>SJYA01000386.1:458303-492353 GCA_006410615.1 Neotragus moschatus
AGCTCCCACGGCACCGCCCTGTGACCCACCAGCATGCCCCATGCCCACGGCGCCCATCTCTGTGCTGCTATACACATAGCCGGGCTTTACATCTTGGCAGCCGGGCTTAGCCATGGCCTGTGGCATCCCCCAGCCCCAGTCAGCAGGGCCACCCTGGCCCTGTTGCTTAGTGACCGCCGTGGGCACAGCTCGGCCCCTGCCTGGGACGCACCTGTCTGGGGCTCTGGCGCGGGTGCTCTCACAGCTCTCCTTGAAGCAGGTGTCCGGCTGTACCTTGTAGACTCTCTTATACCTGCGTCACCAGAGAGCTCTGTGAAGCCAGGGGCTGAGCGGAATGTTGCCCAGCTCCTTCACCTAGGCCGCACCAACCCACAGTAACTGTGCAGGCCTCTGAGGAAGGCTGTTACTGAGGAAGGCTGTTTATTCCTAATAAACCTTTCTCCTATAGATGTGTTAAAATGTCAACATAAAAATTATGTAATTTTAAAACAACTTTATCAAGGTATAATTTTCATAAAATAAGATAGGCCTATGTTAAGTAAACATCCTGACGAGAGTTGACAGTCACGTAAGAGATAAAGCCTGCTGTTTCAGAGGCATGTCTTGCTTGAGGTAGGCGGCGGCGGCGTTGTTGTTTGCTTACTAAGCTGTGTCCTACTCTTTGCGACTCCATGGGCTGTAACCCTCCAGGCTCATCTGTCCATGGGATTTCCCAGGCAGGAATACTGGAGTCGGTTGCCATTTCCTTCTCCATGAGACAGGCTACTTGGCCCTAAAGCTTTGAGACAGTAAGACTGTCCTCTTCTGGGAAGCTGATGGAGACACCTTGGAGATGCAGCATTAGATGTGGGCGGTATGTAGGACAGGAGACTACCCCAGCCCTGCCTTTGTCGCTAGTGCCCTCCGAGATGCCTCTGGAACTTGAGCCTATTTCAGACAAAACGGGATGCTTATCCTGCCTCTGTCACAAGTTTACAGAGAACAACAAATAGGACATTAAAGCTTCTGGAATGTTGGAGCTGTTGGAAAGAGATCCAGAGAGTTCAGTGGGTAGAACCCCAGCTCATGAGCTCAGTCTAGGAGAGCCTTTAGGACCTGAAGCCTTAACTGAGACTTCCATTTCCAGTCACCTGGCCGTGGCAGGATCTGGAATTAACCACATGTGAACAACTGGAGAACTGGGCAAGATATAGGAAGTAAGTCTTCTCGGATGTTAGAGAGCAGGGCAGGACTGGCTTGGAGAGAAGGGGAGCAAACGAGCGCTGTGGCTGTGCTGAAGCTCCGCCTGCAGGCACTGTTTGGGCTGTGGTGGGTGGAGGGGGAGTCCAAGCAGTGGTTGCACTGTGTTGGTGAACCAAGAGATTGGAACTGGGGAAGCAGAGGTGGCAAGAACTTGTGAGTCAGAGTCCAGCAAGGAGGGGGCTGTGCAGAGGGAGAGCTCCAGAGTTCTGGAGAGGGCTCCCCTTGGAGATGAGGCTGTGTGTGCACAGGTGGACAGAGGTGGCCAGCGGGGAACATGGAGGAGCTGGACAGTGCCAGTGCCAGAGTGGGGAGGTCTGGATTAACAGTAGGCTGTGGCAGAGCAGCAGGAACCCCGGAAAGGCCTTGCTTTAAAAGTGAGGCAGGATGAACCCCGGAATAAAGCTGTGCTAAAGCCACCCGAGAACAGGCCTCAAAGGGCCTATCTGAATTGCCTTGCAAAAATCAAACAATAAAGGAGCCAAAGAACGTCGACTCTGAGCGTACTCAGTGCAGTATTGGAAATGCTGGGCACAGCACTCAGACAAGAAAATGAAATAGGTGTTCAGGTTGGAAGAAGGGGGGGGGAGTCACCCCGGTCTGTAGATGAGATCACGCTCTGTAGGGAACTGTAAAGTCTCCACACAAAAGCTATTAGAACCAGTAAATGAGCTCAGCAGGGCAGCAGGATAGAAGATTAACATACAGACGCCTGTTTTATTTCTCTACACTAATAAGCTAAAAGAAACCTGCTTAAAATCACATAAAACAACCACCACCCACGAATAAACTTAGCCAAGGAGATGAAATACCTATATGCTGAAAACTAAAACGCTGATAGAGGAAACTAAAGATGATTCAGAGAATTGGACACATATCCCATGCTGTTGGATTGGCAGAATTAATATTGTTAAAATGGCTATACTCCCCCAAACAATCTACAAATTTAATGCACTTTTTCAACATATCTATGAAATTTTCCACAGTATTAGAACAAATAATCCTGAACTTTACATAGAACCACAAAACACGAATTGCCAAGCAATCCCGAGAATAATGAACAAAGCTGGAAGTATAACCAGGCTTCAGCCTATATTATAAAGCTATAATGATCAAATCAGTGTAGTATTGGCACGAAAACAGAATACAGATCAGTTGAACAGAATAGAGAACCTAGAAATAAGCCCGTTACATACTTGCTGCGAACTTCAGACTTAAGAAAGTAGGGAGAACAACTAGGCCATTCAGGTATGACCTAAATCAAATTCGTTGATTGTCAGTGGAAATGAAAATAGATTCAAGGGGTTAGATCTGACAGAGTGCCTGAAGAGCTATGGACGGAGGTTTCTCACACTGTACAGGAGGCTGACCAAAACCATCCCCAAGAAAAAGAAATGCAAGAAGGCAACGTGGTTGTTGAGGAGGCCTTCCAAGGAGCTGGTAAGGGTAGTGCAAAGAAGAAAGGGGAAGATGAGCCCAGCTGAATGCAGGGTTCCAGAGGAGAGCAAGGAGAGAGAAGAACGCCTTCAGTGACCAATGCAAAGAAATAGAGGAAGACAGTAGAATGGGAAAGACTAGAGAGCAATCTCTTCAAGAAAATTAGGCATGCTAGGGAGACATGTCATGCAAAGATGGGCTTGATAAAGGACAGAAACGGTGTGGCCCTAACAGAAGCAGGAGAGGTTAAGAAAAGCTGACGAGAATACACAGCAGAACTGTACAGAAAAGATCTTCATGACTCAGATAACCACGATGGTGTGATCACTCACCTAGAGCCAGACACCCTGGAGTGCGAAGGCAGGTGAGCCTTGGGAAGCATCACTACAAACAAAGCTAGTGGCAGTGACGGAATTCAGCTGAGCTGTTTAAAATCCTAAAAGATGATGGTGTGAAAGTGCTGTACTCAATATGCCAGCAAATTTTGGAAAATTCAGCAATGGCCACAGGACTGGAAAAGGTCAGTTTTCATTTTAATCTCAAAGAAAGGCAGTGCCAAAGAATGCTCAAACTACTGTACAGCTGCACTCGTTTCACATGCTAGCAAGGTAATTTCAAATCCTTCAAGCTAGGCTTCAGCAGTACATGAACCAAGAACTTCCAGATGTACAAGCTGGGTTTAGAAAAGGCAGAGGAACCAGAGATCAGATTGCCAGCATCTGCTGGATCATAGAAAAAGCAAGAGAGTTCCAGAAAAAATCTGCTTCATTGATTACGCTAAAGCCTTTGACTGTGGATCACAACAAACTGGAAAATTCTTTGAGAGATGGGAATACCAGACCCACCTCCCAAGAAACCTGTATGCAGGTTAAGAAGCAGCATTTAGAACCAGACATGGAACAATGGAGTGTTTTCACATTGGGAAAGGAGTACGTCAAGGCTGTATATTGTCACCCAAAATGCTGAGCGGGATGATTCACAGGCTGGAGTCAAGATTGCCAGGAGAAATATCAAGAACCTCAGATACGCAGATGACACCACCCTAAAGGCAGGAACAGAAGAGTTAAAGAGCCTCTCGATGAGGGTGAAAGAGGAGAGTGATAAAGCTGGGTTAAAACTCAACATTCAAGCATCTGGTTCCATCACTTCAACCAAATAGATGGGGAAAAAGTGGAAACAGTGAGATACTTTATTTTCTTGGGCTCCAAAATCATTGTGGATAGTGATTGCAGCCATGAAATTTCAAAGATGCTTGCACCTTGGAAGAAAAACTATGACAAACCTAGACACACAGTATTGAAAAGCAGAGACATCACTTTGACACCAAAGGTCCGTCTAGTCAAGGCTACGGTTTTTCCAGTGGTCGTGTACGGATGTGAGATTGGACCATAAAGAAAGCTGAGCACAGAAGAATGGATGCTTCTGAACTATGGTGTTGGAGAAGACTCTTGAGAGTCCCTTGGACTGCAAGGAGATCCAGCCAGTCCATCCTAAAGGAGATCAGTCCTGAATATTCATTGGAAGGACTGATGCTGAAGCTGAAACTCTGATACTTGAGTCACCTGATGTGAAGAGCTGACTCGTTGGCAAAGACCCTGATGCTGGGAAAGACTGAAGGCAGGAGGAGAAATGGGGGACAGAGGATGAGATGCTGGATGGCATCACCGACTCCATGGACGTGAGTCTGAGCAGGCTCGGGGGTAGTGGAGGACAGGGGAGCCTGCCGTGCTGCGGCCCCAGGGTCACAGAGTCGGACGCGGCTTGGTGACTGAACACCACCGCCAGCTCTGGCTGGTTACTGCATGGAAAAGGAAGCAGGAGCAGATGGTGGCAAAGATGGGCCTTCAGCCAGCAGCTGGTAAAGCTGGACCGCTGCATTTAAATCACAGCGCAGTTCCTCACACCACATACAAAGATAAACTCACATGGCTTGAAAGCCTTGAATGTAGGACCTGACACTATAAAACCCCTAAAACAGAACACAGGCAAAAGATTCTTTGACATGAATCTAAACAATATTTTCTTAGTCTGCCAAGACAAAAGAAATAAAAGCAAACAAATGGGTTCTAGTCAAACTTAAAAGCTTTTGCACAGCAAAGGAACCATCAGCAAAACCAAAGGACAGCCTGTGGAGTAGGGGGAAGTATTCACAAATGGTATGACCAGCAAGGGGCCAGTGTCAGACGTGTTAGAGCTCAGGGTGCTCTGAGGACTGGGCAGAAGCACTTCAGGGCCAGGAGCACGCTGCAGGCGTGGCGAAGGCGGGGAACAGGGACTTACACGTGGCGACAGACGCCTCCTTCCCAGACTGGCATGGACTTGGTCTCTGAGAACAGCCGTGTGCAGGGCTGGGGCACCTTCGTGCAGGCTGCTGGCACAGAGGAGGAGGGCCGCTGCTCGCCAGGAGCTCACAGCCGCATCCCCTCATCCTGCAGCCACTGTGGTCCCGGCTTCTGCCCCGTGGCTTCCTGGGCTGGGTCCCTGTCCCGGCTGCTTAGCAACTGCAGCTACTGCTCTGGGTTGGGGTCCTGGGAGCCTGCAGGCTGCTTTCCCTCTGGGCTCGCCAGAGTCTCGGCCTGATGGGCCTCGGGTCTGTGTGTCTGGTGTGGGAACTTCTGTCCATCCGCCTCTTGTCCTGGTCCCAGAAGTCTGAGGGCGGCAGGGCCCTCTCCCCCTACCCCACCTCCTGTCCCTGCAGAGTAACTGTCCCCAGAGCCCACTGTTATCTGGGCAGTGGGAGGCCTGGAGGCTCACTGCCTGCCAGCCTCCCTGCCCGTGCACTTGGAGGTCTGGGTGCTGTGACCGGGCCCCTGTCTGAGCCTACTGTGACAGGCATCTCAAGGCCAGGCCCTGGTGGCCCACAGGCAAGGGGGAGCGGTTCCGAACTCACCGAGCTCACAGTGTCTGCCTTTGAACCCTGGGCTGCAGTCACAGCTGTGGGCATCCTCACCCGGCACGCAGGTGCCTCCGTTCTGACAGGGGTTTTCTGAGCAGTTCCCAGGGGCATCTGCAAATGGGTCATGAGCTGTTAGCTTTGGGCCCCATAGGAGGGCCAGGAAGCATCACCATTTCTGCCTCCTGCTGTCCCCAACAACAATGGGCCCAAGGGGCGGTCAGAGTGCCCAGGGGAGAGGGTGGCCTGTGTGCCTGTCCTGAGCCCCTTAGCCCAGGGAGTGGAGGAGGCAGGGCGGAGCAGTTCCTCTGGCCTCAGTGCCAAGCCGTCGCACGGTGGAGGAGCCTGGGCCCGCGGCTCCCATCATAGCTGGGCTCTGCTTGCTTCCAGAGAGGTTTCTGCCCCCTGCTGGTCTGTGCCCCACACCCCACGTTTCTGCCGACTTTGCCCCGTGTCTCGGACTCTTCTGCTTGGAATGCAGAGGCCAACCCTTGAAAGCCCTCATTCTCCAGTGCCTGTCCTCAAGTCCCGACCAGGCAGCCTCTGTGTCGTGGCCACTGTCTGCCTCCTGATGGCACAGCACGGTGGGAGCTGCAGACAGGCCAGTCAGTGGTGCTGCCAGGGAGGGGCAGAGCTGGCCTTGCCCCCTCAGTGTCCACCGTCCAATCCAGTTGCTCCCCTGCTGTCCCCTCGGCAGACTCCCCGTGAGGTGCCGCCTGGACAGACCCCACCGCCCCCAACTCCCCGCCGCCGTGGCCTCCTGGGTTCTGTCGGCTGCTTCCCCTTCCCCCTCAGGTCTACTTCACTTCCCTTCACCCCTTTCTGGGCTCCAGCTTTCCACCTTCTTTCGTCTTTCCTGGTGCGCTAAAGGGAGCTGAGGGCTTGAAGTTGCCTTTTATCGTGGAAAAGGCAAAGCTTAACAATTGGGGGCGTGGAGGACCCTGTGTACCGCTACTCGGTTTCAGCTAGGAGCATCTGCCAGGCTGGCTTCATCTACTTCCGCTCTCCATCTGCTGTCTTTAGTTGAAGAATTTCAAAGCAGTTCACAGAACCGTTTCACCTGTAAATGTGTCGGCCAGTATCTAGTGCGTAAAGACTTCGAGTTTCCACATAAGCGGTCGCTCCTCGCGGTCAAGTCCAGGTGGAGGACTTACACGTGCCTGCTTCTCAGAGGCTGGCCGACACTTGTGCCGTGCCTGGGACCCTGGGCCTGGGGTTGTGTGCAGCAGAGGGGCTTTCACCAGAGCCCCGCCTTCTGTGGCCTCGGTCTACTGACTCCCAAGTTCATCGTCTCTCACACACTAACATAAATAAAGTAGAGGCTCTTTTGAACAGAGGCTGGGGACGAGGACGCTGCTGGGCCCTGCATTGGGCAGTGGGCTCCTGCTCGCAGACCGCCTATGTGTGGGATGGAGGTGGCTCCCAGGGAATGTGACCTGCATAGTCCAGAAGCTGTCCTGGGTGAGAAGTAGGAAACAGGAAGAGCAGCCAGCCCCCACATTCTCTCCACGTTCCCAGAATGGCAGGTTGCCATCCTTGGGCTCCTCCAGGAGGGGCCCTGACCCGGAGACCTGCTGGGTGAGCAGATGCCAGACGGGCGTGAGCTGTGCCCTCGGGCATCCTTTCCTTGAGAAAAAGGAGTCTGGCGGCTTCCAGAGAGGACGGGCAGGTTACTCTAGAAGGAAGCAAGAGCACAGCTGATACCAGGGACAGCACAGACAACTGTGGACTGGTGGCCGAAGAGCCGAGAGGGGACTGTGAGCCCCGAGTCCTGCACCAGGGAAGCTGGCCTTCGTGTGCGTTCCAGGCCCAGAGGGCGCGGGAGCTTGTAGAGCTCCATGCAAGGTTCCACGTGGACCGTGGCAGGCTGAGAGCGCCAGGAACAGCCCAGGCCCTGGCAGGCAGTGCCCAGTCGGCCCCACGGGACAGCAAACCTTTTATAGAGAGGCCCAGGGCAGACAGGCAGTGGGGCAGAGGAGGGGCCACAGTGAGCTGCTGACCACGCCGGCCCTGGGGAGACCCACCAGGGCCCAGTGTGTGCTCACAGCCGGCCTGCCGGCAGGATCCCAAAACCCAACCAACCCTGCACGCTGCCCGCTGCTGGACGGAGGCCAGCCCAGTGGCCCCCTCAGAAGACAGCACAGGCTCTCCACGTGGGTGCCTCCACATCCCAAGGCAGCAGCCGTGGGCAGGGCCCGGAGCAGCCGTTGGCAGCAGCAGGCCGGCCCGGAGCCCTCGGAGTGAGCTCCCGGGGGGCCAGGCGCTGGGCGGAGAGGGCGCACGTGGGAGGCGGGCGAGGCGCCACGCGGAGAAGAGCCCGCTGTGCTCAGGCACCACGCGGGCAGAGAGCCCACCCTTCCCTGCCACCTGGCCTCTGGTAGAGCAGAGGACAGCGGCACGGAATGGGGCTGGCAGTCCCCAGGAGGATGGCAGCAGGAGGCCGCTCGCCGCTTGGGCTCTGGCGCGTAGGTGGGTGCCTGGGCTGATGGCCGTTATTTTAGCAAAAGCTAACCAACCAGACTCACTGAGACGGGGCCGGCCTCGTCTGATTGTAAGCCTGACGGGAGCTAAAGTATCAGTCTGTCTGTCTGTCTCCGTGTGACCCCATAGGCTGTAGCCCACCAGGCTCCTCTGTCCATGGAATTTCCCAGGTAAGAGTACCGGAGTGGGTTGCCATGCCTGTCTCCAGGGGGATCTTCCCAACCCAGGGATCAAACCCAGGCCTCCTGCATTGCAGGCAGAGTCTTCGCTGTCTGAGCCACCGGGAAGCCGGAGACCAGGACTGGTTCTGTCCCTTGGAGGCCACTGGCGAGCTCCTGCGCTTTTGCCGCCTGGAAGCATCTCACACCCTTAAGGCTTCGTCCTCCACGTTAGCAAACGCTGCAGGCAGCAGTGGCATCCGGGGCCAGCCTGGAGCACCCCTAGTCTCTCCTCCAGGGGACCCGGGAGAGGCCATTCCATGCCCCTCTGGTTTCTGAGTTTTGTGAAATAAAGCATCTAATATTTAAAAGGGCTGATAGAACAGAAACCCTTGGGCAAAATGTTTTTCACTTACAAAACACCGGCCACACGAGTGTCTTCCCTCTGCATCTGAGCCACAGACCGCCTCTCAGCGGCTCACCCAGGCCGCATCGGGTGAGTGCTGGACTGTGGGGCCGGGAGCCCCCACTGGCAGACATCCTCTGGCGCAGGTGCCTGGGTGTGCCCAGGTGTCCATGGTACCCTGGGGCTCACAGGTGAGGCTGCACCCTGGGCACTCGGCACTCCGCCTTCTCAGAGTGCTGGCTGATGGGCGAGCCCAGTCTGGGCCTGTGGTGTGGCCAGGAGAAAGGGCCATGCCCCAAAGCTGTCCCCAGAGGGACCTGACCCCAGTGGCTAGAGCCGGAGGAGAGGCGGAGCAGGGTCTGGGTTTGTGGAAGGAACGCAGCCTGTTGGCGCTGCCTAGCAGGGAGGTGCCCTGTGAGCATGCATGCCTGGGGGGATGGGCCCTGCTCACCAAGTGCAGGTAGTGGCCGCCTCCTGGTGACGCTCCAGCTAGAGCCCGCCCCGCGGCTGCCCTCCTGCCGTCTGCCCTACACACACCTCTGAGGGAGGCGGGCGTCTCTGCAGGGAGCACCCAGAGTCCGGGCGGCTGCAGTCCCCAGGCCCAGCCCCGTCCACCTGCGTGCTGTGTTGGGCCCCCGGCAGGTGGGATGCTGGCTACTTTCTCGCTGTGGGCATCCCCCTCCTCACCTACCGTCCTCAGGCCCCGGAGGGAGGTCAGCCCTGTAGTCCACTCCTGCTGCCTTGCTCTGCAGGTCCTTGTCACTGCCACGTTCAGGGAGCTGGAGGGCCAGGCTGGCCGGCGTGGGGGCCGCGTCCACGTTCTGTGGCTGCAGCAGAGCTGTGGGCTCTAGGAGAAATCAGGGTGCCACAGTGCTGACCAGGAAGCTGCTGCCTGGCGGCCAGGCCCGTCCTGGGGCCGCCTTCCTTCCGGAAAGGGGCTTCTCTCCCTCGGCATGGGGACAGCCGCAGGGCCTGGTGTGGCGGGGTCCGAGTGGCTCTCGGCGCCGCCTCGGGTAGGATCAGCTTTTCTCTGGGCAGAACCCAGCCCATCCTGCCAGTCCTCAGCAGGCGCTGCTGGGTGAGGGCCGCTCGCGGCCCGAGAGAGCTGAGCGTGCTGCCTCGAGCCGCTGGCTGAGGCGCCGTCTCCCCCGCACAGTCACATCCTGCCCCCCTCTCCCTGCGCCTCCCGCTCCCTAGGGGCCTCAGCGCCTCCTCCCTGTCTTCTCTGCCCCAAGCCAGGTCACGCGCTCGGCCCTGCTCGAGCCTGTGAGGCTGGTGTGGCGGTCAAAGGACCCTGCACGCCTGCAGCAGCACTCGTTGGGGGGTGTCCTCATGCGGACGCGCTCCTAACAGGATTCTTGCCACCTCCAGTGCCTGCGGGCAGCCTGTCCCTTCGGCGTGGACAGCTGTGTTGGGAAGGCTCCCTGGGAGCCTGTGGGCGGCATCGGCTCTTCACACAGGCCCGGGAGTCCTGGGCTTCTGACTCCTTTGGGTCCCCCTGCTGGGGACACTTTGGGCACTGGGGGTGGTCTCAAAGCCCAGGTTTTAGGGGCCTCGTCCCTTGTCCAGCTGGGGACAGGAGTTCACCTGGGTCAGCCTGGCCACTCACGTGATCTCACAGTGACCCGCCTGCTGGGTGAGCCGGTGAACCTGGCCCTCACTCGTCCTCTGCCGTCCAGGAGCTCTGAGAACCTGCGAGAGTCAGCACGGGTCAGCAGGGGCGCTGGGCCGGGGTCTCGGGGGCAGCGGCTGAGGCAGGCACCTGGGGGCCTGGGTCGGCGTCGCGGGGGCACTGGGGTCATTGAGCAGGCGCAGCTCGGGCAGGCGTGCAGGGGCTGGGCGGGTTCTCAGTGCCCTCTGGGGGAGGCCGTCACGGTGCCATCGTCTGTCGCTGTTGTCCCTTGGGGCTGTGGGTGGGCAGAGGCAGGGCTGGCCGTGTGGGCTGGTCTGGGGCTCCCGTGCGCCTGGCTGAAGAGGGGCGCCCCACCCTACCCCAGCCCCGCCTCTGCCCACGGAGGAGCCGTGGTTGCTGCCTGGGTTTTGTCCAGGGGCTGGTTCCAGCCCGCACCCTGGCCCAGGCTCTTCACCTGCGGGTGAGGCAAGGCCCTGGGGCCCTGTCCAGACTCACCTGGGCTGAGGCCCACAGCCCGCACACCCTGAGAGAGGGGGCAGCTCCTCTGTGGGTGGGTGCCGCCCACCACGGCTCCGGGCTGCTGCCCTTCTAGCCTGCACGCCCTTCCCCACCAGCTCACAGGGCCCCACCTCCCCTGTCCACCTGGCAGTGGGTCTGGGGCTGAGTTGCTCTCAGCGTCCCAGGGCAATGTGCTTTGTGCCCCATGGGCAGGCTGCTGGGTCGGGAGACGAGGGAGCCCAGCCTGCTGCCCACCTCCTTGTAGCACCTCACTGTCCAGACAGTTTTGTGAGCTGGAACAGGTAAGGGGGTTGTGCAGGCGCGGGCGCCCGAGAGTAGACCTGCGTCCTCCCTGTGGTCCTAGGCCTCTCTCCCCAGCTGCCTCCGCCTCCATCCGTCCACATGCGCTCCCTTCCTGCCTGTGCCAGCCACCCCCCTTCCCCGGCTGTCCTGCCCTCTTCCCTGGGGTGCTGTCCAGCAGTTCCTCGTGGGTCAGGCCTGGCTGCCAGGCTGCTCCGCGGGCCCGCCTCCACGCTGGAGGAACCCACACCCTGGTGGGTCTTGCCACTGCCTCCTGTGGGTGCCTGTTTTCAGGTGAGGCCTGTATTTACTGCCCACTGTCCAGGGCCCACCGGGGCGGGCAGCACGAGGGGAGGCGGGACGCTGGCTGGTTGACACAGCTCAGCCGTGCAGGGCCGCCCCTCGCGCACGCACAGCGCTGTGCCAGCACGGCCTGTCCCCGGGCGGCCTGTCTGTGCCTGGAGCAGCGCGGCTGGGCTGGGGTGGGGGGCTCCGGGGTGGGCACACTTACAGGTGATGATGTGCAGGCGGGCGGGCTCGCTGTGCACCTGGCCGGCCCCGGTGCCCTGCACGGCCGTCACTGAGAGCTGGTACCGCCGCCCGGGCACCAGGTCCCGCACCGTGTAGGACGCCAGCCTCCCGCTGGGGACGTAGCGGCTCTTGGTGCTCTGGCTGGTGGTCACATTGATGACGTAGGCCTCCAGAGAGGCGCCCGGACTGGGGGCGTCCCAGACCACATGGGCAGAGGTGGCCGTGACTCGGGCAGCGGTCAAGTTGGCTGGCGGCAGAGGCCCTGGGTGAGCACAGAGCAGGGGAGGGGAGTGAAGGGGGCTGTTGGGGTCTTCTGCCCAGGGCACACTCAAAAGATCTGATGTGGAGTGCTGAAGCCTCGCTGGAAGCCAGACCGCGTTGGCACAGACCTCACTGTGTCCTTGAGGAGGGGTGGAGGGGCATTGGCAGCTGCTCAGGGCCAGCAACAGTAGGCACCCAGCGAGGCCCCCCCCAAGCTCAGTCTATCAGGTTGCCCTCCCACATGGCATTTTCCGTGCTCCAGAGCTTGGCCACACACACCTTCTCCTGGGATGTAGGTAGAGGAGTGGGCTAGATGGGCAGAGGGTGGGCCAGGGACCCCACACTCAAGGTCAGAGTGAGGACTTGACCCTTGCTGTCTGCCTGTCCCACTGGGCAAGGCCCTGCCCTCCCCACTCCCGCTCACTGCCCCTCCTGTGCCTGGACAGCCCGTGTGCTGGGGAGCGGGGGGCAGTGAGGGCCGGGTGTCCTCGCCTGGGTGGACAGCCTGCCCATCCTCACTGTCTTCTCCTCTGGCCCTTGTTCAGTGACCCTGCTCTGGCGGGGGCCTGGGAGCACCCACAGCGAGGGCAGCCGAGGGAGGTCATCCCGGCAGGAGCCTTGCCCAGCCCCCTGCAGTCGCCTTCCCAGGCACCTCTGGGCACATGGGCAGGTGGCCAGGGCAGCTTTCTGGGGCGGCGGCCGCTCAGAGGCCGAGGGCAGGGCTGGGAAGCTTCCGGAAGGGAGCTGAGCCCTCACCCCTCTACTCACGGGTCCACACGTGCACTGGGGCCGAGGCCAGGCTCTCCGTGGGGTGCTCCTGCCCCCCGAGCCCGCTGAGGGCCGTCACCCAGATGGTGTATTTCCTTCCTGGCAGCAAGGCCCTGTGGGGAACAGAGGCCAGGGAGAGGAACAGGATGGCTCCGCTCTCAGACCACCACTCCGCCGGTGTGACCCAGGCGGGGGGCGTCCCAGGGCGGGTGTGACCCAGACAGGAGTCTTCCCGGTGCTGGAGTGATGGAGTGACCCGGGCAGGGGGCGTCCTGGGGCCGGTGTAACCTGGGCAGGGGGCGTCCTGAGGATGGTGGAAGTCATCCCCTGGCTACTGTGACCCAGGTGGGACTCATTCCAGGGCTGGTGGCTAGGCAGCCTCTACAGAGGCCAGACTGTGGCCTGAGAGCTGGGTGCTCCTGGGGTAGGAAGTTCCTCCCTGGCCTGTCTGTCTAGTGCTGGGTAGGATGCAGGCCTGGGGTGGCTGCAGTGTGGCCAGAAGCTGGTGCTCAGACAGCAGAAGCCAGCTTAGGGAGACTGAAGGAAAAGGGTTAACAGGCCGGCCCGCCCGCCCCCTGGGGAGGGCTGCCCACGAGGCTGGCCCTGGGGTGGAACTTCTGAGGGTCCCCAGTGCCCTCGGTGGGGAGAGGGTCTCCCTGCTGCTAAATGTCTGTGCACAGTGAGGCTCCTGCCAGCTGAGTATCCCTTCCTCTGGGGTTCTGGAACCTTCTCCAGGCTCAGGTGTCCGTGACTATCCCCGTCCTCCTGCCCAGTAAAAGCCCTGGATGCTATATGTTTGCGTGGCTCCCCAGGAAAGACCTGCTGGCTGGTGGCGGGGATGGGGTGTTTTGAGGGTGTGGGGGAGCTTGTCTTGAGTGGGGAAGGGCTGTGGAGGCACTAATGTGGTCTGTGACTTGCCCCGCGGGGATGGGGTGTGTTGGGGGTGTGGGGGAGCTTGTCTTGCGTGGGGAGGGGCTGTGGAGGCGCTCATGTGCTCTGTGACTCGTCCCCGCCCGCCTCTTCCTTTCATTGATGTCGCTTTGTATCCGTTCTCTGTCCTGAATCGCTTGAGTCTTGGGGAACCCCCTCGGGAATGTGGGATGGCCTTGGGGACCCAGCACAGGAGTGCCCAGCTGGGACCCCATTTGTGTCTGTGTCCCGCTGTTCCTGGGGGGTGGGGAGAAGGAGCCACAGGCAAGGGGAGGGGCGTGGGGTCCAGCACAGAAGGCCGTCCGGCTGGACGGAGAGCACAGGAGACATGGTGGAGAGAAGATGGAGTCCGGAAATGTGCTGGTGCGGGCGGCGCGGCGGCCTGCCCATCCTGCCCTCCAAAGCCCCTCTCCCAGGTGTGGCCCCTGGCTCCTCTAGGCTGGACGCTGCAGAGCTGTGCCTGGGCCCACCTCCACAGCTACGGTCCCAGGCTTAGGAACTTCGTGGAGACGTCACAGCTGCCGCCTTCCCTCCTCACCCCGCCCTCCAGCACTGCCCACCCTCCCTCCCTGGTTCACAAGGTGGCTCGTGGGTCCATTGTGGGCCACTGTCTGGGAGCATCCCTGAGCTGGGGGCCTAGGCCGGGGATCTGAGGCTTCCCTGTGGTGCTGCTGGAATGTTTATTTCAGCCATCAGTCATTTTGAATGACTGATGTTCATTTGAATTTTATTTTGTAGGTTTATTGGTATATAATATGTAATACGCATAAGAGATTTCAGTTCAGCTCAGTTCAACTGCTCAAGTCATGTCTGACTCTGCAACCCCATGGACTGCAGCACGCCAGGCTGCCTTGTCCCTCACCAGTTTAAGGTTTGAACATATTTGAACAAAGTAAAAATGTCAGGCAGCCCAGGGCTGCCTGCCTTCTCCCTCTCCAAGGAGGCTGGTGACTTGGGCTGGGCTGGCCTCCGGTGGCTTCGTGCTTCTGTCTGCAGGGGGTGCCATCCACAGAGTCAGAGCATCCCTGCTCTCTAGGGCACGCTGGCACTCGCGGGAGGCGAGGCAGCGGTGAGGCCCGGGACTGGTTACACGGCCCTGCTCCTCTAGGGGTTTGGGGGGAGAGGGCGGCAGGAGCCCGGTGGGGCGGGGGGAGAGGGCGCCCTTGCTCTTACCTGAACGTGAACCTGTCCACGCTCCTGTCCACGTCAGTGGACTGCTCTTCCTGGGCCTCAGGGTGGCGGATGGACACGCGGACGCTGCTGACAGTGGCATGGCGGATCCTGTGCAGAGCCCACCGGACCGAAATGGCGCTGGCTGTCACGTTGGCGACCTCAAGGCCCTCGATGGGGCGGGGTCCTGGGGACAGTGGGCAAGCAGCCTTTGTGGCCCCTCCTCACCCTGGGGGGCGGGGCCCTGGGGACCTGCAGAGTGGCCTCTGCAGAGACGCCCGTCCAGCCTGGGCTTGCTGAAGGCGCCCCTCAGTCCAGCGGGGACCAGGGGTGGGTGGACATGCCCTGGACCCCTGCCTCAGGGCGGGGGCGTTGCAGAGGGGCTGCTGTAGGCACGGCCCTTCATGGCCTTGGCCTGCCAGAGGGCAGGGTGGGGCCTTCCTGGCTCCCTGGCTGGCTGGTGGCACTGGCAGCGACTCTCTGCACCATCTGGGGGCTCCGGGGTCTGCCAGGGAGAAGCCAGGAGAGGCCTCGCTGATGCCAGGAAAGGGGATGGACCTCAGGCCGAGGGAGTTGAGAAGGTTGACCCAGCTCCCAGAGTGCCGACCCTTGGTCTGCGGGAGGTGGTGCCTCACTCCCAGCCCGACGGCACGGGGGAGGCTGTCTTCCTTCCAGAGCCCACCTTGAGCAGCCTCAAAAGCGCTTCTTGCTAAAGCTGAGCTCTAAGGCAGGATGGCCCTGCCCGCCCCCAGCCCCCGAGGCTCTTCTGCCACATGCTGGGGCCACCCTCCTGGCCCCGTGTGCTGCCCCTCCCCAGGACACCCGTCCCGAGGCCTCGTCCCTCCTCACACTTGGCCGTCAGCGTCCTGGCTGTTGGCATCCACACAGGCTTCAGGGTGCCTGCCGCATTCCTTCCGAGGGACCTGAGAAGGCGTTCCCCTCTGTCCTCCAGGACCCTCGTCTTCCTGCCTACCTGGCTGGCAGGCCATGCTTGCCCTGCTCCCATGACTGGCTGTGCCCACCTGCCCGCCCATGCTCACTTGTCCATATATTCCCACCTGTGTCTACACACCAGCCTGTTCCCACCTGTGCCCACCTGTCCCGCCCTGCCAGCCACCCTCAAGGGGCTCCCAACATGCCCAGTGGTCGTGCCACTGCCCAGCTCTCATTCCATCCTCCAGCCTCCCCTTTCCATCTCTTGACTCCCAGGGCAGCCCCCACCAATTCACCATCATGGGAGTATTCCGGGGTTCCCCTCCCGCACAGCCCCAGGAGCAAACAAGCCAGCCGAGCCCAGCCTCTCCGCACAACTCCCTTCACAGCAGGATGCCCAAACAGCCTCCTTGCTGCCCCACGGCTGCCTCTGCTCCAGCCTGCGGCGAGGCTCCGTCCTCAGCCCGTGGCAGTCCCAGCACCTTCTCAGGGGGCCCCCTGCGTTCCCCAGCCCCCTCCCTCACCCTGTCCCCACCCCTGTCCTCCAGAGGAGGGGCCCCCGGCTGGCTCAGGCACCAGGGGTGGCTGGGCTGGTGCCCGCCCTGCTGGGGGCGCGCCGTGGCAGGGCCCTTGGGGCGGGCGCAGCCTGAGTCACTCACGCGTGCGGGCGAGCAGCGCCACAGGCCTGCTGATGTCGTTCTTGCTGTTGGCGTTGCGCTTGACTGAGAAGACGGAGACGTTATAGGCCCTGCCGGGCACCAGGGCCCGGAGCTGGTGCGTGGAGCGGCCCCGGTCCACGAAGTCTGTGCGGCGGTAGGAGCCGTCCGAGGACGCGTAGGTGACGGCATAGCCATCCAGCACCTGCCTGGCGGCTGGGCCTTCAGGGGGCCGCCAGGAGATGGAGACCCCACTCTCCTCCACTTGCTCCACCTTGAGGGCCGTTGGTGGGAAGAGCTCTTCAGGGTTTCGGTCAAGAACAAGGGAAGGGGGGGTGTCAGCTGTCGGCCGGGCAGTCCTGGACCCCAGGCGGGAGTCTGGCCCGCTGGCCCTCAGGCCTGGGGCCGCTTGGCTCTTTGCCCTACCCCGCGGGGTGTCTGCAGCCCTCGGGCGGGAGGGGAGCCCCCCACACTGGTGCCCTCCCCACCTCACCTTTGTCACAGTCCTTGCCCGTGTAGCCCACTTTGCAGGTGCAGCTGTGGGACCCGTTGCTGGCCAGGCAGTAGCCGCGGCCCCCGCAGGGGCTGGAAAAGCAGGGGTCACTCACTGTTGGGGGGAGGCAGCAGTGAGTGGACGACTGGCCAGGCGCCTTCCTCCGGGCCCCGTTGGTGTGTTTGTGGGATGCAGGTGGGCAGTCCCAGGTGGCCCTTTGGGGAGCAGATATGGGGGACACTCCGGGAGAGGGGCAGGGCTTGCCAGGGGCCCCACAGAGAGGCCAGGCTGGCCCACCCCCAGCCAAGCCAAGGTGAGCACTCCTGGGTGGCAGCTGAGAACACCGGCCCTTCTGTAGCCTGTGTGCTGGGGCTGGGGTGCAGCCCCAGGCTCCCAGGCCAGGGCCCACAGGGCCCCCTGCCCCGGTGAGGCGCTCTGGCCACAAACCATCCATACCACGCTCATCGCTGGGCCGGCTCCTATGCCCTGCGGTGGGGCTGGAGCCCAGGACCTATCCACCCTGCGCATCTGAGCGGTGCCGGCCAGGCCCAGCTGAGGGGACACTGGGAACACTCGAACAGCACATGTCAGGCCACCCACCCTGAGGAGACGCACAGCAGGGAGACACAGTGCCGGGGCTGCAGGTGGTGAGGTGGGGGCTGCCACAGGCCACGGCCAGGGAAGGTGTTGTCTCTCGCCTGGTCCCCAAGGGGCCCGAACAGGCTCACGAGCACGGGGCTCTCGCCGTGAGGAACTGGGAGCGCCAGGTCCCTGGGGCGGCTGTGAGCTTGGCCCATCCGGGGGCGGCACAGCCTGTGGCTGGACATGGAGCTGGGTGGACGGGGGAGCGGGGAGCCCCACCTGTCTCGCAGTGGTAGCCGAAGAAGCCCTCTGGGCAGACGCACAGGTAGGCCCCGCCGCCGTTCTCACAGCGGCCTCCGTGCTGGCAGGGGCTGGAGGCGCAGGCGTCCACCTCTGGAGAACACCCAGAGAGTCGGCCAGGGCAGCAAGGGGGTGTCTGGGGGAGGGAGGAGAGGACAGCGGGAGGAAGGGAAAGGGCGGCGGGGCGAGGTCGCTGGGGGCCGGGGCGGGCAGGGGCTGGCCCCACCCCCATCGTCCCTGCTGGGGTCCCTCCCTGCCGAGGCCTGTCCCTGGGCACCGTCCCCGCCCCTGCTCTGAGCAGCCCAGTGTCTGTGCTTGTTGGAAACAGGTTTTCCCAGGCGTCCAGGGTATCATGAGTGTGGGTGAGGGCCCGACACGTGGGGACCCCGAGAGCAGCCCCTACCTGTCTCGCAGTGGACCCCAATGAAACCGGGGGGGCACTGGCAGACAAAGGCCCCCGGAAGGTCCCTGCAGATGCCTCCGTTTCTGCAGGGCTGTGCCTGGCACTTGTCTGTCTCTGAGGAGAGGGACACAGACATGAGGCTGCATGGCCTCCGCTCCGGGGCCTCTTGTGCCCCAGACTTCAGCCTCCCCCGCCCTCCCTCTGCCCACAGAGCTTGTCTGGGCCCCTGCTGCCTTCACTGCCCAGGCTCTCTGGCCGCCTGGCCTGCACAGGCGTGAGGGAGCAGGCTTCATGGAGCCTCCTCCCCTATTCCGGCTCGGACACAGGGCTGGGATCTGCCCCCTGCACCCCACCTTCTCTGCCCCGGGTCCTCAGCCCCACCTTCCCCCGCCCTCCACCAGCCAGGGTCTGTGGGAGGCAGGGAGGAGGGTCACAGTTAGCTGTTGTCAGCTGTACTCTCAGTGCTTCCAGGGCACTAGAGGCAAGAGTATCTATAAGCTGCTGTCCCTGTGGACATCAGAGCCGGCAGGGGCCCGAGAGTGCAGGCAGCATCCCGCCAGACCCCAGCACAGGGGGAGGAGTAGGTTGGGCAAGGGGACGGTGCTGGGGTGCTGGAGCTCAGCGGGAGCGGCCAGCCCACGGGGGGCCGGGGCCGTCTCACCCCGCTCCCAGTGGGCGCCTTCATGGCCTGGGCTGCAGACACACAGGTACCCGGCAACGCGGTCCTGGCAGGAGCCCCTGTGCAGGCACGGCTGGGGTCGGCACTCGCCGATTTCTGCGTGAGGAGAGCCCGTGCCAGGCGCCGGGAGAGACCCCAGGAGTAAGGCGGGGCTGCTGCTATTGGCAGGAGTGGCTTGGAGCGGGACTGAGGGGCGCACAGGAGCTGTGGCAAGAGGCTCTGAGCAGGAGTCTACGGCATCTCAGGTGCCGGGAGAGGCCAGGACCCGCGGAGGGCCCTGGAGGGGAAGAGGCGCACCTCTGGGAAGGGGCTGGGGATGCTCCCGAGGACCCCACCGAGCCGTTAGGTAACAATCGTGTATGAAACCGAGACACTTGGGGGCTAGCCCTTCATTCTGAAATATTCACTGTGAAGTTTTTAAAAACTGAGAATTTTGCTCCTGAATTAACGGTGTTCAGCTTATTTACTTTTAATGCTTAACATGTAAATAAGTGAATAAAAGGTACTGACAGAATGAGCCCTGGGGGCTGGCCCCTGGCCTAGGGGCTAAGAATGGTGGCTCATCTGCCACACGCACATCCCAGTTGCTGTGGCTTGAATTTCCACGGTTGTCCCCTCTGTGCCTCCTTCGTCTTTAAATTTTTATCAGCGTGCTGGACAATATTTGCTGTTCTGAACTGTATCCACAGGGGGTGTGGTCGGCGCCCTCTTCTGTCGCTCAGCGTCACACCCATAAGCTGCTCCGCGTGCTGGGGCGCCCTTCCCATTGCTGTGCAGCGTGCTGAGTGTGACTCTGCCACACTTTCTCTCTCCTGCTGGGCAGGGTTTGGGGTTGGATGGAGATGTCTTGCTGTTGAAACAAAGCTGCTGCGCCTTTCGCATCTCCTGGTGTAGAGTTTTCCCTAGACTTAAAATTATCAAGCAGCACAATTGCCAGGACACAGTCCATATGAAGGGGCAGCTTGAGAAATCGCTAAGCTGTCTTCACGGTGCTCGTGGCAGTTGCCGCTTCCTCCAGCAGTTCAGAGCTAGGCCTGCTTATCCATGTGCTCGCCGATTTATGGGCTTCTTGGACTGCAGAAGCTTTGCCAGCTGAATGGGTCTCACTGTACTGTCGATTTGCACTTTGCACGGCACTGACAAAGGGGGTGTTGTTTACTGCCGTGAGATTCCTACACACACGTTTTACCTATCGGGTTGATTATATACATATATGTGTGTATGCATGTATATTATATATACAGGTGTATATGTAACATATAAGTCTGTATATATATATAACACACATATCATACATAAGTGAAGTCACTTAGTCACGTCTGACTCTTTGTGACACCATGGACTTATAATAGTCCGTGGAATTCTCCAGGCCAGAATACTGGAGTGGGTAGTCTTTCCCTTCTCAAGGGCATCTTCCCAACCCAGGGATCGAACCCAGGTCTCCCATATTGAAGACAGATTCTTTACCAGCTGAGCCACAAGGGAAGCCTGACTTGCTTAAGGCCAAGGAATTTAAGTTCCTAATTTTTAACTAGTCAATTTGTCCATTTTTTCCTTTTAATGGTTTTTGTGGAATCTTTTCCTGCCTTAAGGCCAAAAAGATAGTTAACCTACATTTCCTACACAAAACTACATAATTAAAAAAAAACCCCATTTAAGTCCTTAATACGTCTGGAACTAATTGTTGGGTATGGTGAGAAGTGGAGAAACAATCTAATATTTTCTGAGTACCTAACCATTTTATTCCAGCTGTCATGAAGATTTTCTCATATGTTTTCTTACAGAAGTTTAGAGTTTTAACTTTTACATTTATGTCTATAATTCATTTCACATCTATAAAAATTGTCATTTTGATGCTATTGTACATAGCACTTTTCATTTCATTTTCCGAGTCTCCACTGCTGGAATATGAAAATATAATTGTGTCTGTGTCCTGACCCTGTGTCCTGTAACCTACTTGAGTTCAGTTATTAGTCCTATGGGTTCTGTTGTAGAATTCCTGAGAATTTCTGTGTGCACGATCGTGTCATCTTTGCTTCTTGCCCAAGAGCCGTGCTGTCTTCCTTTTCTCGCCTCTGGCGTGGTCTGGGGCCTCCAGGACAACGGTGGAAGGCACTGGACGGACACCTTTGCCTGACGACTGATAATGGCAGGAAGCGTTTCACCCGTGAGCACTTTGTTAGCTGTTGATTTTTTTCATGGATGCCCTTCAGTCGGGTTAAAGAAATTTTCTTCTACGCTTAGTTCGTTAAGAATTTTAAAAACAATAGTTGAATTTTGTCAAATGACTTTTTCTGCATCTATTAAGACAATCATATGGTTTTCTCCTTTATTTTCTACTATGGTGAATTACATTTACTGCTTTTCAAATGTTAAACTGTTCTTGAGATAAATCCCTCTAGGTCAGGCTGTATTAGCCTTCTGATGTAACAGTGGGTTGGATTTTAGTAATGTCTTTTTAGGAATTTTTGTGCTTTGTGCATGAAGAATATTGTTGGCCTGTAACTTCATTTTTGCAGTGTCTCTGGTCTCGGTATAAAGGCGATATTGGTCTCATAAAATGAGCTGAGGAGGGTTCCTTCCTCCAGCCTTCTCTGAGAGAGCCCCGTGGACAGTAGTAGTATTCCTTCTGAGAGGTCCGACAGAACCCAGCCAAGCAGCCGGGCCCTGCCATCTTCTCTGCAGGGAAGTTTGAGCCACGAGCTAGGTTCCCTTATCAGACACGAGGCCCCCCCGCCTCCTGTCTCTCCTTGTGCCGCTTGTGGTCATCAGCGCCTTTCTCCGCCTGTGCTAAACGGCGAGAGATGCTGGCCCGAAGCTGCTCAGCATCTCCTTGCCCTTTAAGTGCTCGTGTGGTCTTTAGCGGCTTCTCCTTTTTCATTCTGATATTGCTAACTTTTATTTTTTCCCTTGATCAGTCTAGCTGGAGGCTTATTATTTTTATTGATCCTTTCAAGGAATCAGTTTTTGGTTTCATCTGCACATGTCTTTTAATTATAAAAAAATAAGTCATTTAATCATTATTTATTGTTGATATACAAAAATGCAATGAATTTTGTTATAATAACCTGTATTCACCAAACATATTACATTTCCTATCATTTATACAGTTTTGGTTGAAAGACAACCATATTGGCTGTAAATACTAACGTTTTTACTTCCCCCTTTAGCATTTTCATGAATTTACTTTCTTTTTCTTACTTTATTGCATAGGCTATTACTGACAGTGTAATGTTGACTAGACTTAGTGATAATGGGCATCCTTATTTTGTTCTGAATTTTAAAGGGAATGTTTCTCCACTTAGGGTAATGTCTATTCTAGGTTAGATGAGACCCTTCGTAAAACTGCCTCAGAAGCGAATTTCCTTCCTCCTGTTGGCAGCTCAGCACGTCTGAGTCAGTTCAGCGGAAGAGCAGCTTTTGCGCTGCAGACCCTCCTCCTGTATGATGAGGACCAGGGGACACTGGTCCACAGCTTCCTCTCCTTCTTGTCCTTGGCCTCACCATGCAGCACGCAGAACCTCCTTGACCAGGGCCTGAACCTGTGCGCTCTGCAGGGGAGGCACAGAGCCTTAACCACGGCCACCAGGGAGGCCCCGTAGCCCTCTTGAGCAGCCTGTCCTCATTCCTCTGTAAATACGTGCAGTATCAGTGGCGTGCTTCAGTGTAATGTGTGTTCAGCCTAGCTTCTGCCTGCTCTAAGCACATCTCCCTGTGGGCTGATGAACACCTAGGGGCTCTGGGGGCTCTGCTACTTCTCTTTTATACATTTTCCCTCCAGTAAATCCTGTATTATACCACCTGGTAATAGAAGGGTGTATGTGTATCATGTTATTTTCATCTGGATAAGGAGCACTTTTAAAGCTTGTGCTTGGTGGGAATTTGTTACTTGAATAGGTATGAGTTTTATCAAATGCTTACTATACATCCATTGAGATGCTTAGATGACTCTTCTCTTTTAGTTGGTTAGTGTAGCAAATTTTCCTAATCTCAGACAAGTTTTATAACAACCCAACTTAAGAATGGTGTGTGTGTGCTCAGTTGTGTCTGACTCTTTGTGGCCCCAGGGACTGTGGCCCACCAGGCTCCTCTGTCCATGGAATTTTCCAGGAAAGAATACAGGAGTGGGTTGCCATTTCAAGCAACAATACTGGGGTGGGTTGCCACTTCCTACTCTAGGGGATCGTCCCAACCCAGGAATCAAACCCATGTCTCTTGGGTCTCCTACACTGGCAGGCTGCTTCTTCACCACTGGGATCTCCTGGGAAGCCCCGTCGTGGTGTGTACAGTCTTGATAGACCATCCGCTTTCTGTATCTGTTCCCACACTGAATGGACCCATAACTTTCCTCTCTCCACCTGTCGATGTCTGGTGCTGGAGTGAGGTTGTCCTGGCCTCGTGGAGTGGGGGGCACAGACTCGTCTCTACTCCCCAGGAGGGCCTGTGTAACACTGTGCCATCTGCTTCTTGGCAGTTCGGTGGGACTGACCCACGGACTTGTTTGGGCCTGGTGCTTCCTTGTGAGAAAACTTTGCATCCTCAGCTCTCAAACGAGTTAACAGCTGCCTCAATTTTAGGGGCTCTGGAGCTTCCTTGATGTCACAGTGAGAGTGATGGTGTTTCCTCACTGTCTAGACCCTCACCGAATGGGTCGCTGCACTATCTTTAAAATGCCATTTTATTATCGCAGTCCTGCTGTCTCCGTAAGTCCGGTGCCGATCTGATGCTCGTTCCTCTGTGGCTTCTTGTCCCCTTTCCTGAGGATCTTTTCTTCCTGATTCTCTTAGACTTCACCGTGATGTGTCTGCTGCCTCTCCTTCCTCCTGCTGGACATTCTGCAGCCCTTTCAGTCTCTGAACATCCATCAGCCATTCCGGGGACTTAGCTCCACAGCGCTTGCATCGTTCCATCCTGTTTTAGCTTTTCTCGCTCTTGGAGTCCGGTTAGCTCCGTGTCAGCACTTACTCCTCGAGCCTGCGTCTGCTTCCTAATTCAGGAGTGTTTCCCTTCTCTCTCTGGTGCCCCTCCTCACCCTGATCTTCCAGCTCATTAGCTCCGTCTCCGTCTGCTCCCGTTTATAGGTCGTGTCTTTTACTTGTACTGCTGCAGGTTTTCGACCCTCTTGCTCCTGCCGCCTCTTAAACACTGCTTGTCGGCTCTGTTTTGTGGCCAGCGCCCCGCCTCTTTCACACGCTGACTCATCCTCCGCGTTTCTGCTCCAGGAGCACATGCTGTCTCTGCGGCGGCCATATTTCTCGAGTGTCCGGGTATCCTGGCTCGTGAGCTCACTTCCCTGGCGCTTCCCACTCCTCCTCTGATGGCATGTTGAGGAGAAGCAACACTGGGCCTGGGGTGGCCTCCCAGACAGTGACCACTAGCCCTGGAGGGCTTGGAAGGACCGGCGTAAAGGAGCAGGCTTGAGGCCAGATGGCTGCAGCTGTGTTTTGGAGCGCTCCCCCGAGAGGGCCGCCCAGGCCCGACGCCTTGCAGGGCGTCAGGGAGGGGGCGGTGTGCTCTGCGCCTGGCTTCTCTGGATGCTGTCCGGCCCCTAAGCTGCGTGGCTGAAAGCTCTTTGTCTTCTGAGACCGTGTTACCGTTACACAGATGGCTGAACACTTTGGAATGTTGTCTGGCTTAACGCACCGCTCGTAGCACTGTCTCCAGGTGCCTGGATCAAGGGGGGCCTTGCCTGCAGGGCAACACCCCTTAAATGCCCGTGGGGGCTCGTGGGGACCTTGTTCAAATGCAGGGTCTGATCCCGCAGGCCTGGGCGGGCCTGGGAGCAGGAGTGGGACCTAAGCCCTGATCTGCCTCTGCAGGGCTCTGCCTTTGGGCTGCCTCCTGGCCTCCGCGGCTTCCTCTTCAGAGTGGGCTTGTGGGTGTTGGGCCTCATGCTCTGGGCTGCTCTGGGGACCGGAAGCCCTTAGAGAAGGGTCCGGAGTGGAGGGGACCGGTCGTCACCACCATCAGCACCAGGTCTTGGCCTCACTTGTCACAGAGGAGACACAGGCCAGGGTCAGAGCTGCGGCTCCTGCTTTCCTGCTCAGCCCAAGGGAGCGGGGCGTGGCCCAGGGGAGCGGGGCGTGCCTCCCCCCACCCAGCAGAGGGCCCCTGTCACCTTGGCACTGGGGAGGCTCGCTCCAGACGCCCTGTGGCTGGCACACCCGGACGTGGCTGGAGGCGCTTGGGCTGTAGCCTTGGTCACACGAGTACAGGGCCACCGAGCCCAGTCGGGTGCTGTTGAATCTCAGGGTGGCGTGCTTCACCTCGCCGGGGGGGCCGCAGTCTACCTCTGCAAGGACACGGCAGCCGCGTCCTGCACTGCCGGCCCCTGCCTGGCTTCCTGCTGCTTTGACCCGGGCCCCTTGCTCCCCGTGCAGCCTGTCCCAGGGTGATGGAACTGGCCCCCAGAGGGGGCTGCTCAGAGGTTTCCTCCTTCCCCTCCCTCCCAGTCCCCTGCTGGGCCCTGCCCCGCCCCGCCCCTGACCCGGCCGCTCACCTGCCTGGCACCGGCGTCCTGTGTACCCTGCCTGGCAGTGGCAGGAGAAGTCTGTGCCCAGGTCCTCGCAGGTGCCCCCATTCATGCACGGGCTCCGGAAGCAGGGCGAGGGGGCTGCAAGGGCGCAGGGACCCTGTTGCCCGTCACCGTCCCCCTGAGGCCTCTGGGCGGCAGGGCCGCCCTGCCTCTTGCACCGGCTGTGCCTCCGGGCCACGGGGCCATGGGGAGCTCCCCTTACCTATCTCACAGTGCCGCCCCGAGAAGCCCGGGGGGCAGTCACACTTGTATTTGCCGATGTAGTGGAAGCAGGTGCCGCCGTTGTGACAGGGGCCCGAGGCGCAGGAGTCTGGCTTCCCTGGAAGCAGAGGCACCGGTAGGGCAGGGCCGGGGTCGCGCGCACCCCCCTCCGGTCCCTGCCCTCGCCCCTCCACACCCTCAGCAGGAGCGGTAGGGGCTTGTGGGGTGCTCCTGAGGGGCAGACGCAGGGAGCGGGGCCGGGGTCCCAGGCCAGCCCCGCCCACCCCTCCAGGCCGGCGCGCCACGGGGCCCGCACCGATCTCGCAGCGCCGGCCAGTGAAGCGGTAGGGGCAGTCACAGTGGTACTCGCCGCCCGCCTCCTTGCACGTGCCTCCGTTCCTGCAGGGCCCGGAGCTGCACAGGCGCGGCCGGGCTGCCAGGGACAGACAGACGGACAGACAGAGAGGCCAGTCAGCTGGGGCCAGCCTCCCGGCCCAGAGCACCCGCAGGCCACGGCTGCCGGTCAGCGGAGCCCGTGAGGCTGCTGCGCAGGGCCAGGCCCCCCAGGTGCTCCCCAGTCGGCCCGGGGGCCCTGTGCCCGCCTCCCCGGCCCCCTGTGCCCGCTGCCCCCCTGCCCTGCCCGGGCTCTGCTGGGGAAGCACTGGAGAGCTGCCCACTGCTGCCCTCCTGCTGAGTGGGGAGCCGCTGAGTGGGCACTCCCACTCAGATCTGCGTGTTTATGTGCCTGCACTGGGCCTTCTCTGGCTCGGGGGCCCATCACCCTCTTGCACTGGGGGCCTTCCCTGGCCTGCGGGGTGGATGTCGCACCTTCACAGCTCAGCCAGCAGTATAGACCCTCGGCCTGTTCAACGTTCTTGGGGAGAATGTGAGGCAGGAGGAGCCTCCCCCCAGGCCCTGTGGGGCCTCACAGGATGCTTGTCCAGGTTCCGGCCACCACCCCCCACCATGTCCCTCTGCCCACTCTTGGGGACGCCTTGGCCAAGGGTGCAGAACCTCGGTGGCTCTGCACAGAATCAGCCTGCTCTCTGGAAAGCCCTCCCCTGCAGGGGTGTGGAGGCCGTGGGCGCTGTGGTCAGAGCCTCAGGGGTCCAGTCTCAGGGTCCCCTGGGAGTGGCAGAGGCAGGGGTTCAGCTTTCAGCTCTCTGGACACGTGAGGCAGCAGGAGGGCTGGACGGGGCCCAGGTGCCAAGCCCGGGAGGACAGACGTGGACGTAGGGACCAGGTGGCCAGCACCTTGGGCCCTGACTAGGGAATGCCTGGGCCACTGAAAAGAGCCCTGACTGCTGCTTCTAGCTGCTAGAGGGTCCGAGCCGGGCGGGCCAGGTGAGTGCAGTGGCGCCTGCAGTGTGTTTGCTTAAGAGCGCGTACGTTCTTAAGTGGCTAAGTGTTGTGAAATGTCGACATTCTCTAATTGCACTACATTTATAGAGTCGACTCAGTGGACGTGAATCTGACGAACTCCAGGAGATGGTGAAGGACAGGGAGGCCTGGCGTGCTGCAGTCCACGGGGTCACAGAGAGTCCGACACAACTTGGCGACTGGACAACACTGCATCTTTTTATGAATCAGTGATTCTAAAATCCACGGGGGAAACAGTGAGCAGGAAGGGGAGTGCACTGCGCGGGGCGCGCTGTAACGGCAGGAGGCCCCCCCAGTAAGCTGCCATGCCCCACCTTTCTCACAGTGACGGCCGTGGAAGCCCCGCGGGCACTCGCACGTGTAGGAGTCTTCGTGTGCGTCACAGGAGCCTCCGTTGAAGCAGGGGTCGGAGTCACATGGCGACGGCAGTGCTGTGGGGCAGAGGGCGGTCATCCTGACGTCCTGGCCAGAACCGATGCCAAGCTTGAGTCCTCGTGCTGGCTCGGAGGCCCCCCTAGAATCTCTTCTATCACATTTTTGAGTTTTCCAGATTTTGCCTTCGCTCTTCCGTGAGCTGGGACTGAGTTGGGCCTGAGCTGTGGTCCACAGGAGCCCTGGTGTCAGGGCCCCCTGCTGGCACGTCTCCCCCATCACGCGTGCTGACTCACTACCCAGGTCGCTCGGTGTCTGCACTGACGCGCGCTGGCGGGCACGCTTCTCCGCGGGCGCTCGTCAGGCGCTCACGTCCCAGCAGCTGGGCTGGAAGGCGCCGGGCGGCGCTCGCACGAGGCCGCAGAGGGCGGGGCAGGGTGCGTGGCCAGGCTGCCCACCCCCAGGCCCCTCGCGGGCCTCCTCCTGCTGCCCCCAGGCCCTCCCAGCACCTCCGCCGACAGCTTCCAGGCAGGCCCCACTCACAGTGGCTGACGTTGTGGTCCGTGTGGCAGACGCACAGGTAGCTCCCGCCGTACTCCATGCAGTAGCCGCCGTCGGGGCACTGCGTGTTCATGTTGCAGGGCGTGGCCGTGACCTCTGCACACGAGGGGAGGCCCAGGGACCATGTGACCCCTAGGGTGACCAGGCTGGGGTGCCCCCCACACCCAGGGCTCTCTGTGGTTTCAGGGATTCTCAGGGCAGGGAAGGACGGGAGCCCCTGTCCCAACCCTGGGCACTTACCAAACTCACAGAGGAGCCCGAAGAAGCCCGGTGGGCACTGGCAGAGGGTGCTGTTGGCCCCCAGGCACCTGCCACCATTGCGGCACTCACAGCCGCTGGGGGTTCCTGCCATGGACAGGGGGGAGAGAGGCTTCAGCAAGGGGACACCCTCCTGACCACTGTCCCGTAAAACTGGCTGTGCAGCCCCTCTCCCCACTCCCAGATGCTCTCCGTGGGTATCCACATGCACACCCCACGGGACCCCACCCCGGCGGCCCGGCCCACACGCACTCTCCCTGCAGTCGAGGCCCATGAAGCCTTCAGGGCATTCGCACACGTAGCCCTGATCTGCAGCCACACAGGTGCCTCCGTTCTGGCAAGGGCCCGAGAGGCAGGCATCAGGCACTGGGTGGTGTCCTGCAAGAGAGGCAGTGGTCAGCCAAGGCCTGGCAGAGGGCCTGGGCAGGGAGTGGGTTAACAGGGCCAGAGAGGTGTTAACCTCTGCTGTTTGTGCCAAGTGCCTGGAGACTGGCCCCCAGCAGCCCTCAGCCCCAAACCCCTTCTCTGGAGCAGAAGCAGCAGCTGGAGTGCAGAGGGGCCGATGGTGCACCGAGGGCCTGGCTGAGGCCAGAGGCTCCAAGTAGGTGTCTGTCTCCTGTTGATTTCTAGTTTAATTTTGCTGCGGTCAGAGAGCACAGTCCTTTCAGTTTACTGAGCCTCATCTTACAGCCAGTGGGGTCGCCTGTCATGGTGAAGGCTCTGCAAGCCCTGGAAGGAACATGGGCCTCTGAATGTCAGTCAGGCTGGGCCAGCCAGCCGTGCCTCACACGTCCCTGCGCCCTGGCCGGCCTCCATCCCTGTGTCCGCTGCGCTGCCGGGAGGCCGTCTGGGAGCGTCTGCGTAGCCTCGGTGTCTGGAAGACGGCGTTCTGGGGGCACAGCAGTGGTGGCACGGCGCGTCTCCTTCGGGGCTTCAGGCTGCCGCCCCACCGTCGTCCAGCTGCACGGACCCTGCCGGGAGCCTGCCGTCCCCGTGTCTCGGTGTCTTTTCTCCGCGGCCACTTTCAAGGTCTCCTCTTTCTCACTGCTGTTGCTCAGTCGCTCAGTCGGCTCTGGCCGTGACTCCCTCCACGGACTGCAGCACACCAGGCTTCCCTGCTCTTCGCCATCTCCGGGAGCTTTCTCAAACTCATGCCCATTGAGTCGGTGAGGCCACCCAACCATTTCCTCCTCTGTTGTCCCCTTCTCCTCCTGCCCCCAATCTTTCCCAGCATCAGGGTCTTTTCTGATGAGTGAGCTCTTCGCATCAGGTGGCCACAGTAGTGGACTTTCCGCTTCAGC
This sequence comes from Neotragus moschatus, assembly GCA_006410615.1. Classification (NCBI taxonomy): domain Eukaryota; kingdom Metazoa; phylum Chordata; class Mammalia; order Artiodactyla; family Bovidae; genus Neotragus; species Neotragus moschatus. The sequence continues at coordinate 487,663 of SJYA01000386.1, forward strand.
GTCAGTCCCTCCAGTGAACACCCAGGGCTGATTCCACCTAGGATTGACTAGTTTGATCTCCTTTCAGTCCAAGGGACTCTCAAGAGTCTTTGCCAGTATCACAGTTTCAAAGCATCAGTTCTTTGGTACTCAGCTTTCTTTGTCGTCTAACTCTCACATCCATACGTGACTACTGGAAAAACCATAGCTTTGACTATGTGGACCTTTGTCAATAAAGTAATGTCTCTGCTTTCTAATATGCTGTCTAGGTTTGTCATAGCTTTTCTTCCAAAGAGCAAGTGTCTTTTAATTTTATGGCTGCAGTCACCATCTGGAGTGATTTTGGAGCCCAAGAAAATAGTCTGTCACTGTTTCCATTGTTTCCCCATCTATTTGCCATGAAGTGATGGGACCATGATCTCAGTTTTTCAATGTTGTTTTAAGCCAGCTTTTTCACTCTTCTTTTTCACCTTCGTCAAGAAGATCTTTAGTTTCTCTTTGCTTTCTGCCATAAGGATGGTATCATCTGCATATCTGAGATTATTGATATTTCTACCAGCAATCTTGATTCCAGTCTGTGATTCATCTAGTCTGGCATTTCACATGATGTACTCTGCATATAAGTTTAAATTCAGATATCCTGTTTTTCATCTCTAGGAACTTCTTGTTCTATATCCTCTGCTTCTCGTTATGTCTTCTCCCTCAACAGTCTTGAACATGTGGCACACGCGTGTTCACGATGGATGATCGGACATTTGTATTTGCTGACAATATACAGCCTTGATGCATTCCTTTCCCAATTTTAAACCAGTCTGTTGTTTCATGTTTGGTTCTGACTTTTGCTTCTTGACCTGCATACAGGTTTCTCAGGAGGCAGGTAAGGTGGTCTAGTATTCCCATCTTTTTAAGAATTTTCCAGTTTGTTGTGATCTGCACAGTCAAAGGCTTCAGTGTAGTCAATGAAGCGGAAGCAGATGTTTTCATGGAACTCTCGTGCTTTTTCTATGATCCAGCAGATGCTGGCAGTTTGATCTCTGGTTCCTCTCCCTTTCCTAAATCCAGATTGTGCATCTGGAACTCCTTGGTTCATGTAGTGGTTTTCAGCAGTCTGACTCATGTTGGGCTTCGTATGGTTTTCTTCATGTTCTTCTTGAATTTGGGGTTTTCATTTTCATCAGACTCAGACTGTTTGGCTGTTGCTTTCTCACACTCTCTCCCTGCTCCCCCTGAGACCATCCCTCCTGCAGGGACACCAGGGTCACACCTGCTGGGCGCACGGCATCCCCGCACAGGCCCCGCCTCGCTGCTGCCCCTCCGTCTCACCCTCTCCGGGCTGCTTGTCAAACTGTCTCCATTTCTGTCCTCAAGGTCACTGACCTCGCCTTCTGCAGCGTCTACCGTGCTGTGGGCACCATCCAGCGTTTTTTTTTAAATTCGGATATCCTGTTTTTCATCTCTAGGAACTTCTTGTTCTATATCTTCTGCTTCTCGTTATGTCTTCTCCCTCAACAGTCTTGAACATGTGGCACACGCGTGTTCATGATGGACGAGCGGACATTTGTATTTGCCGATTCTCTGGCCACTGTTTCTTTTGATCTATTTTACTTCTGGTGGTAAGTCATATACTCTCAACCTTTTGTATGTCTGGTAACTTTTGGGTGGGTATTTTGGGGCCCTGGATTCTGTTACATTCATCTAAAGAGTTTAGGATTTTGTTCTGACATATGGTTAAATTCAGTTCAGTTCAGTCACTCAGTTGTGTCCAACTCTTTGCAAACCAATGGACTGCAGTGTGCCGGGCTTCCCTGTCCATCACCAGCTCCCAGAGCTTAATCAAACTCATGTCCATTGAGTTGGTGATGCCATCCAGCCATCTCATCCTCTGTTGTCCCCTTCTCTTCCTGCCTTTCAATCTTTCCCAGCATCAGGGTCTTTTCCAGTGAGTCGGTTCTTCACATCAGGTGGCCAAAGTACTGGAGCTTCAGCTTTAGCATCAGTCCTGCCAGTGAATATTCAGGACTGATTTCCTTTAGGATTGACTGGTTGGATCTCCTTGCAGTCCAAGGGGCTCTCAAGCATCTTCTCCAGCACCACAGTTCAAAAGCATCCATTTTTCAGTGCTCAGCCTTCTTTATGGTCCAATTCTCACATCCATACATGACTACTGGAAGAACCATGGCTTTGACTAAACAGATCTGTTTGGTCCTTTCAAGCTTTCTTTTAAGTCTTCTTGGGGCAGGTCAGACCTGCCATTGGCTTAGCATGTATTCATCCCCACCACTAAGGTGATGCTACTGGGGACTCTACTCAGTACTGGCCCTGGCTATGAACAGCTTGCTCCACTCTGGCTGGTAGGAATGGGCTTGAGTTTCAGTAACTGACTCACCACTCCCAGTGGTTCTTCCCCAGCCCAGCAGCTCTCACCTCCCTCAGATTCAAGGGGCCCCAGTGNTGCCATTGGCTTAGCATGTATTCATCCCCACCACTAAGGTGATGCTACTGGGGACTCTACTCAGTACTGGCCCTGGCTATGAACAGCTTGCTCCACTCTGGCTGGTAGGAATGGGCTTGAGTTTCAGTAACTGACTCACCACTCCCAGTGGTTCTTCCCCAGCCCAGCAGCTCTCACCTCCCTCAGATTCAAGGGGCCCCAGTGCAGCTGTCCAGGGCTCGTCTCCCTCTTTCTCCTTCCCCCTCCACCCCCCAGTAGCTCTGTCTTTCTCGATGGCACCAGCACAAACTTCAGCTAGTGAACTGGGATCTCTGAAACTTGACTCAGAGACTCAGAGGAACTGCTGAAGTCTGGAACCTCCTCCCCACCCACAGGGAAGCCTGGCAACGGCTCTGATGCAGCCTTGGGGCAGCTGTGGGTTCCACCCCGCTTCCTTCTCTTCTCTCAGGAATGAAGTTCATGGCTTTCAGCTGGCCAGTGGCTGAGGACAGTTGTTTCCTGTGTCTGGTCTGGTTTTCTTGTTGGGAGTGACAGGGAGAGTTCCAGAGTAGTCCGTCCGTGTTGGCCGGAAGCAGAAGGCTTGACATTCTTTTATCATCTCCGGTTGGGGCCAGCGTCCTGCTGTGCCTTGAAACGTAGCCCATGAGCTTGTATTGGGGTAGACGTGTTAGTGGTTCTTTCGAACAGAAGTTCACTTTTGTTAGCATTAGTCTTTGTACAAAACATGATTTCTTTGCAGAATCCTCTGAAATCACTTTATCTGTTTTCTGACACGAGTTCAGTTACGTAGCTGATGCTCAGATGCCAATCGAGGCAGTCCTGTGACATCACAACGATTACAGGCAACAGGCAGGGCTGCCACCTGCCCACCCTCTGCACTGTGAAGCCTCACCCTCCCTCTGGGACAGAGCCTGCCCTGCGTGTGGCCTGCTGGCCAAAGGCCAGTGGAGGGCGCAGTGCCCACCTGCATCTTACTTGTAGGCAAAGACTCGTTTCCTTCTTGAGGTTTTAGACCCAAAGTAAACCTGGCGAGTTTGTCTTGAGCACCCCCAACCCCCGGGGAGACCGGTGCACAGCTGTTGTTGGCTCGGGGGTGGAGGCCCTGGGAGGTGAGGGGATGTCAGATGCCAAAGTCGTAATTTATTCTGTGGGTCGTAAAATCTAGTTGGTCTTTTACTTGACCTACTGGGTCCTGTTGTTGATGTTCAGTTGCTTAGCCGTGTCTGACTCCTTGTGACCGCATGGGCTACAGCACGCCAGGCTTCCCTGTCCTTCACTATTTCCTAGAGTTTGCTCAGACTCAAGTTCTTCGAATCAGTGATGCCGTCCAACCGTCTCATCGTCTGTCCTCCCCTTCTCCTCCTGCCTTCGATCTTTCTCAGCATCAGGGTCTTTTCCAGTGAGTTGGCTCTTCACAGCCGGTGGCCAAAGTATTGGAGATTCAGCTTCGGCATCAGTGCTTCTAATGAATATTCAGGACTGATCAGAATTGACTTTAGAACTGACTGGTTGGATCTTCTTGCTGTCCAAGGGACTCAAGAGTCTTCTCCAGCACCATAATTCAAAAGCATCAATTCTTTGGCGCTCAGCTTTCTTTACAATCCAACTCTCACATCCATACATGACCACTGGGAAAACCATAGCTTTTACTATACAGACTTTTGCTGGCAAGGTAATGTCTCTGCTTTTAATATGCTGTCTAGGCTGTCTGTAGTTTTTCTTCCAAGGAGCAACCAGCATTTAAAACACCATGCGGCAGAACAGAGTGAGCAGACGTCATTCGTGCGGCAGAGGCCACCCCAAGGCTTGTTTCCTTGCACAGCGAGGGCTCTGCAGCCCGAAGAAGGGGCAAGAAACAGGCAGGAATCTGCCGAGGGGGCGGGGCCTGGGGAGCGTGGCCATCCGCCTCGGAGATGGGAGCAGACTCCCTGGGTCTCATCCAGCACGGGGACAGCAGAGCCCAGACCAGAGCCCACCCCCAGAGGAAGAGGGGCAGCTGGCCGCCGCCACCCACGGGGAGCTGCGACACAGCCGTTACCTGTCTCACAGCGAGGCCCCTCGAAGGGTTCCGCACACAGGCAGGCGAAATCCCCCACCAGGTCGACACACGAGCCTCCGTTCAGGCAGGGGTCAGAGCTGCACTCGTCCACATCTGCAGGGGGCAGAGGTGGCGCTCGGCTCCACACCAGCCTCTGCCCACCCCGCAGCCTGCCCCACTGGCACCCTGCCCACCCCCCCCGTACCTCCCCCCCCGCCTCAC
>SJYA01000386.1:496296-513747 GCA_006410615.1 Neotragus moschatus
GCGGGGGGCGGGGGGGGGGGGGGGGGGGGGGGGGGGGGGGGGGGGGGGGGGGGGGGGGGGGGGGGGGGGGGGGGGGGGACGGGACGTTCCTGGAAGGGCCCTCTGGTCTCGAGAGCTGCCGAGGCTATGGGTGACTCCGAGGCCCGCCTCTCCCCGCTGGCCATTCTCCAGCTGCCCGGGCACTCAGGCCAAGTGGGGTTCGGCTGCCCTGTGGCAGTTCCTGGCTGGGGGCCCCAGCCGATTCTGGGCCGGCTCTTCTGCTGGGTGTGGATGCCCCGCCTCCTTGGGAGTGGATGCCCCGCCTCTCAGGGATGGATGCCCTGCCTCTCAAGGGTGGATGCCCCGCCTCTCAAGGGTTGATACCCCGCCTCTCAGGGGTGGATGCCCCGCCTTTCAGGGGTGGATGCCCCGCCTCCCCGGGGGTGGACCACCCTCCCTTCCTGGCGACCCCAACTGATGGATGGGTACAGGCTTCATCTTCTGGGCCTGAGGTGTGCTGGGGTCCCCAGGGGACTGGTCCCCTACACCCCACCCTCATGGCACTACGCTCCTGGGGCCTCTGCACCTGTGAATTTTGGGGCCCAGCAATGGCCCCCCCATCTGCTGCCCACAGAGGCCTGGGAGTGGGGGGGGGGAGTATCTCCACATGGGAACAGGGTCCCCGGACTGAATGGACCCTCTTCTGAGGACCCCACTCCTCAGGGTCAGAGCCTGCCCCCCAACCAGCCCCACCCCGGGTGTGTGCACCTGGCCCCCAGCACCCCTCNGGGGGGGGGGGGGGGGGGAGTATCTCCACATGGGAACAGGGTCCCCGGACTGAATGGACCCTCTTCTGAGGACCCCACTCCTCAGGGTCAGAGCCTGCCCCCCAACCAGCCCCACCCCGGGTGTGTGCACCTGGCCCCCAGCACCCCTCCCCCCCGGGTTTGCGCGCCTGCCCTCCCACAGCCCCCACAACCGTGTGTGCGTGCCTGCCCCTCTCCCAGCCCCACCCCGGGTGCTCTCCTGTCTCCCTAGCGGGTCTGGGGCTGCTCTGTGCCAGGGTCGTCCTCGGGACAGGTTCAGGAGAAGCAGCCCCTCTCTGTGCCCTTGGGCCCCGTGGGAGTGGGAGGTGGTCTTTGCGAGGGGGGCGGGGGTCCGAGCACCTGGCTCACCGGCCCCAGGCTTGGCGGGGGCAGTGATTAGCAGGACGCTGGAGGGGCTGAACCAGTCGTCTGAGCCCCGCCCCGCCCCGGCCTTGCCATTTATAAGTAGGTTTGTAGGAAGGTCTTCAACTCAGGGTCACACGGGTGTGTGGGGGTGTGTGTGTGTGGCGGGAACACACACTTCTGTGGTCAGTCCTGCTGTTTTCACTGGCCACGTGCTCGACCCTGGGGTGGACCCTGCTCGCGTCTGCTCTGAGTTCCGTCAGGGAACCCGCCCACCCCGCCCAGCACCAAGTCCCACCAAGAAGCAAGGCTGAATGAGTGAGGAAAGGGCTGCTCCCAGGGTTCTCGAGGACACAGGCGTCCACGCAGGGGCGCTCAGGACGCCCTGGGGGGACTTTACCGCCACGCCTCCTGTTTACACCGCCAACCGAGGTCTCCAGCAAACCTCCCCCACCCCACGGCAGGGGCAGGAAGTCTCCCGGGGGTGACGGGCTCAGGGGTGAGCCCGGGCGCGGGGAACCGAGGTGGCCGGAGTCACTCATTCCCAGGGCGGCGCCTGGGGCGCCCCTCCTCTCCCTACCAGCACCCCCCAGGCCCCGCCCCGCCCGCCACCCCAACGCTCGCTCCATCCTCTTACTTGTATGGCCGCAGCCCCCCACGCGCACCTGGGCATCATCGATTCTGAACGCCCAGCGCCCGGGCACGCCCACGTTGGTGGTGGTCTCCACCTCCGCCATGTCCGCCGTGCGCGAGCCGGGGATGCTGAAGTAGCGCCGCCCGTCTCCCGCGTTGAAACCGGCCTGCGGGCGGGTTTGGAGAAGGAGGGCGGGAGCGGGCTGGGTCTGCAGGTCTCCCCAAAGCTCCCAAAGCCCTCCTCCCGCGCGGTGGCCTCGAGCTAGGAGCGCTAAAGGATCAGGCGTGACCACACCACCCTGCCTCCCAGCAGGGCCCACCCTAACCTGCAGTTCCTCCCGTGCTGACCTTGTGGGGTCCTGGCAGCCCCCTCCCCCCAGCCCCGCCCCTTCCTGCTCACTCCTGGGCTTCTGGGCTTCCCCTGGGGCCGGGGCCAGTGTGATCTTAGAAGAAAGTAGAGGGCCGGGAGGAGAGGGCAGAGCTCCCAGACCCTGGCGGGTTGCACTTGACCTCCCTCCACGCCTGGGATTTTCTGCTGGCCCCTGACCCTCAGACCAGGGCCGTGGGCCAGGCCACTCTGGAGCCTCCGGGCACACAGAGCTCTGTCTGGCGGCAGCTAGCCCTGTCAGGCTGGCTGTGTGGGCCAGGACAAGTCTCAGGCGTGAGAGTCTCTGCCCTGGGTGTGTGTGCGGGGAGGGGCATCTGTCTGCCTCTCCAGCTCGTGACAGCCCTGGCAGTGGGGAGCAGGGCCCCTACCTGGGCCGCTATGCCCCCCAGGCCGCTGGCATCACCCCCGCTGCTGGCATGTGTGCCCGTGGTCCACGTGATGGACTCGTAGTTGAAGATGGTGAAGGAGAGTGAGCCGTCCGTGATGAGCACCGTCTGGAACGTGTTGACCTGCAAAGAGCGGCCTGAGCAGGGTCTGGGCCCCCGGCCTGCCCAAGACCTCACCCCCATCGGCCTGACGCCTGCTGAGGGCCTAAAGCCCCCTGAAGGGTGTGGGGGCCCACAGACGCTGGGAGCAGGCCATGTGCCTGCGGGCCAGGGGGCACTGAGGGGTCGTGCCTGCTTGACCAAACCTACAAACCACCGCGTGTGGAATGAGCAAAAGTAGAAGAAGGGGAAACAAGGAAAAGCAGTTTTAATCATTAAGTTTCCGGATTTTCATGGAATGCTCCTCCATGAAAGTATACATAAGAGGCTCTATTTCAGATTGGGCAAAGGGTGAAACTAAGAAAAGATCACGGGACAAATGGGAAACACTGAGAAACAATTAAATCAGAGCTTTACATCACTTAGCTTAGGAAAATAAATCCCAAATCAAGTAAGGTTTTAAATGAAACCATCGGCACCCCTGGGAGAAAATATAGGCGAATACGTAGAGCATCTTGGGAAAGGACTTCTAAGCCTGACATTTGTTAACTGCAAGAACCAAAAAGGAGATTTATACATTTAACTCCAAAAAAGTGTCATAAGGCCAAACCAAATGACAAACAGTGAAGTGAAAAATGTTTTTACAATACATGTGGCAGAAGCACTGGTTGCGTCTTTAATTCAGCTAGAACTTCCTTGAATCAATAAGAAAAAGAACAAAACCATTACAGAAAAACCGGCTAAGGGTATGAACAGAAACATCACAGTAGAATGCAAGTAGCCGATGAGTCACCATTGCTAGAAACCAACGGTGTAAAGCTGAAAACCCTGTCTGGGTGGCAGGCAAGGACTAGTAGTGTGTGTGGCCAGGTGCAGGGCTGCGGCATTTCACCAGCGTGTGGCTTTCGCGAGCGTGACTGGGCACATTTTTAGCAGAGATTAGATTTCTGTGGGCAGCCGTTTCCCTTCTAGCGACAGGTGCAGGATCTGACTTCACGACCCCTGGGGGCTGTGCAGCACCCTTGGGGTTCACCTGAGGGCAGGTGCCACCACGCTGGGGGGCACACATGCGGGGAGCCCCACGGTGAAAGGTGACATGGAGACCAAGCGCTCGCCTTCAGGAAGGCAGACTTAGGCCTTGGAGTTCAGGGAAGAGATGGGCCGGCTGCTGGCCGGCATGAGGGGAGGTCTGGGGGGCAGGACCCAGGCTGGTGAGACCGGTGGAGGGGCTCTGCAGGCTGGCAGGTCCAGGCGTCTGAGGAGGACGAGGCCGTGCCTGAAGCCAGACTGTCACTTTCTGTGGACCCACCTGCTCCTGCAGCTGCTCCTGGGGAGGAGGGCTTCCTGTCTCCCAGCTCCCAGACCAACTTCCACCCTAAGCCCAGAGTCTCGGGTCCCTGTCTCACAAGACAATCATTTTGGAACAGACTGGGTTTGCAAAGAGGAGAACATCTGCTCAGGAGGGACCCTGGGCGCCTCCTTCCTCCCAGGCGGAGAGGTAATAGGTGAAATGACTGCGGAGGTGAAACGATAACCAAACACGCACAAGAACACAGAATGCAGAGTGCCCGCAGAGGGCGCTCACCGGGCAGCAGACTCCAGGTGGCTCCGTTTACTCTCTATCTTGTGGGTCTGTACACAACAGCACACTGAATGGTTCTGACCCGCTGGCAGGGTTGTGGATTCTTTTCCTCTACATTTTGTTAAAAAGACATTTTTCTTACAAACGTGATAAGAAGAAACAAAGGAAGTACAGAAATGTTAATGGACCGTTTGTAAACAGAAGTTCACTCATGTGAAATTTCTTTTGTAGTGAAATGGAGTAGCCATCGTGGTCAACAAAAGAGCCCGAAATGCAGTACTTGGATGCAATCTCAAAAACGACAGAATGATCNTGGGTGGTTTCCAGGAGGCCTGGAAGTTCCCAGCTCTGCCGTCCTCCAGCCTGGCCCTGTGACCTAGGCAAGTGGCTTCTGTCCCTGAGCCCCACTGTCCCCTCTGGGCATGGCACGGGGATGACATCCGGCCCAGCCCAGCAAGGCAATGGCCTGGAGGGAGACCCTGAGCCCCAGAGGGGTGTTCTCCCCACCTCACAGGACGGAACACTCACGGGGGAAGACGCGCTGCCTCCAAAGAAGGTCACACGGTACCAAGTGGCTACGAACACCCAGGTGGCAGAGAAGCCTGGGAGCTCGGGGAAGTAGCGCCTGACATCCGCCGTGGCTCTCCGCAGTGTGGCCGCATCCGTGGCCTCTCGGAAGTACACATCCCCTGCTCGCCGGTTGTCCACGTCCGCCCAGAAGGCCGCTACCACACAGCGATCCTTGGCGATGGGGAAGGCCACGGGGGTGAACTGAGAAACCTCCTTCAGGAAGGAGATGATCCCGTTGTTGTTCACCTGTTGGGGCAGAAAGTGAGAGAGGGGCCAAGCCTCAGCCACCGGGCACCCGCTGAGGCTGAGCCAGGCTTGGGTGGGCATTTCTAGGATGGCGACAGTTCCTGGCTCCTGACCCGGGGCCCCGGGCCTGCTCCGTCCTCTCCTGGGGCGCAGGATGTGACCTGTTTGCTGCCGATGGTGCCCTGCCTGGGGCTGTCAGTGCAGGGTGGGGAGCCTCCAGTGTGTACCCTGGCTTTGGGAGGGTGGGGGACTCAGACCTGCCCAGTGGCCCTAGCTCCTTGGTCCCACTCCCGACAGGGGCTTCAGAAGGGCAGGGCAGACTCTGAGCAGGTCTGCAGGGGTGAGAAGGAGGCCAGAGGGTAGGAGGGCCTCAACGGCCAGACGGGGACGCCTGTGCTCAGGGCTCCTCACGGTGGACAGAGGAGGCTGAGCAGCATCTTTGTGCCCAGACACAAGAGGGTCCAGTGCTAACCCACGTTCTGATTTCAAGACTGACTGCAAAGTCACGGTAATCAAGCAGTGTGGTGCCAGCATGAAGACAGGCAGACGGGTCAGGGGAGCGGCACGGAGAGCCCAGCAAGGAGCCTCACGTACACGGCTGCGTGATTCTCAACAGGAGTGCTAAGACCATCTGATGGAGAAAAGGTACACGGTACTGGGAAAACTGGATATTCTTATGCAAAAGAATGAAATTAGATTGCTCCCTAACACCATTACAAAATTACCTGAAATGGATCAAGGGTCTAAATAAAAGAGCTAAAAATATAAAACTCATTAAGAAAATGTAGGGCAAAAGCTTCATGACATTGGCTTTGGCAATGACCCCAAAGGCACTGGCAACAAAAGAAAAAAATAGACAAACTGGAATTCGTCAAAATTTAAAACATTTTGTGCATCAAAAGATACTATCAGCAGAGTATAAAGGCCACCCACAAAACATAAAAATATTTTCAAATAATATATTTAATAAAGAAGAAATAAAGTAATGAAGGTAAAATTAAAACTTACTCCTAATTGATCTAACAGACAACAGTTTGTCTAAAATAATAATACCAACAGTGTATTCAATCATATGATATGTGAAAGGTATGACAGCAATGATACAAAGGAGGGGGAATGATTAGTATTGTTTTGTTGTTACAAAGGCATTCACACTCCCTGAGAAGTACTAGAGTGTTATTTGAACACATACTTGGATATGTTGTCTTAAAGTAATTAAACAAAGAAGCCATTAGACTGAGGTGGCTCTAATGTCTTGGCAGTGTGTGTGAGCAAAGCAAAACCCAAGCATGGCTCAGACTCTGCAAACAACGCAAAGTGATGCATCACCTTAATAAACTGAGGAGTAAAAATCATATGATCATCTCAAGGGATGCAGAAAATGCTTCTGACAAAATTCAAGGCAGGGAATGCCGCTCCCCCCTTATTATTCAATACAGTATTTGGAAGTCTTAGCCATAGCAATCAGACAAGAAAAAGGAATGAATTCAAGTTGGAAAGGAAGAAGTAAAACCGTCACTGTTTCCAGATGACATGATACTATATATTAGAAAATCCTCAAGATGCCACCCAAAACAATTAGAACTAATAAGTAACTCAATAAAGATGAAAGTCACAAAATTAATATACAGAAATCTGTTGTGTTTCTGTGCACTGACAATGAGCTATCAGAAAGAGAAATGAAGAAAACAATCCCCTTTATAGTTGCATCAAAAATAATAAAATAGGAAGGAATAAATCTAACCAAGGAAGTAAAAGATTTGTACTCTGAAAACTATAAGACATTAATGAAAGAGACTAAAGACAACACAAACAGATGGAAAGGCACACTGTGCTTATGGATTGGAAGGATTAATATTGTTAAAGTAACTACATGACCCAAGGGAATCTCAGGTTCAGTGCAATTCCTATCAAAACAGCAACGGCGAATTTCAGAGAACCAGATCACATAATTCTAAAATTTGTATGGACACACAAAGGACTGTGAATCTCCAAAACAATCTTGCAAAGAACAAAGCTCTAGGTTTCAAACACCCTGATTTCAAACTACACTACAAAGCTACAGTAATCAAAACAGGACGGCACTGGTATAGAAGCAGACACAGATCAGTAGAGTAGAATGGAGAGTCCACAGATAGACCCCCACACACGAGGCCAATCAGTCTACAGCAGAGGAGGCAAAGTGCCAAGGAAAGACAGCTTCCTCAGTAAATGATGCTGGCAGAACTAGGCAGCTACGTGCAAATGACTCAAGCCGGACCACCTTCTCACACCATAGATAAAAACAAACTCGAAATGAACGAAAAATGTAGGCCCTGAAGCCATAAGACTCCTAGAAGAGAACATAGGCAGTGTACTCTCTGACATCAGTCTTAGCGATTCTTTTCTGACTCTGTCTTCCCAGGTAAGGGAAACAAAAGCAAAAATAAGCAAATGGGACTTAAACTAAAAAGCTTTTGCACAGCAAAGGAAAATGTTAGCAAGATGAAGAGGCAGCCTGCTGAGCGGGAGAGGATACTCACAAGTTGTACATCCAACAAGGGGGTTAGCATCCTGAATATACAAAGACCTGACAACTCAGTGTTGAAAACAATCAGACAAAAACAGAATCAGATTTAGAAAATGGTCAGAGGACTTGAATAGATGTTTCTTAAAGAAGATATACAGATGACCAGTAGACACGTGAAAAGGTGCTCAACTTCACTGATAATCTGAGAAATTAGAACCAAAATGAGACGTCACATCACACCTGTCAGAATGACTGTTGTTGAAAACACATAGAAGATTCTGGTGAGGATGTGCAGAAAAGGGACCCACGTGGACTGTTGCTGTGAACTTAAATTGATGCAGCTACTATGGGGAACAATGTGGAGGTTACTCATAAAATTAAAAACAGAATCACCGTGTAATCCAGCAATTACACTTTCAGGTATTTTCCCAAAGCAAACAAAAATACTAATTTGAAGATAAGTGCACCCTATGTTCACAGCAGCAGTATTTACAATAGACAAGGTATGGAGGCAAACTAACCACTAATAGATGAATGGATAAAGGAAAAGTAGATACATATGTAATTGAACATTACGAAGCCATAAGAAAGCACGAAGCTTTGCCATGTGTTACAACATGGATGGACTTTGTGGGTATTAAGTCAGATCTAGAAGACAATATTGTATGATTTCACTTGCATGTGGGACTTAAAAAAAGAAACAGATGAACAAACCTAAATGATCAGACTCGTGGAGAGCAAATAGGTGGTTGCAGATGGGAGGTGTGGCGGGCCAATGAGTGGCTTAGGTGAGGGGGGCTAAGAGGAGGTGCAGATTTCCACTACAAAACACCGTGTCACAGAGATGAGATGCGTAGCGTGGGGCACACAGTCAGCAACAGTGTGACAGCTTGGTGTGGTGACAGACGGTAACTAGACGTACAGTGGCGATCACTTTGTAACGTACAGAAATAATGAATCACCATGTTGCATATGGAAGGAACACTGTTGTAGGTCAATCATTCAATTAGAAACACTCACACACAAAAGCCAGAAACAGTGGGAGACAAGTAGGGACAAAGAACCAAGGTAACAAATAGAAAATAGTAACAGACGTGGCAGATGTTAAGCTAAGCATATCTGGGATCGCTTTGAACGTCAACAGTCTAAAAGCACCAGTGAAAAGACAGGTCGTCAGAGTGGACGAGGAACAAGACCTAACCACAAGCTGCCTACAGGAAACTTGCTTTAAACATGAAGACCCATACAGATGAGAGGGAGACGGATGGGGAGAGCTGTGTCATGCTAACACTACTCAGCAGAAAGCAAGAGTTGCTATATTTATCCCAAACAGATCTGACTTCAAAGCAAGCATCAGTTCAGTTCAGTTCAGTCGCTCAGTCATGTCCGACTCTTTGCGACCCCAGGAATCGCAGCACGCCAGGCCTCCCTGTCCATCACCATCTCCCGGAGTTCACTAGACTCACACCCATCGAGTCAGTGATGCCATCCAGCCATCTCATCCTCTGTCGTCTCCTTCTCCNAGGATGAGATGGCTGGATGGCATCACTGACCCGATGGGCGTGAGTCTGAGTGAACTCCGGGAGTTGGTGCTGGACAGGGAGGCCTGGCGTGCTGCGATTCCTGGGGTCGCAGAGAGTCGGGCACGACTGAGCGACTGAACTGGAGTGAGCTGAATGTGTGCACACCCAACATTATTGAGCTACACAAGGCCACAGCTGTCAGAGTTGCAAGAAGATATGGACAAGCTCGCCATTATAGCTGGAGATTTCAGTGCCCCTCTACCAGAAATGGATGGGTCTGGCAGGCAGAGAATCAGAAATGGCATAACCAAACTCAACAACACTATCAAAGGTAGATATGATCAACATGCCACTTCCCCAAACCACAGCAGAGCACACATTCTCCTCGAGCTCACAAGGAGCATTCACCAGTGTGCACAGACTGCATCCATGGCCATAGAATGCACCGTAAAAAACTGAAAAGCATAGAATTTCTACATATCTGCTCTCAGACCGCATTGGAGTTAAACCAGAAATCAATAGCAAAAATAACTGGAAAAGCCCCAATTACATGGCGGTTACACGACACCCTTCTACACGACACATGGGGTATTAAGAATGTCAGGAGAAGTTAAGAAATATTTGAGCTAAATGAAAATTAAAAAATGTGATTTATCAAAAATTGTGAGATGTAGTGAAAACAGTACCAAGAGGGGAATTTAGAGCACTGAATGTGTATTAGAAAATAAGAAAAGTCTAAAATCAGTAATCTAAGTTTCTACCTTAGGAAGCTAGAAAAAGAAGAGCAGATTTAATCCAAAAAAGCAGAATAAAAGAGGTAATAAGAATTACAGGGAAAATCAATGAAATTGAAAATGGGTGATCAGTTTAAAAAATCAACAAAGACAAAAGCTGGCTCTTTGATGAGATGAATAAAATTGATAAGCCTCTAGCCAGGCTATCTATGGAAAAAAAGAAGACATGGATTACCGATATGGGAAATGAGAGGATATTAGTACAGACGCCATGGAGATTGAAAGGATAATAGAGAGATAGGGGCTTCCCAGGTGGCACAGTGCTGAAAGAAAAACAAACCCGTCCACCTCCCTATGCAGGAGACACAAGAGATGTGGGTTTGATTCCTGGGTGGAGGAGTTTCCACGGAGGAGGCAATGGCAGCCTGTGCCACTGTTCTTGCCTGGGAAATCCCATGAACAGAGGAGCCCAGCAGGCTACAGTCCACGGGGTCGCAAAGAGTTGGATATGGTTGAGCACACACACACACACAACATGAAAAAAGTCTATGACCATAAATTTGATTTAGAAATGGCAGAGAAACCAGAGGTCAAATTGCCAACATCTGTTGGATCCTAGAGAAAGCAAGGGAAATCCAGAAAAAATCTGCTTCATTGACTACACTAAACCCATTAACTGTGTGGATCACAACAAGCTGTGGAAAATTCTTAAAAAGATGGGACTACCAGTCCATCTTTCGTGTCTCCTGAGAAAACTATATGCAGGTCAAAAAGCAGCAGTTAGAACCAAATATGGAACAATGGACTGGGTTCAAAATTGGGAAAGGAGTATGACAAGGCTGTGTATCGTCACTTTGCTTACTTAACTTATATGCAGAGTACATCATGCAAAATGCCAGCCTGGACGAAGCACAAGCTGGAATCAAGATTGCTAGGTGAAATATCAACAACTTCAGATATACAGATGATACCACTCTAATGGCAGAACAGAGAGAGGAACTAAAGAGCCTCTTGATGAGGGTGAACAAGGAGAGTGGAAAAGCTGACTTGAAGTTCAACATGCAAAAAAGACCATGGCATACAGTCCTGCCACTTCATGGCGAACAGAGGAGAGGTGGGAGCAGTGGCAGATTCTGCCTTCTCGGGCTCCAAAGTCCTGCATACGGTGACTGCGGCCGTGAGATTAAGAGATGCCTGCTCCTCGGAAGAAGAGCTACGAGAAACCGAGACAGCATTTTAGAAGCAGAGACATCATTTGGTCAACAACGGTCCATCTAGTCAAAGTTACAGTTTTTTCACCAGTGTGTACAGATGTGAATGTTGGACCATAAAGAAAGCAGAGTGCTGAAGAACTGATGCTTCTGAATTGTTGTGCTGGAGAAGACTCTTGAGAGTCCCTTGGACAGCCGGAAGATCAAACCAGTCAATCCTAAAGGAAATCAACCCTGAATATTCATTGGAAGGACAATTGCTGAAGCTGAAGCTTGAATACTGTGGCCACCTGATGTGAAGAGCCAACTCATTGGAAAAGACTCTGATGCTGGGAAGGATTGAGGGCAAATAGAGAAAAGGATGACAGAGGATGAGATGGTTGGATGGCATCATCGACACAGTGAGTAAGCTCCCAGAGTGGGTGAAGGACAGGAAAGCCTGGCGTGCTGCAGTCCATGGGGTCGCAAAGAGTCGGGTGTCGGGAGCCACGTTAGGCATTACTGACAAAATGGAGGCATGGTCCCAACCCCGTCTCCTCATCCCACAGGCATGGTCCCGGGATGAAGGAGTTAAGTTTNGTAAGCTCCCAGAGTGGGTGAAGGACAGGAAAGCCTGGCGTGCTGCAGTCCATGGGGTCGCAAAGAGTCGGGTGTCGGGAGCCACGTTAGGCATTACTGACAAAATGGAGGCATGGTCCCAACCCCGTCTCCTCATCCCACAGGCATGGTCCCGGGATGAAGGAGTTAAGTTTTGTGATTCTGACTTGTTCTTTCCTTTCTTCGGTTGAGTTGGCTGGAAAGAATGTTAAGGTGCTTATTGTTCTTGAGAGAAGCATGAGAAAGCACAAAGCCTTCTAGGGTTGTGCCCAGAAAATAATTTATGAAGTAACCATTGACATTTGTTCAAGGATTTTTTCAAAGAATGTCCCAGGATGAGCACATAGGCCGCAGCTTGAGGCCAAGGGAAGGACTGTTATCTGGAACCTGTGTGTGAGGGGAATGCTTATGACAAAGGAAGCTTGCTGAGTTTAGGGTTTAGGAATAATTAAGAATAGGCAGAAGCCTTTCTAGGAGATAGTGAGCTTAGGATACTAGGGGCAAGCAGGATTTAGAAAGATAAGAAATAAACTGAGGAATGTGGTATGCGGCCCAGACATAAGCATGAGTTACAGTGTAGTCACAAGTAAACGCGATTCTGAGAGAATCGCTGAAGCAGGAACTCTGTTTGAAGGACAACAAGGAGACAATAAACCTGGGTGAGAGGGAGCTGAAAATGTCAAACCTCTGACCTAACGCTTTTGTCAAAGGATAGAAGACCTGATGCCTGAAATAAACATGCAGCCCCACACCTCGAGTCAGAGGCTGCATCATTCCCCCCGACACCGCTCATCCCTTCCGGCTGACTCCCTGGCTGCTGGAGCTGGACTCTGGCAGTCGGGCATGAGTTAACAGCTGAACAACAACAACGAGTTCGGTAAGGTGAGATGGACTGATCCCTGAAAGACACAGTCTGCCAAAGCTCACACAAGAAGAAATAGACAATGTGGCTAGGCCCATGCTTATTAGAGATATTGAATCAAGGAGGACAGCCTTCTCCAACGGAAAGCACCAAGCCCAGAGGAGCGCACTGATGAATTCTCCCACACATTTAAGAAAAAACGATACAGACTTTCTACCATCTCTCTTAGAGGACAGAACCTGCGGTGATACTTCCCAAGGCATTCTATGAGGGCAGCATCATCCTAAGATCAAAACTAGACAGACATTTCAAGAAAAGAAAACTAGAGACCAATATCTCTTATGGATATAGATATAAGAATCCTCAACAAAATATTAGCAAATCAAATCCAACACTGTATAGAAAGAATTATATACCACAAGCATACCTGGGATTTATCTCAGGCATGCAAGGTTAGTTTGACATTCAAAAATCAGTTGATTTGATTGGTCACATTGTGAGACTCAGCTGGTAAAGAACCTGCCTGCAATGCGAAAGACGTGGGTTCGATCCCTGGGTTGGGAAGATCCCCTGGAGAAGGAAAAGGCTACCCACTCCAGTATGCTGGCCTGGAGAGTTCCATGGACTGTACAGTCCATGGAGTCGCAAAGAGTCAGACACGACTGAATGACTTTCACTAACACTAACTAAGAGGTTCTAAAAGAAAAGTCACATGATCATATTAATAGATGCATAAAAAGCATTTGTCAAAATCCAGCACTCATGATAAAGACCTTCAGTAATCTAGGAAGATGGGGAACCTTGATAAAGATAAAGATAACTTGATAAAGATAAACAATGTCTATAAAAAACCTGCAGCTAACATCATACTTACTGGTGAGAAACTAGACCTTCTCCCACTAAGATAAGCCGCAAGGTAGGGATTTCCCCCTCATCAGTCCTTTCCAGCATTGTACTGGAAGTTCTACTAACGCAGTAAATAAAGGAAATAAAAAGCTCAGCTCTGTGAAGGCTAGTATCAAGAGAGCGGGAAGAAAAGACTGACTTGGAGAGAATATTTGCAAACATGATAAAAATTCATTCAAAATATACAAAGAACTCTCAAAACTAAACAATGAGGAAACAAACGACCTGGTCACAAACTGGGCCAAAAGTCTTACAGACCCTCAACCGAAGTAGACATGGAAACGGCGAATACGTGTACGGAAAAGATGCTCCACCTGGTAGGTTATCAGGGAAATGCAAATCGGAACGAGTGAGATGGCACCGCAGGCCTATTAGCACGGCCGAAACCCAGAACACTGCCAGCAGCGAGTGCTGGGAGGATGTGGGGCAGCAGAACCTCTCTCTCACCGCTCATGGCGCAGAAGTCAAACAACGCAGCCACTTCGGAAGACAGGGGGGCGGTTTCTTGGAAAACTAAACATACTCTTACCATGTGATCCGGTAATTGTCACTCTTAGAATTTAGCCAAAAGAATTGAAAATTTTTGTCCGCACAAATACCTACACACTGATATTTACAACAACTTCATGCATAACTGCCCAAACCTGGAAGCAACCAAGATAACCTTCAATAGATGAATGAATAATTAAACTGTGGTCCATCTAGGCAATAGAATATTACTCAGCAGTAAAAAGAAATGAGCTGTGAAGTCATGAAAAAATACAGATGAAACCTACATGCATATTAAGTAAAAATGTCAGCCTGAAAAGGCGACATGCTATGTGATTCAAACTATAAGACATTCTAGAAAAGATAGCACCATGGAGACAGGAAGAGGATCGGCGGTCGCCAGGGGCTGGTGGAGGGATGCTGCCACCGAATCGAGGGACAGCATCCTGAGACATCTGTCCAAACCCACAGGACGCCAGCACCAAGAGTGGCCTGGATGCAAACTGCGGGTGCTGGGGGATGACGATGTGTCCGTGCAGGTTCATCAGTTACGACAAAGGTGCCCTCTCGTGGAGGATGCAAATAGAAGGGAGGCGGTCGACGAGGGGGACAGGGGGCATATGGGAAGTTTGTACCGTCCTGTCGATTTTTCTGTGAACTTAAAACTGCCGTAAAAAATGGTCTTTAGAAAAAGACAACCCAATAAAAGAAGTCAAAGGGCTTGAATAGGCATTTCTGCAAAGAAGATATACAAATGGCCAATAACCACATGAAAAGAGGCTCAGCATCGTTAATTGTCAGGGAGGTGAAACTCAAAACCACAGTGAGAGGGACTTCACTGGTGGTCCAGTGGCTAAGACTCTGTGCTCCCAACACAGCGGGCCCAGGTTCAATCCCTGGTCAGGGAACTAAATCCCACCTGCCACAACTAAAGATCCTGCAGACTGCAACTAAGATCCTGGTACAACCAAATAAATAAAAACAAAGAAATAAAATATTAAAGAGAACCCAGTTGAGACACCTCTTCATAGCCACTAGGATGGTGATCATGAGGAAAAAATAGATCATAACAAATGTTTGTGAAGATGAGAAGACACTAGAACCCTCACATGCCCTTGGTGGAACGTGAAATCGTGCAGCCACTGTGGAAAGTAGTGTGGTTAAACATAGAACCACTCCACGCCCTAGCAGTTCTTCACCCGGGACTATATCTGCATGCATACAAGAGAACTGAACACATGTCCACACGGCAGTGTGTTCGCAGATGTCCATAACAGCCCTATGGACAATAACCAAGGGAGCAAGCAGCCCAGCTCTGCATCAGTGGAGGAGCGGAGAAGCTAAAATAAGCGGAGCACTTGTGGCGAATAGAAGAGATGATGCACCAACACTGCCCACAGCACGGGTGAGCCTTGGAAACTGCGCGAAAGAGGCCAGTCAGGAAAGACTATGATTCGGCCTGTACAGAACGTGCAGAACAGGCAAGTCCACAGGTGCAGGGTGGGCCAGTGCCTGCCCAGGCCAGGGCACCCGAGGAGCTGGGGCTGGGGACCAGCGACCGCCCAGGTCAGGGTGCCCGAAGAGCTGGGGCTGGGGACCAGCGACCGCCCAGGTCAGGGCGCCTGAGGAGCTGGGGCTGGTGACTCGGGGGCAAGGCCTCTTTTGCGGTGAAGACAATATTCTAAGAGCGGCTGGGATGACAGCATACAGTTCTGAAAATACACGAAAAGCCACTGTGTTGTAAGAGGGTGAACTGTAGGCTTGCTGTCGTTCACTCGCTAGGTCACCTCCGCCTGTTTGTGACCCCATGGACTGCAGCACGCCAGGCTCTGCTGTCCTTCGCCATCTGCCGGAACTTGGTCAAATTCCTGCCCATTCAGTTGGTGATGCTGTCTCATCCTCTGCCACCCGCTTTTCCTTTTGGCTTCAGTCTTTCCCAGCATCACAGTCTTTTGCGATGAGTTGACTCTTCACATCAGGTGGCCAAAGTATTCGCACTTCAGTTTCAGCATCAGTCCTTCCAGTGAATATTTAGGATTGATTTCCTTTCGGATTGACTGGTTTGATCTCCTTGCAGTCCAAGGAACTCTCAAGAGTCCATGGTCTCCAACACCACAGTTTGAAAGCATTAATTCTTCGGTGCTCAGCCTTCTTTATGGTCTAGCTCTCACGTCCATACATGACTAATGGAAAAACCATAGCTTTGACCATATGGACCTTTATTGACAAAATGGATGTCTCTGTTTTTTAATACTCTGTCTAGGTTTGTCATGGCTTTCCTTCCAGGGAACAAGCGTAGATGTTAATTTCATGGCTGCTCTCACCATCTGCAGTGGTTTTGGAGCCCAAGAAAATTAAGTCTGTCACTGTTTCCACTTTTCCCCCTTCTATTTGCCATGCAGTGATGGGACTGGATACCATGATCTTAGTTTTCTGAATGTTGAGTTTCAGGTCAGTTTTCTCACTTTCCTCTTTCACATCAAGAGGCTCTGCAGTTCCTCTTTGCTTTCTGCCATAAGGATGGTGTCATCTGCATATCTGAGGTTATTGATATTTCTCCCAGCAGTCTTGATTCCAGCTTGAGCTTTATCCAGTCCAGCGTTTCTCATGATGTACTCTGCCTATAAGTTAAGTAAGCAGGGTGACAATATACAGCCTTGATGTGCTCCTTCCCAATTTGGAACCAGTCCGTTGTTGTTCCATGTCCAGTTGTAACGGTTGCTTCTTGACCTGCATACAGGTTTCTCAGGAGACAGGTCAGGTGGTCTGGTGTTCCCGTCTCTTTAAGAATTTTCCACAGTTTGTTGTGATCCACACAGTCAAAGGCTTTGCTGTCATTAATGGGAGCAAAAGTAGATGTTTTTCTGGAACTCGATTGCTTTCTCCATCATCCAGTGAATGTTGACAATTTGTTCTCTTGTTCCTCTGCTTCTTTGAAACCAAGCTTGTAATCTGGAAGTTCTCAGTTCACATACTGCTTAAGCCTAGCTTGAAGGATTTTGAGCATAACCTTGCTAATGTGTAATGAGTGTGGTTATATGGTAGTTTGAACATTCTCTGGCATTGCCCTTCTTCGGGATTGGAATGAAAAAAAATACTGGAGTGGGCTGCCATTTCATTCTCCAGTGGACCACGGTTTTTCAGAACTCTTCACTGTGACCTGTCTGTCTCCTGCAGCTCTGCACGGCGTGGCCATAATTTCACTGAGTTACATGAGTCCCTTCCCGGGGCTCCCCCGGTGGCTCAGTGCTAAAGAATCCACCTGCTAATGCAGGAGACACAAAACATATGGGCTGGATCCCTGGATGGGGAAGATCCCCTGGAGGAGGGCATGGCAACCGGCTCCAGTATTCTTGCCAGGAGGATCCCAGGGACGGAGGAGCCTGACGGGCTACAGTCCACGGGGTCACAGAGTCAGCCGGGACTGAGCGACCGATCGAGCACGCCGCTCAAGTCCCTTTGCCACCAGACTGATCCATGAAGGGGGGACTGTAGGGTATGTGAATTCTATCTCAGTGGTGAAGATGAAAGAGAAAGAGAGAGAGTGAGAAGAAGGAGGGGGAGGCGG
>SJYA01000386.1:513843-548433 GCA_006410615.1 Neotragus moschatus
CCCCCCCCCCCGCCCGCACTGCAGAGGGGCGGGCGGGCGGCACAGACCCCTCCCACCCCGACTCCCGCGCCTGCAGCAGCAGGACTTGGAGCCGGGCGCCCGGCGCAGACCCACATCCTTGCCCAGCGCGCCCCCTGCCCGAGTCAGCGCCCACTGCGTCCTGCGTAAAACTTGGGGCGCGCCGCTCCCCGTGAGAGCCCGCAGGAGCGGAGCGTGACCCGCAGGGTTTGTGACTCTGTCCCCCCCGACGGGGGCGGGTCGACTTGGGCTCGACCACTGACAAGGGAAGGGCTAGCAGGGTGGGTGGCCAAATCAGGAAGGTGGACGGGCCAAGGGCCGGCTCGGTTCCACCGAGAACAGCGGCAGCTGCCCCAGCACCCGGAGCACAGCCCTGGCTTGGCGGGACCTCGAGTTTCAGGGGATCCCCCCAAAGCCTGCCTGATTCACACACGGTGCAGCTAAGCCGGACCCGATGTGTCCACTGGGGGGCAGCAGCCGTCCAGCCCCAGCCCCTTCTGGAGAAGGGCAATGGGCAGACCCATCCCCCTCCAGCTCCGACCGCGGAGGGTGCTCTGAGGGTCCAGACACCTGGCCCGCGGCGGCTGTAGGGGCCAGNAGCCGGACCCGATGTGTCCACTGGGGGGCAGCAGCCGTCCAGCCCCAGCCCCTTCTGGAGAAGGGCAATGGGCAGACCCATCCCCCTCCAGCTCCGACCGCGGAGGGTGCTCTGAGGGTCCAGACACCTGGCCCGCGGCGGCTGTAGGGGCCAGGGGCTGCTCAGGGCGGTCTGCTGACTGCTCTGTGCAGGGCCAGACGGTAAATACTCTCATCCGGGACCACAGTCTCCATCGCATAGGCTGCACTGCTCCTTTCCTTTGTTTCTACAACCCTTTAAAAAGGCAAGCACACTCTGAGCACCGGGGTCACACAGACGGGCCTGGGCTGGGTTCCGTGGCCATGTTTTAGGGAACGCAGCTGCGTTTCCACTTGTTCACATGCTGACCGCCTGCTCAGAGCCCTGGCGGCCACCACACGCCCGGGGTCACCATCTGACCTTGCAGAGAGGTCTGCAGCCCCGTGTCCTGGGACACGGCCACCACCACGGACCCAGCGAAAGGAAGGGCTCTGCGTCAGGCAGCAAAGCCACCGCCACTTGCCAGGCCTGTGGGCACAGATGCTGGCCGGTCGCAGCCGGAGTGGGTGCTCACTGCCATCCTACGCTTCCACGATGGTGCTGCCCTTCAGCCTCACCCGCCCACTCTGGCCACGGCCCTGCCACCATCCACCCCCTGGAACTCTGTGTCTGGCAGTGACGGGGGTGCTTCTCACAGGCACCCCCGCCTCTGCAGAGGTTGGAGTCAGCAGTCTGATGGGCACCCCACTTCCCCACCCTCTGGGGGCACCTGGGGGCACGAGCCTGTGGCCAGCCGCCTCAAGATCACCCCAAGGCCTTCTGCCCCGTCCAGCCCTCCGGCCCTGTTTGCTTCCCGGGGCCGCCCCTCTCCCTGGCCTCAGCACTGCCCAGCCTGGCTGCTGACCCCGTGTGACCGGCCTGCTCGGGTCGTACACTGCCCTGCTGCGCCTGCTGCCCTGGTGCGGGCCCCACCCCCTGGGAAACACACCGGTGCGCCCTTGCTTCCATCTCCCGGACAGCAGTGCACACTTGGCCCTGGGGTCCGCTGTGTGTGATGACTGAGGCCACAGGTGCTGGGCGACATGGCCTCGGTCCTTAGCCACACCAGTGGGCCAGGAGGTCTGAATCGAGTTTAACAGACCCTGGACGAGAGCCCGAGTCCCCCAGGTCTGCAGGCAGGGATGGTGATGGGGGGATGGGCAGAGGTCTGCCTGTGCTGGGGGGCTCTTCTGTGATCCCTGGGGAGGGTGGCTGAGGTCAGCAGGCAGTCTGCAAGCAGTTGTGGGTACTGGTGGATGGAGGCCTGGCCACGGAGCACTCCGGCCCCCGTGGGATCCACGCTCAGCCACCCGCACCTGTCCCGCTGGTCGGAGTCCCGAGGGCAGCAAATCACCTGGATTTGGTCCTGGCCTCTGCTGGCTCGAAGAATCAGACAGACTGGCAGACTCGGGTGGGACCAGAGGGGAGGTGGGCCAGGAGGGAGGCGGTCTGCATGCCTTGCTTATCTGCTCCCCGCCTGGGCTGGGTCTTGAGTTTGTCTTTGTAGAGATTGGCCTTGCACAAAGTGTGGTCTCCCTTGGGGACAAAGGCAGGCTTGCCACAAGACAGGTGGAATCCCTGGGCCCAGGGTGTCCTGGCTGTGACGCAAACCCACAGTCTGGGTTCCATCTGCCTGGGCCCCTCTGTGTGGCCTCGTGGGACTCAGAGAGCCAGGGACACCAATGCTAACCACACGGTGTGAGCTTGCTTTGCCACGGCTCCTACCAGCCGACGGAGCCTGAGGCCCGGGCAGCCTCCAAGCAGCAGTGACAGGCTGATGCTGGCATGTCAGGAAAATACCCTCAAACTCCAGAGCTCAACAGTTTTATGTTAATAACCTTGAAATTGTATATAAAAATGGATGTTCCCCTGAGAAAAACAGCTTACCACATGTGAGTGGAAACAGACAACTTATTTTTTAATATATAATCATAGAGAAATCTAATTAGTGTTCAAAATTTTCCCACCAAGAAAGCTCTTGGTCCAGGTGGCAGCTCCAGTGAGTTCTACCGAACATCCAGGAGGTAAGCCCAGAGGCGCATGGACTCTTCCAGACAGAACAGCTCATTCTACGAGGCCTGCATGACCTTGATGGTAAAAGTTAAGAAGGCCAGTCGATAATGGGCCAATCGCACATATAAAATCTGCTGAAATATTAATGCATTATTAGCAAAGTGAATCCAGCAATATACAAATTGGATAAATAATTAATCATTACCAACTTGGATTTTTGCTAGGAATACAAGGGTGCCTTTACATTAGAAAGTATTAATTTAAATAACCGATTTAACAGGTTAAATGTGAAAATCATATAATCATCAATCATTTTTGTAGGCATAGAGATGGTATCTAGTAATAGCCAACATCCACATGTGATAAAAATTCCTCAAATATGAGAATAGGAATATGACTCTCCCTGGGGATCTCCAGGCAAGAATACTGGAGTTGGTAGTCATGCCTTCCTCCAGAGGATCTTCCTGACCCAGGGATCGAACCCATATCTCTTATGTCTCCTGCATTGGCAGGCAGGTTCTTTACCACTAGCGCCACCAGGGAAGCCCAAGAAAGGACATCCTAACCTGATAAAAGGGCATCTTGAGAGCAAACAGGAAGAAGCAACACGTTTAGTCGTGAAACTTGGACCACTTCCTTTTGTGGATCCTGCCAACACTACATCTGTGGATACAGGTATCCAGCCAGCACAGCAAGGCACAAAATGAATCCAAGCGTGAGATGATTAGGAATGAAGAGACACTACAATCACCAGTTGCAAATGCCATGAACACAAATGCAGGAAACCCAAAAGAATCTGGATAAGGTAGTAAAATTAATAAGAGGTTTGGTCTGGTTTTAACTATAATATTAGAAAAGGTAAGAGCTCAACTGAGATTCTGCATTAACGGAAGTAAGTAGAAAAGAAATGAAGTAAAGACACCATCCATACAGTGCAGAGAATATCAAGCCCTCAAGGGTAAGTCTAACCAAAGCCATGCAGGCCTTCCCTGCCACCAGTTCTGAAACTGTCCTGAAAATGTCGGAGACGATCTAAATACAGCAAAGTGCCCGAGCATGAGCGCCCTCAGGCACGGGAGGCAGCCGAAGGGGCTGCTTCCCTTTGCATGGAGTCGCGTGCCCGCTTCATGCATGTGTGTGCAGGGGCACAGGTGGGAGTGGCCAAGCCACACGGCCGTGAGACTGCTGGTGGGTGGGAGGATGACTGGAAATGTCTTCATGCCTTGCAGGGAATTTTTAAAATCAGGCACAGACCATAAAAATGAAGATGGGTTCATTTACCACGTTAAATCAAGTGTGTCTATTCACCCAAGATGCCACTATAGAGAGAGAAATAGGTGCAGAAAAAAAGGAAAAGCCTGTTTGCAACAATTGGGACCCAGTGAAGATACAGGACCCTCATAAAGCAACACAGAAAAGTAAACTCAGTAGCAAAGAGAAAAGACGTAGTGCACTTACAAATGAGGAAATCCAGCGCTCAGCCTCAGGAATGAAAAAGAACACCAGGACCACATTTTCACCTGCCCACGCCACTGGGTCAGCGTTGGAGTGGCAAGTGGGCCCCTCTCCCTGCAGGGCCCACCCTTACACCAGCGCCCACGTGCACCCAGACACGTGTTCAGGGATTTTTGCCAACAGCACCAGTAAGAATGGTCTAAAAGTGGGAACAAGACCAAAAGTCCACCGTGGTGAAACTGATGAACAACTTGAAGATGATCTAAGTCTTAATAATTAAAATATATTACTATAAATATTAAATAATGTATTTTAATTATCAGTTCAGTCACTCAGTCATATCTGACTCTCTGCGACCCCATGGAGTGCACCACACCAGGCCTCCCTGTCCATCACCAGCTCTCGGAGCTTGCTCAAACTCATGTCCATTGAGTCACTGATGCCATCCAACCATCTCATCCTCTGTCATACCCTTCTTCTCCTGCCTTCAATCTTTCCCAGCATCAGGGTCTTTTCCAATGAGTCAGTTCTTCGCATCAGGTGGCCAAAGTATTTGAACTTCACCTCCAGCATCAGACCTTCCAATGAATACTCAGCACTGGTTTCCTTTAGGATTGACTGGTTTGATCTCCATGCAGTCCAAGGGACTCTCAAGAGTCTCCTCCAACACCACAGTTCAAAAGCATCAATTCTTTGGTGCTCAGCCTTCTTTATAGTCCAATTGTCACATCCATACATGGCCACTGGAAAAACCATAGCCTTGACTAGATGGACCTTTGGTGACAGAGTCATGTTTCTGCTTTTGAATATGCTAACTAGGTTGGTCATAACTTTCTTTCCAAGGAGTACGCATCTTTTACTTTCATGGCTACAGTCACCATCTGCAGTGGTTTTGGAGCTCAAGAAAATAAAGTCTCTGTTTTCATTGTTTCCCCATCTATTTGCCATGAAGTGATGGGACCAGTGATCTTAGTTTTCTGAATGTTGAGTTTTAAGCCAGCTTTTTCACTCTCCTCTTTCACTTTCATCAAGAGACTCTTCAGCTCCTCTTCACTTTCTACTGTAAGGGTGGTGTCATCTGCATATCTGAGGTTATTGATATTTCTCCCTGCAATCTTGATTCCAACTTGTGCTTCATCCAGTAAGCATGATGTACTCTGCATAGAAATTAAATAGGCAGGGTGACAATATACAGCCTTGATGTACTCCTTTCCCGATTTGGAACCAGTCTGCTGTTCCATGTCCGGTTCTAGCTGTTGCTTCTTGACCTGCATACAGATTTCTTAGGAGGCAGGTCAGGTGGTCTGGTATTCCCATCTCTTGAAGGATTTCCCACACTTTGTTGTGATCCACACAGTCAAAGGCTTTATGGTAGTCAATGAACCAGAAGT
The DNA here is from genome assembly GCA_006410615.1 of Neotragus moschatus. Lineage (NCBI taxonomy): Eukaryota > Metazoa > Chordata > Mammalia > Artiodactyla > Bovidae > Neotragus > Neotragus moschatus. Next base: position 519,376 of record SJYA01000386.1, read on the forward strand.
AGATGTTTTTCTGGAACTGTCTTGCTTTTTCGATGATCCAACGGATTTTGGCAATTTGATCTTTGGTTCCTTTTCCTTTTCTAAATCCAGCTTGAACATCTGGAAGTTCTTGGTTCACATACTGTTGAAGCCTGGCTTGGAGAATTTTGAGCATTACTTTGCTAGTGTGTGAGGTGAGTGCAGTTGTGCAGTAGCTTGAACGTGTTTTAATTATAGATAGGCAGACAGAATATGGATGGAGGCACCTAAACGATTTGGAGGAAGGCAGGTGCAGCGCTACTACCTCAGCAGGGATGCGGGGGCGTGGTCAGGGCGGTGGGCGTGGGCGTGGCGAGGCGAATGTGAGGGGCGTGGTCTTGGAGGACTTGGAGAGCGTGGGGGCGGGGCGGGGCGGGGCGGGGCGGGGCCTGCGCTCGGAGCCGCGCAGTGCCTCGGGTCGGCTTTGTGCCCGCGTTTAGGTAAACGGAGTGGCGGGTGAGGAGCCGCGCTGGAGGGGGGACGCAGTTAGGAGGGCAGGNCTGGTCCCTTGGGACAGACCCAGGGCCGTGTGCAGCAGGAAGGTGGCCTGTGGGGGGTGGAGGAGGCCTGCCCTTGACTCGGGGTGCGGGTGCGTCTGGCAGGAAGAGGGCTGGCAGCAGGGCTGGCCCTCCCCGGACCCAGGAGAAAGTGCAGAGACCGCCTGGAGGCATTTCTGACTTGGACAAAGCGGGGAAGGAGCGGAAACGTCCTGGAGACCTCTCAGAGGCCACTTGCGGCTGAAAGTGTGGGACGTGTGTCTGGCTGGTCCCCGAGCAGGGCAGTTTGGGGCTGGCTGGAGCCACCCTGGCTGGGTAGGGGGCACTCTGGGCTGGGCGGGCCGGCCTGGAGGGGAGCCGGGGTCCCGCGACTGCAGCACCCAGCTGCAAACATCAGATCACAGAGGGCGGGGCCTCGGTTCCTGCTTTGACGTCTCTGCCAGAAATAAAACAATAAAGCCCCGAGGCCTTTTATAAGCTTGTTTTGAAAAATGTAGGCATGTCTTTTATTTCCTGGCAGCTTTCTAGGGAACCAGGATTCCTTCCACAAGCACAGCTGGGGACTGGGGTCCTGCTCATAGGACAACTGTGGGCTGGGCCCAAGGCCCTGGGCAAGGTGGGGCCCTGGATATCAGAGCCTGCAGAGGAGAGGCTGGCCCTCCCTGAGCACCCCGTGTGCTGGGCGGGCCTCTCCTGGCCGCAGGAGTGCCCGAGCGGACTGAGGGGGCCGGAGCCGCTGCCATGGCACCAGGGTGAGGGCTGGGATGGGCAGAGCGCTGGCGTCAGGCCCCGCGGTGGGTGGGGGCTTGGAGAGAGTCCCCCAGAGGGCAAGCTGGAGGACAGCCCTCCCCCAGGCCCTCCTGGGCTGCACGCCCTGCCCCTCCTCCGCTGCCAGTCAGGGCCTCCCTGTGACTACCCTCTGGTCTCCTCCCGGGCCTCGTGGCCCTGCCTGTGGCCCTGAGCCCAGGCCCTTGAGCCCCTCCACCAGGGCGGCCTCTCCAGGAGGGCCAGGCCCTGTCCTGAGCCTCCCGCAGGCCTCACCACCCATCCCCTGCCCCCACGCCCCCAACCAGACCACAGCTCCTGCTCCACACCCCTCCAGCAAAGCCACCTTCTTCTCTCACCTGTCATCCCTCGGCCAGGTGTCCCCCAGGACAAGACCCCAAGTCCCCAAGTCCCCAGGGGGCCGTGGACACGGCGGGGACAGCAGCCCACACCCAGCACAGCCTGACCTTACTGCCCTGAGCTCTGTAGCCGCCCCCTGCTAGATGTCGTCTCTGAGGGCAGACCCGATGTGTCTGCTCCCACACCCTGCCAGGCACACTCGGGTCGGCGCACTCCTCCGGATCCCAGCCGCCACCTCGAGCAGGCCTCTGGGCTGCCTATGCTGTGCTCCCTCTGCCAGGAGCAGGTGGCAGGACCCAAGGGGGTGTGTCTGGCTCCAGACTCAGACCCTGGAGCAGCTCAGAGGACACCATGCCCCTCCTGTGGCCCCGGACTCAGCCTCCGGCACTCAGACTGAGAACTGGGGCTGGGAGGAGAGCACTGCTTTGCACACAGTGGGCGTTTCGTGAACGACATGCCCAGGTTGTAGAGGGCTAGTTACGGACCCTGAGGTGTTGAGGCTGGGCCCCCCATGCAGGAGGTATGGGGGTATCCAGCTGGGCAGCCGCCCAGTCTCGGGGCTATAGGAGCGGTATCTTCCCGCTTCCGTCCCTGGGCCTGCCCCCTGCCCCCACGCCATCATCAGCTGGACCACAGGTGCCCTGTGTGGCCTGGAACCTGGGGGGCCAGAAGCAGTGCCCTCCAGGCTGACTCAGTTCAGGCGAGGAGCCCCTTCACCCCAGAGGAGGGTGTGGATGAGGAACTTGTAAGAAAAGGAAAGAACCAAAGACCTGGACAAAGGTGTGTGAGCTGGACATGCACTCGAGGATGCCAGGAAACACTGAGGCCGCCACACAGCACACAGCTCATAACCGGTTACAAGAATTACGGTCAGTAGCGCTAGCAACAGCAATCCTCTCTGCCAGTGCAGGAGACATAAGAGACAGGGGTTCGCTCCCTGGGTTGGGAAGACCCCCTGGAGGAGGGCATGGCAACCCACTCCAGTATTCTTGTCTGGAGAATTCCATGGACAGAGGAGCCTGGGGGGCTNGGTCAGTAGCGCTAGCAACAGCAATCCTCTCTGCCAGTGCAGGAGACATAAGAGACAGGGGTTCGCTCCCTGGGTTGGGAAGACCCCCTGGAGGAGGGCATGGCAACCCACTCCAGTATTCTTGTCTGGAGAATTCCATGGACAGAGGAGCCTGGGGGGCTACAGTCTATATGGTTGCAAAGAATCAGACACGACTGAAGCAACTTAGCACTCGTAGCCACAGGATAGAATATTACACTGTCAGGAGAAGCAGGTTCTCACAGCAAATTTGAGGCATTGGAAAACGCTCATGGTAGAACACTGAAAGAAGTGTGCAGAATGGGAACTTGCGTGACAGGCAGCCCCAGATACATTCGACAACACATCAGGAGGGATTTTGGCGAAACATTTAGTGTGCTTGTTTCGGGATGATGGGATTGGGGTGCACTGTCCCGAAGGTGAGAAGATGAACAACTGGCATCTAGAAGGCTGCTTCTAGGAGCTAACTCTCCTCCAGCGGCTGGGCGAGCATCGTGAACAAATGAGATGAAAGCCACGTTAAAATTGAAAACACAGTGCGGCTGGTTGGTGTCCCCTCCTGGACTCAGCTCTGGGGCTCCATCAAGGTTTCGAGATGAACGCATAAAAGTGAATTAGCCACAAGTCTGTAGAGAGTGAACGGCGGGTTGTCCGGGGCGCAGTGTGGCCAGCTGGCTGCTGTTAGCATCACAGCCCCCGAGAGCTGGGACAGGGCCACCTGAGCTCTCCCAAGCCGGGCAGGCTTGCCTCCCCATGAGAGTGGCAAGGTGTGTGCCCGGGCTCCGGGGTTCCCACGGGAAGGCGTTTCCAGGGGAATGAGGTGTCTGGTAGAAAGTCAGACTCAAGGAAGCCCAAGCTCACACTTGGGATCCACACTCGGCAAACGCCAGGATTCTGCCCTGCCTGCTTATCCATGTTCCTGTCCTGCTGCACAGACAGGTGTTTCCTGAACCGTGACAGGAGCTTGCAGCAGTGGCGGCTTCAGTCCGAGGCCGCCAGTGCGTCCCTCCCCCCTCCCCCAGCCCGCCCCCGTAAGGACGAGCCCTGCCGAGGACAGGGACACGATGCGACTCAGTGCCGGGCGCAGAGCGTACTCCGCTGTGTCTCGCGTTTACCCCCGCCCATGTGAACCCACTGGCTTCTCCTTACTTAAGGGACTCAAGGCTGCCGCTCCCACTGTTTCAAAGCCTCCCTCGTCCCCTGCGGCCACTGAGAACCCCTAGCCAACGCCTCTGAGCCCTGTCACCAAGTGCTGATCACCCGCTGGTCACGCGCCTCCTTTCTGGAGCGAGGTTTCCCAGATTGTTTTCTTCTTTTCCTGCGGGCGTCTGGGAGCCAGGATCCGGGCACTGGACCTGAATGGCCAGGGGGTCCTGGCTGCCTGCACTTCCCTCAGTGCATGATGTCCCACACACCGCCATGCACGCCCCCATCACGGTGTGCAAAGGCAGACGCACGTGTGTGGCAGCCCTCTGGCGGTCCTGATCCAGAGCGGGTCACCGGGCTGCCCTGCGACGCTCTCCCCCTCGACCGCTGCTGGCCCCCCGTCCTCCCCGGGCACCAGCAAGAAGGGGGCATCGGGAGGGGCCCAGCCGGGACCCTCCCTGCCCACCGGGGGCTCACGCGCTTCTGAGCGGAGCCCAGTGGCCAGCTCTGCCTCCGCCTCACTGGCTTCGTCTGGGGGCCGGGTGGGTCTTGCAGACGTTTGGTGGGCAGCCGCTGTGACAGGGCCGGCCGGGCACCTGTCACCGGTGGGACAGGCCTGCAGAGCTGGGGGACCAGGCTCTCGGCTGAAGCTCCTCCCCGGGTGGGTGGTCCGGGAGAGGCCGGGTGGGACTGTGTCCCAGGTGGGGCTGCCAGCGGGCCAGCAGACGCCAGGCATGGAGCCAGCCCTTCCGGGGGCACCAGCCCGGGCACAGGCCAGGTCGATGGCCAGCAAGACGCGCCTGGGGCTCGCAGGGCTCATTGCCCGCCTCGCCCACACACTCCAGCTCCCACCCAGGGCTGGCTCCCGGGGACTGGCACCAAGGTGCCCCAGAGACCAGGACGGGGAAGACCTGAGTTTGGTAGTCAAGGGGGTCACAGCTCCATGGGTGAACGGCTAACAGGGGCTGGAAGAGCCTCTGGGGGGTGGGTGGGGGCACACCAAGGTAGGGGGTGTACCACCTCGGGCACCACCCCCAACAGCTCAGTCTGAGAGACACGGCCACAGACCCCATGTCCACATCTCAGCCAGTGCACCCTGGCAGCAGACCGTGGGCCCTCCCAGGGTGCCCAGCACCTCACGGACACTGCCCGCCTGGCACTCCCTCCTGGGGGAGGGAAAAGAATCGCTGCCTGAGGCGCCAGTGGGCGCCTGATGCCAGAGGAGCTAAGACCTCCTTCTGCGGCCTTCGGGGGGCTTCTGCAGGGGCCCTCTGCGGGCGTCTCAGCCCTCACACTGCCCCGAGTGGGCCCTGCCCCTCAGCCGGGCTGGCAGGCCACGGCGCAGCCTCTTGTCCGGCTCCTGGTGAGGTGGGTTCCCCTCTGCGGGGTGGCTGCCACTGCCATGCCTGCTGGCAGTGTTGGCCTGGGCTGTGTTGAGAAGGGACTCTCGACAGTTCTCAGAGCCTGACAACTGCCGCCTACAGCTGCTGTGGCAAGATGAGGGGGCTTCCCAGAAGAGGGCCACCCCGTACGCAGCAGCACCGGGTCCGTTTCTCAGCAGAAAGCAGGGTCACGGTGTGGGCAGCGTCAGGGGCTGGGGCCTGCCTTCACCCACCTGTGCGTGCTCCCACTCCACAAACCGGCTCTTTGCGGAGCACTAGCTGGGAATGAGGGGGCAGGGGCCGGGGGCGGGGGCCCAGCCCTGGAGGGCTCTCCCTCAGCCCAGCGCCTGGGCTGGAGGCTGGCCGCTGCCCAGCCAGACAAAGATCACAGCTGGGGGCTGGCCCAGAGGGGTCCTCTCGGACGCAGCAGCCTGACCTACTTGCTTCGGAATAAACGCCTTCATTTCCTGTTCCTTCCCTTCTCTACCCTCAGTTCCAACCCTCTGCCCCGCTCCCTGCGCGGCCACGGGGCGCAGGCAGTTATTTCAGGCAAGGTGTCCTCGAGAATCCGACTGTCTTCCCCGCTGAGCAGAGGCAATGTGAAGCAGCTCTTTGTCCCCACGGCAGGTGCTGGGCTGGGTCAGTTTGGGGAGAGAGAGCCTCTGGAGACATGTATTTTGTTATGAACCACACTGCTGGCTTGTCCTGAACCCACGGGTCTTGCTAGCAGAGCTCTCCCCTTCAGAGCCCTTTCTCCCAGTTGTTTTGGCAGGGGTAGGTGTTTTTGGTGAGGCGGTCAAGAGAGTCAACTGTTTTAATTATGTTTTCACCTGTAACTTGGAGCCAGGCGGCTGAGCCTGGCCTGCATGCTCAAGGAGCACTTGGACAGAATGCTCTGGAAAGACGGTGCCAGCATGGGTTTTCCCACTTCTAGGGTGTACGAGCCTCCTTGGCTCCCAGAGACCCAGGGCGCAGCTCTACCCTTCCACCCTGTACTTCCGGAAGTCAGCTTGGCCCCTCTGTCCAAGGTCGGTTCAGTGGGTGGTACCGAGAGAGAACGGCTGTCCCCTCCCACCAACGGAGTTGGAGCAGCCGAGGCGGGAGAGGAAGAGGGGATGTGGGCTGAGCTGGGGTCAAGAGGGGCGGTGCTGATGAGGGTGATTGACAGGGGGTGGGGCTGCAGATGAGGGTGAGTGATGGGGGGCTGGCGGTGGAGGGGGTGCTGGAAGGGGCCAGCGGTTGCTGGGGTGGGAGGTTACAGGACTTCAGCCCTGCCCAGCACTTTTCTAGCCAGGATTTCGGGGACAGCGGGGTGCTGGCGCATGGGTCCCCCGAGTGAATGCTGGATGCAGCCGNCTCCAGGGCGCCCCTCGAGCTCGAGTCCCTGCTGAGCGGCAGCTCTGCTGCCTGCTGGTCGAGGCTGGGGCGGCCTGGCCACCTGCGCTTGGGAGCCGCCTTCACTTCTTGGCCCAGAAGGTCTGACGGAGGCAGGCTCGCTGCCACTGCACGTCCCGGTCCAGCGGCTGCCTCTGGCTGGCAACCTGGGGACGGGCAGGAGCTCAGGAGGGCGGGCGGGCCCCGTGGCTGAGCACCATGACCGGAAGGACTGGGAGGCCACAGTCCCTGGCTCCCGAGGGGGTTGTGCCTGCGGAGAAGCTCCAGGCAGACAGGCAGACGCGCCAGCAGCCAGCGGGGTGCTTGGTCCTACCTGTGATCAGGATCACCACCACTGCGTCCTGGGGGCCGACGTGACCGCCCACCCCAGCGGTCGGACCCCTTCTACTCAGCCACGGTGCGGACAAAGCGCTCCTCGGCTGGGGAACCGAGCCCACGAGGCCTGGAAGGACACTGCTCAGGGAGAACAGGCTTCACTACGCGTCCAGGCCTCAGGCTCCTCGTCCCGGAAACGGGGGTTTTGACGAGGTGGCTCCCTGGTGTCTGAGTGCTCAGAGCAGCCGGGGCAGCCCTGACCAGCATGTGTGTGTTTGCGTGCACGTGCACACACCGGCACGAGTGTGCACACGTGTGTGCGTGTGTGTCTGTATGCACGTGCACACATGAGCATGCGTGTGCACACATGTGCGGGCACGTGTGCGTGCGTGCATGTGTGGTGCGTGCATGTCGAGGGGCAGAGTTACACGCCCAAGGCGCTGTTCTGCTTTGTGCCCACCCTGTCCCGCCCACACGCTGCTGGCGTGTCCCCGACTCGAGCCACCACAGTGCAGTGTGCCAGGCACGTCTGGACACTTCGCACCCAGCAATCTCTGACTGCGGGGCTATCCACACCCCTCTTGATGGGGGACGCCGGCAGCATGGAGAGGGTGGTGGCCTGCCTCCGCCCCTCAGTGAGTGTGGGGTGACGGGAGGACATGTAGGGGCCCTGGGGTGCCCTGGAGGAGCTCAGGCTGAGGCCAGGCAGGTACAGGCCCCCCTCCCTGTGTACCCCTGCCAGCTCACCTGCCCCTCCAGCNATGGAGAGGGTGGTGGCCTGCCTCCGCCCCTCAGTGAGTGTGGGGTGACGGGAGGACATGTAGGGGCCCTGGGGTGCCCTGGAGGAGCTCAGGCTGAGGCCAGGCAGGTACAGGCCCCCCTCCCTGTGTACCCCTGCCAGCTCACCTGCCCCTCCAGCACCTTCGCCTGCTGCTGCTGGGCCCTCTCTTGGGACACTGGGGCCTGTGCAGCCTGTGGTCGGGCCCTGTGCAGGCACTCGGGCTCGGCAGCCTAGAGTCGCTGGTGCCAGGCGACCAGCTCCTGGAGCCGCTGGGTGGGGGCCTGCTCCAGCTCTGCCGTCTGGTACATCACTGCCCACCCCGAGAGGGGCTGCGCAGAGGCCCAGGGCATCCAGGAGGCCCTGCTGCCCTCTGTGGGGGTCCAGGCCCCCTCCTGGACCGGCAGGTGGGCTCGGGGTTTTTACACACATTCGACCTCTGGGCCTTGTCTGTGCTGGAATCCCGCCCACAGGCCTCCAAAATGAGCCTTGTGTCTGTTTTAATGGTGTCCTCCTCTCCACTTGGCTGGACTGGGGGTCCCACAGGCATCACGAGCTGAGGCTTGCCTCTCCCCTGCTTGCCAATCCCCTGTCTGGTGACAGGGGGGCTGTCCATGGGGGAAGGGCAGGCACCCCCAGTACACATGGAGCACCCCCAGACCTGCCTGCAGGCCTACCTGACCCTGCGTCTCCCACACTGCCCCCTCTTCTGGCCCATGCATCGGCTAACAGGTCCTTGACTGTTCCCCCAACTCCCGCGGGGCCATGGAACCCTGAGACCTGAGGGGTCTCCTTGGTGGAGCCCCTCACTGCCTAGGGCTTGGTCTCAGCACTGTTCTGCACTGGAGACGTCCAGCCTGTCTATCCCATGTGCGAGCTCATACTCATCGGACAGACCCAGCTTCCGGGACCCACACCCACCTAGACCCTCCAGCCCCTGAGGCCTCTGTGCCCACAGTCTGCCTGCCTGGGGACTGCCGTGCGTGGGCACAGCCCTTCCTGGCCCCATCCCCGCCATGACCCACAGAGGGCGTGGAAGAGCTGGGGTCGGTGCTCGGTCACGGCCACTGAAGGAACATGCGGTCTCTGGGGGAAGGTTTAGGGGCTCCTTTTGCCCCCGTGGGGATGGTCCCCTTGGAGGAAGCAGCTGACACTCAGGGCGGACCTGGCCTGGCTGTCGGTCACTGGGGCAGGACAGGAACCTGGGCCCCAACCAAGACCCATCTCCACTACCCCAGCTCTGGGCCGGGTGGGGCAGTGGTCAGGGGCCACCTGGCCGGTCCCTGCTTCTGAGCCCCCTAGACCTGCCCCCTGCCCTCTGGACAGGCCTGGCCTCTGGGGGCCCTGGGACAAGGCAGGTGGGTCTGTAGGGAAGAGGGCCAGGGGCCATACTACAGCAGCAAAGGGTCCTTTCTTCCTCAGGACTGAGGGAAGGCAAGAGTCCCCCTCCACTGCAAAAGGAAGTCCTGTTTCTTTAAAAATCCAGTTACACTCCTGGATGCACATGTTAAAAAGAGGAGAGAAAAGTGAAATCCAAAATAAATAAACGGCTGCATCCGGGTTTCCCCTCCTGAGACACCAGTAAAGGGTTTATGGGCTTCGGCCCCCTCACAGCTGACCTCCTGGAACTCATTAGCTGCTCCTCCCCTCCCCCCGGGCTCTAGGGCTGCTGCCCGAGGCGGTGCCATCTGGGCCCCCCGGCCCCCCAGGCCCCCCACCCTGAGTGGCCACGGAGCCCTCGACTTCCCCAGCTCAGCACAGGGTCCTGCTGACCGGGCCCAGCCGGCCAACCCTCCTCTTGGGAGGCTGGCCGCTGGCTTTCAGTGACCGTCGCGATCTGCTGACCCCTGAGCCTCCGTCCCGACCCCAATTCTGTCCCCAGGGTCCCTGCCTCCCACTGCCACCCCACTGACCCCGCCACCTCCCTCTGGAACGCCCTCCTGTCCCTGAGCCCATCTCAGCTGTACAGCGTGCCCTAGGTGGTGCCCTGCCGGTGGGGCCTCGCTGTCCTGCCTGGGGGCTTGAGGGCCAGTCTGCTCCGGAGCCCACCCTCCTCATCATCACCAGTGGGGGCACAGGCAGTCATCAGCCCCTGCGGGGACCCCGCTGCCCCGGTTCTGCTCACGGGCACCCTATCCTGCCCTGCTGTGGCGGCGGCCTTTGCCTCTCCTCCCAATCCGAGCCAGACCTCCTCGTTCCCGGCCAGAGCCAGCCCTCCTCGTTCCGTGTTCCTGTCCACAAGGCCCCCACCCCATCTTTGTCCTTCCAAGTCCAAGCGCCCCGGGCACGGTCAGCTCCTCACTCACCCCAGTGGCCACGACTGCGTGCTGATATGGCCAAGCCTGGCCTCTGTGCCTGGGTCCTCCTGCCCTTGGCCCAGGATACCCAGACAAGCCCCACTCCACCGTGGAACTGGTCTGTGCAGGACCCTGCGGGGCAAGCGACCCCTGACAAGCTCAGGAATCCACCGGCCCACGGGGCCCCGCAAAGTCCAGGGGTTGAGCCATGTGACACTGGACCCTGTGCCCCCGTCTGAGAGGCCCTTGCTGGACACCATCACCTGCACCTTCATGAGGGACAACCCTCCCCTCTCTGCCCAGGGCCACCGCAGACCCGGTCATCTGTGCCCACACTTCCGGGCACCAGGGCGGCAGGACATACCCTCCAGGGGACCGGGTTCCAGGGGTGGGTGGTCCCGTGCTAGGGCCACACAGCTCCAGGAAGCACTGGCTCACACCGCAGGAACCACGTGGGATGGGAGGTGATTGCCAGGACTGGGAGCTTCCCTGGGGACAGCAAAGGTAGGGCTGGGGTCACACTGCGGAGGGGCGGGGAGGTCCACGGGGGCCCTGCCAGCCCTGGGCTGACGCTGAGCTTGGCAGCGGAAGGGCAGGCCCGGGGCGGCGCAGCCCCCACTCGCAGGCTGAGACGGAGAAGCTCGTCCGAGCCTGTGCCTCCCCGACCCAGCCCCTGCACGCCTCATTCCCTGTCTCCCCACCCCCGCCTCTCCAGAGACCACCCCCTCCACCCGGCTCATTCCGGGGCCTCGCCCGGCGCACCGCGAGCTCCCCCTGCAGGCGGGCCTTCCGGGCAGCGCGGCCGCCCCTCCCGCAGGACGCGCCTGTCCTCGCCGCGCGGCGCGCGCTCGCTGCTGCCGGGCCCAGCGCCTGGACGGAGCGCAGGCGGCGCGTGGACCAGGCACTCCGGCCTGAGGCTGGGCCCCTGGCCCGGCTCATGACCCTCCCTGAAGGCGCATGTCCACTGTCCACCCGCTGTCCTCGGCGGGGCACCCGCAGTGGAGCAGCCAACCTCAGGCCCCCGACTCCCCGCGCTCCCCTCCCGCCTGCGTTTCCCCTGCTAGGGGCTGGATGCCTGACGCCAGCCCCTAGCGTCTCCCCAGATGTCCCGTCACACACCGAGGGACTAATACCGAAGGAAGGCAGAACCGTGCCCCCCGGGGCCCCTCCCCTGCTGCAGGGGCTCCCGAGTGTTCTCAGGCTTGTGGTCCCTGCGCTCCAGGCGGGCAAGCGGCTCCTCCAGAGGCCTGCCCCCCCGCCAGGGTCCTGGCTGCGCCCCCAGCTCCCATCCAGGCCCAGCCGCAGCGTCTGGCAGCTCCTGGAGGAGGCAGACTCAGCTGGCCCTGGGGGCACAGCCCAGGCGTGCTCCAGAGGACGCTGGCGCTGGGCGTCTGCCTGGACCGCGTGCAGGGCCCGTGTGTAAAGAAGCAAGAACGGTCGAGTACGGTGGGCACCCCTCACAGTTTGGTGCCGCCTCGGGCGGGGAGAGTTCCAGAAGCAGGCCTTGTTGGCCCGGTGTGGGCAAAGGCACCTCCCCACTGTGGTCAGAGCGGCCTCGGGAGACCAGCCTGTCGTCCCTGCCCCACTCCTGGCCCTTGGAATAAAGACCCCGATAGTCCTCGAAGCTCGCATGGCCTGTGGGGCTCGCCCCGTGCCCACCACGTGCGGCCTGCTTCCTCCCGGCTCGCTGCGTGCTCCCAGGACGCTGGGGCTTCCTCCTCAGCCCGACCCTGTTGCTGCCCACTGCCTTCCTAGCCTGACAGCCCAGGGCCATGAGCCCGCCGGCCCCCCGCCCCGCTCGGAGCCTCGGAGCCTCGGTGAGAGGCAATGGCGCCCTGTGTCTGGGGCTGGAGCTGGCACAGTGGGCCTGGGCCTCTGGGAATGCATGTTGTCCTATTGTGGGCGGCTGAGCTGGAAGGCAGAGGTGAGGGGCAAGGGAGGCGAACTGGGGTCCCCAGGATGGTCCTCAGGGAGCCCGTGGCGGCTCGGGCTGGGAGGGGGCGGCAAATGGACTTTCGAGCAGAGGGAAGAGGAGACGTAGCCCCGGGAGGCTCAGCGAGCTGGCGCAGCTCGGGAGGGAGGGGGGGCCCTGTGCGGGGTGCTCCAGAGGCCGGAGAGTCAGGCCCCAGAGGACCCTCCGGATGGGACCAGGGTGCTGGTGGTCTCTGTGTGTAAGGCGGCGGGGTTGGGACGCTGAAGGTCTGGGGACAGGAGGCGGGCAGCCCTTCCAGAAACCTGGCTGGGGGAGGGGAGACAGGACAGCGGCGAGGGGAGGGGTGTGGGTTGTCGGCGGCACAGAGCCAGAGAGGGGACCTGAAGGCAGGGACCCCGGAGACCCACCAGGCTCAGCCCTCGGGTTACAGGCTCAAGCAGCAGACTCGTGGTTCACAAGGAGCGGGGTGACTAGGGGCTCTCACAGCCTTTCCTGCTCAGTTTTCACTGAACGCAGGAGGAGGGCGGGCTCAGGGGTGGGCAGGGCCTTGTCTGTGGTCCTGTCCCAGGCTGGGTGAGGAAGGGGCAGGCGGAGTGACCCTGCATTGATTTTTGGGGTTCTGACTGTTTAGGACTTTAACTAAAGGAAGGAGTGCAACGCTTGTACCTAAAATTGAAGTTTCAGCCTTCTTTGTAATTTTGGAAATGACAGTTTTCTGTTTGTATACATTTTCCAGTGGAAAAGCAGAAGTTTCCCTCAAATATGGCTTAACCATTTCACGGGCTTTTCAGGAGGCCCAGGCAGTCCTGTGGAGCACCAGCCCACAGTGCTCAGAGTGCGGTGCCGCTGTAGGCGGGCACGCCGCCCAGCCCTCCTGCCAGGCTTGGCGGTCTGCTCCGGCAGCTCCTGGGTTTGAGGAAGGGGCTGGGGCTCCGTGTGTACCCTTGGACCAGCACACAGCCTGGGTTTCCCTTCTGTGGACAGGTGTGATGAGATCTCATGGGGTTTCTGTTGGGGACCAAGGGGAGGATGGGAGAACCGTGGGGACCCCCCTCGTATGAGGGCTGCCAGAACACGGGGTCACAGAGGGGAAGCGCCTCAGGCACCCGCACGGCAGGTGGGGGTGCCGCTCATCACCCGGCCTGTTGCCTGCCACCACCCCCAGCCCGACCCTCTGAGCTCTTGGACTTAGGGCCTCAGCCTTCTGATCCACTGGTGACTTGGATGGGGCTGTTCGTCGGTTGGCCAGCATCCGGTGTGGGTGGGCGTGGGGGGCAGGTGCGGCTGCCTGGTCCTGCCCTCTGGGAGCCCGGAGCCCTCTGGCCAGTCTTGGGACAGAACCGTCACTGGGAAGTGCTTATGTGTAAGGGGCAGAGCCCTTCTGTTCACACAGTGGGCCTCAGTGGCCCTGACAGGAGGCTGAGTCTGCTGTGGGTTCCTGGCAGCTGGAAGCTTCCGGACTCTGCCCTGCTCGCCTCTTTGCCCGCCCTCACGCCAACCGCTGCCACTGTCACCACACGACTGTGACAGTCAGTCTCCTTATTTTCTTTCAAAATCCCTCGGAAAATCTCAAACATCTCTTCTCTGTAAATTGCTATCAACTTGTCCAGTTTCCCTCCAAATGCACCACAAACAGTAGACAAACTGAACCAAGAAACCAACAACCAAGATCAACCACCAAGAGGGCAGGCGCACAGGCGAAGAGCCACCTGCAAGAGGGCAGACGCACAGGCAAAGAGCCACCTGCAAGAGGCAGACGCACAGGCAAAGAGTCACCTGCAAGAGGGCAGACGCACAGGCAAAGAGCCACCTGCAAGAGGGCAGGCGCGCAGGCAAAGAGCTCCACCAAGAGGGCAGGCGCACAGGTGAAGAGCCACCTGCAAGAGGGCAGGCGCACAGGCGAAGAGCCTCCACCAAGAGGGCAGGCGCACAGGCAGAGTCACCTGGACGCCGGCCGAAAGCTCTGACCGCCCAGAGCCACTGGCTTCCAGTAAGACAAGTGCCAGAAAGAGACACCAGCTTTGATTATCCTTCCGTTAATAAATAAGCTTTGAATGAAAGAAGAAATAAAGACAGAAACTCCTAGAAAACTGGTTTAAAAAAAGGGAGGGGGGAAGAATTCATATTGAAAACCATCATGAAGGGGGAAAATGTGCTCATATTGAATACGTTTACTATTGAAAGAATAAGCGCAAACATAAATACATCACTGATATAATGAAAGAAATCAGGAGTGTCACAACAACAAAAAGAGGGTGTTATCAGGGATAAAAATGGAAACAAATGAACTTGACAAAAAGGAAAAGCGATAAAAGTTAACTCTTTGAAAAGATGCACTGTTGGCAAGTTAAAGAGAAACAAAAGTCTAACATAACTACCAGTCAGTCCTAAAGGAAATCAACTCTGAATATTCATTGGAAAGACTGATGCTGAACTTAAAGCTCCAATACTTTGGCCACCTGGTGTGAAGAGCTGACTCATTTGGAAAGACCCTGATGCTGGGAAAGATTGAAGGCGGGAGGAGAAGGGGACCACAGAGGAGGAGATGGTTGGATGGCATCACCAACTCGATGGACATGAGTTTGAGCAAGCTCTGGGAGTTGGTGATGGACAGGGAGGCCTGGGGTGCTGCAGTCCATGGGGTCGCGAAGAGTCAGACAGGACTTAGTGACGGAGCAACAGCAGCCTGTGTAAATAACGGTGAAATATGAGAGTGGCTCCCTGGTGTTGCATAAAGAAACATGAGATGAGTGATTTCCAAATGTCAAAAACTGACCCCAGAAGAGATGGAAAACTGAAGCAGACCAATGGGGGGAAGTTGGGACAGGGAATTCAAGTGGTTATTTAAGATGACAGGTGCGGCAGGGAGCTTGCAGGTGGGTTCAACGCAGCCTTTCAAGAAAGCTTAACTCTGAGGCTGTTCAGACTCGCGCGGGTGACAGAGAAAGATGGGAAGCTCATCAATTCATTCTATGAAGACAAAATACATGTAACACATTAAAGAATTTGGGTGCATATGGCACCCTAAAGGAACACAGACATTCTTGGTCAAATGTTAGGAATCCACTCCAGCCACTGCGCGGGCCAGCGCCTCTGGCCAGGGAGGCCAGCCGCTCCCCGCTTTGCTTCTAGAACCTGGACGGAAGCCTGACTCAGGCCCTGGAGGCGAGCTCTCTGGGGTAGAGCGGAGGGTGTGGAGGGCGTGTGGCGAGCTGGTGGACGTGGCAAGCCTGGGTGCCAGGAGGCCGCCGTGAGCCCTCCGAGCCGATGAGGCCGTGACCTGGCTCTGGGCCGAGGACAGCCTTGGGCGGCCTCTCCCAGTGGGCGGGCGCCAGGACCCCCACCGCGCCTCCCGCTGGCTGGGCCACCAGCGGCCTACGGGCCCCCCGGGGCCTGTGTTCGCGCGTGTCCTAACCTCAGGGCTTGGGTCTGTGCTGTTGATCTATTGAATTCCCAGGGTAGCCCTGGAAACGGCGGGGAGCGGGGAGGTGGTTTGTTCTCAAACAAGAATCTTACTGTTTGTATAGCACAGCCTACTATTTAATTAGAAAAATATGTTTTTAATTAACTTTCTCTTGACAAACACATTGGCTTATGTGAAACGGGGGAAGAATCCAGTCTGTGAAAGTGAAAGATGTTGTAAAAGGCAGGCCTCGCTCTGGCTCACGCTGGCAGCCTGGCCGCCTGGCCTGGACACGCTGTGCGCAGCGGGGTGTGTGGCCGTGAGTTCTGAGTGCCCGGGAAACCCTGCAGCTCAGGTTGCCTGGGAGTGGGGCGCCGGGGGCCTCTGCTGACTTAGGGGCGCCTGAAACCCCTCCCCGGCGCCCACCACAATGGCCAGCAGGTCACAGAAACTGGGAAATTTCCCTCAGAGCTAGAGACAGGGACTTTGAGGGTTCCTGAAAGATGGAGAGCAGATGAAGCCAATTGGCCTAAAAATAGGAGAATCAGTAATTGCCAGGATTCTTAGAAAATTGGATATAATTTGGATAGATTTTAGCACACATGCTCTGCTAAACACTTGGCTAAGCAGAAAAATGAAGTGGGCAGAGAGATGTAAACAACACCCCGAAGATGCTGTCAGCGCCCGAAGGGGGGCCCATGTGGGGATCCATGTGGGGACACATGTGGGGATCTATGTAGGACCCCCATGTGTAAACCATGTGGGGACCCACGTGGAAACCCCATGTGTAAACCCATGTAGGACCCCCATGTAGGGACCTCAGAAGTCAGGCTGAAAGGGTGCAGGGGGTGGGGGTTGGCCTTCAGGGACCAAGGTCATAGGGGTTGAGTCACCAGGAAGGGCCCCAGCTGTGCTCGGAGGTCAGGCCTCACTTTCCCTCTTCCTGGAACAGAAAAGTTCTGGGGGACTCAGCAACGCCTCTGGTGCCACTTCCCCACATCTCCACATCTCCACACATCACACACATCTCTCTGTGGCTCCCCCACACCTCCCCATGGCTGCCTGATGTCTCCCCACAGCCCCCCCATGGATCCCCTTGGAATCTGGCTCTCTGCTTTTCCTTTGAGCCTGAAATGTCTGGGCAGAGACATAGGTTCCTCTGTACCCCAGCTTGGAACAAGACCAGACCCCCTTCTTGAAAGAAAGAAAAAGAATTAGCAAGTGAGTTGCTGTCAACTATGGTTCAGGAGAGCAGCCAGTCCCCAGAGTCTGATCTGAGGGTCTTGAATTGAAAAGTGAGAAATGCGAATCTTGTCAGAAAACGGTAACTGACTTTCTCAAGAAGGTGAGACCAAAGCAGGAGCCAGAGAGGGAACCATCCTCAGTGAAAACATGAGGGCTTGCCCAGGGCCGTGGGGAGGAAGGGAGAGCAGCCAGGGCGGCTGAGCTCTCTGAGATCCTGAGTCCCCAAGCGTGGTGGGAACTGTGACAGGAAGGTGAAGTTCAAGGTCAGCAAGGAGGGCGGGCCCAGAGCGGAGGGCGGGGCCCAGAGCGGAGGGCGGGGCCCAGAGCGGAGGGCGGGGCCCAGAGCGGAGGGCGGGGCCCAGAGCGGAGGGCGGGGCCCAGAGCGGAGGGCGGGCTGCAGCGAGGTTTCAGTGGGAACCGCCCAGAGCAGAGCAGGCTCTGTAAGCCCAGAGGCACAGGGGTGCACCCTCTGCAGCTGGGAGGCCCAGGGTCCAGCCAAGGGGTCCCTGAGCTCAGGAGATGCACACGCTCTCTTCACGCTTAACACTGAACTGCAGGGAAAGTGCTTCAGTTACAGCGCTGCCCTGCCCCAGAGGCGACCAGGAAGAGCAGGAGCTGTGATGCCGCGCGCAGACCCTGGAGGGAATGGGGAGTGGGGATCGGGGTGGGGGAAACACACACACACACACACATACACACACACACACACACACACACACACACACACGGCCCTCAGCAAAAGGACAGAAAGGGGGCGTTACAGCAGTGAGTGTCCTGTCAGCGATGGAAGAAAAGCAGAGTGCAGTCAGCACACAGCTTTAATTTCTTCAAGAGACAGGAACACCGGAACACCTGACCTGCCTCCCGAGAAACTGTATGCAGGCGGAGAAGCAACAGTCAGAACTGGACATGAAAACAGACAGGTTCCAAATGGGGGAAGGAGCATGTCAGGACTGTACACTGTCACCCTGCTTGTTTAACTTATGTGCACAGCACATCATGAGAAACGCTGGGCTGGAGGAAGCACAAGCTGGAATCAAGATTGCCGGGAGAAATATCAATAACCTCAGATATGCAGGTGACACAATGCTTATGGCAGAAACTGAGGAAGAACTAAAGAGCCTTTTGATGAAAGCAAAAGGGGAGAGTGAAAAAGTTGCCTTAAAATTCAATATTCAAAAAACAAAGATTGGCATCTGGTCCCATCACTTCATGGCAAATAGATGGGGAAATAATGGAACGGTGACAGACTTTTTTTTTCTTGGGCTCCAAAATCACTGCAGATGGTGACTGCAGCCATGAAATTTTTAAAAGACACTTGTTCCTTGGAAGAAAAGCTATGACCAAACTAGAGAGCATGTTAAAAAGCAGAGACATTACTTTGCCAACAAAAATCCATCTAGTCAAAGCTATGGTTTTTCCAGGGGTCATGTATGGGTGTGAGAGTTGGACTATTAAGAAAGCTGAGTGCTGAAGAACTGATGCTTTTGAGCTGTGGTATTGGAGAAGACTCTTGAGAGTCCCTTGGACTGCAAGGAGATCCAACCAGTCCATCCTAAAGGAAATCAGTCCTGAGTGTTCATTGGAAGGAATGATGCTGAAGCTGAAACTCCAGTACTTTGGTCACCTCATGCGAAGAGTTGACTCATTGGAAAAGACCCTGATGCTGGGAGGGATTGGGGGCAGGAGAAGGGGACGACAGAGGATGAGATGGTTGGATGGCATCACAGATTCTAGGGACGTGAGTCTGAGTGAACCCTGGGAGTTGGTGATGGACAGGGAGGACTGGCGTACTGCAATTCATGGGGTCGCAAAGAGTCAGACACAACTGAGCGACTGAGCTGAACGGAAGGGAGGCTGATGAAGTGATGGCCAAATACACACAGAGCCAAGTGCAGAGTCCAGGGTCGGGGTGGTGGGGTGGGGCGGCACTGCCAGCACTGAACAGAGTAGATTCAAGGCAAACAGCACAGGGCAGGGCACAGGCGCTTCCAGGCCACGTTAGACAGAGCGCGTCACAGAGACCAGAAGTCAAAGACTGAGAAATAAGAGGAGACATCGCCTCCCAGTAATTGTAGTGGGAAAAGTCAACACATGATTCTTAGCTCTGATAAACTCAGGAGGCAGAATGCGGATGGAGTACGTGAAAGGTGCGTTTGTGAGTTTAATTTAATAGAGACATTTCAAAATTGTAACCTGCAAACAGGAAACTGCTTCTAAATGTGCATGGAACAGACACTTGTGAACATACATGTGAAACGGAACACAGCCTGGGCCTCCCCTGCTCTCTCAGCCCCTCCCCCAGTGCCTGGGCACCTCACAAGCTCCCAGCCAGGACCTGGTCCCATGGCGGGTAAACCTGGCCCCTGACCCTGCACACTCGGAGAGCGCCTGGGCTGGGCCGGTGTCGCCCCTCCCTGCCCTGAAAGCACAGATCTGGGTGGTTGCGGTCTGTCCTGCCCCTGCCCCTTGCTCGCTGTGCCGTAGGGGCCAAGCTGCTCCCTGATCAGGACTCAATTTCCCCCGTCTGTAAAGTAAGGGCTGGACCACCTCAAAGATGCTCTGCCTGGGTCAACCCTGCAGAGTCAGCTCCGTGGGGCCCAGTGTGCCTGGGGGCCATCTGCTTCAGCCAGCTCATCGGCCTCTGACCATGGGCAGCTGAAACCTCTCCTTCCTCAGCAGCCCTCTCGGCCTCCCCATCCTCCTACTGCCCTGGGGTATGGGTGTCACCACCGGCAGCCTCCACCTCTCGTGGCCCACCGCATGTGCTGGGCACCTTGCCTGCAGCCTCGGGAGTGCCTCCTCCTGCAGAGCCCGCGGGGCTTGTGCACTGCTCCCTTGCCCTCCACGTGGTGCCAGCCTGGGGGGCAAGCGGGACCACTCCTCTGGCTCCCAGGTTCGGGGGGCACCTGCACGGCCTGGGAGACCGAGATCCCATGGGTCTAGGTGGCCGACATCCAGCTGGTGGAGAGGCCTCTGTCTGAGTGTCACCTGCTGTACTTGTCCTGCCTGGAAGCTCAAGGTCTCTAGGGGAAGTGACCCTCCCCCCCCCCCCCCCTTCTCTTCTTCTGGCTTTGCCCTTGGAAGCCTCTCCCTCCGACGCCGTGCCAGGCCCCGGCCTGCCTCCTGAGCAGACCCAGTGTGGAGGGGGTACAGAAATGAAGTGGGGTGACCAGCAGGGCAGCGGCCCTCTCTCTGAGGGGNCCCCCCCCCCCCAGCCTTCTCTTCTTCTGGCTTTGCCCTTGGAAGCCTCTCCCTCCGACGCCGTGCCAGGCCCCGGCCTGCCTCCTGAGCAGACCCAGTGTGGAGGGGGTACAGAAATGAAGTGGGGTGACCAGCAGGGCAGCGGCCCTCTCTCTGAGGGGGTGACACAGGGCAGGGACCTAGTGAGGGAAGGGCCACGTGACTGCAGAAAAGCTGGTGCTGTGGCGGGGAGGCCCTGGAGGTCTCTGGACTAGACTCTCTTGTGATGCAGAAGCATGGCTGAGAAAGACCAACGGCCGCCAAGTGCAGAATGCTCTCGGTGGGTGTGTGCTCTGAGGGCTGGCCCCGGGGCCCAAGCCTGGCATTTCCCAGGACAACCTGCGCCATGGCGCCCAGGGGAGGGCGGGGTCAGGAGGTCCCCTTCTCCGCCACGGCCAGTGCCCTCTGCAGCTGCCCCATGCAGCTGAGGGCTCAGGTGGGCTCGCTCTCGGCCTTACCCCGTCGGGCACTCAGGATCCCCATCTGGGAGTGCCAGATGTCCTGGGGGGTACCAAGGTTGGGGGCAGCCCATGGGTGGGCGGACAGTCCATGTGCCCAGCTGGTGGCTGGCGGTGGGGCAGCTCAGGGCTGCTCAGGGCAGGGCTCGCGGGGGTCCCCAGGGCAGCAGGGTGGGGGCTTGGTCCCCAGAGTGCAGGTCACTGGAGCATTCTGGGGTGACCTGGCCAGCCCCTGGAATGGGTCCTTGGAGGATGGGCCCTGCTGCTGGCCGAGCACAGAGGCAGCTGGACAACGGGGAAGCTGGGCTTCCAGTGGTTTGGGTGTTTAGTGGTGTTTCTCCCACCGGGTCCCGCCAGGATCTCGGCAGAGCCAGGGGGGACAGACAGAAGGCCTGCAGCCGGAGTGAGAGGCTCCTCCCCATCCCCCTCGCCCCCCCCCCCAGTGTCCTAGCCACTCCCCTTACCCCTCCCGCTGGGCATCCCTCAGCTTCTGGTCAGGTCCCTCCAGGTGTCCCTCATGGAGGCCTGGGCCCCCTCTGCCCTTCGGTCTCCAGGGCTGGGCGAGGGCTGCCGGAGCGGCGAGTGGGACCGGCCCTCTGAGCCTGAGGATAGAGGGGACCGCTGGGCCCCGGTGTGGGGGCTGTGGGAGCGTGCTGGGGCGCATTGGGGGCATGGTGGGGGGGCGGACAGAGACACACAGGCGCCCCGCCCCCTCATGCTGCTGGCCCCACTCTCGGGGAGTGAGGGAGAGCTCCAGGGGGGCTGGGGTGCCCCAGGTGGGTGACGGGGTGGGTGCGGAGGGCACTGACCTCTGGTGGAGGGGCCAGCCAGCTCAGGAGAGGCCACGGGGCTCCATCTGTGGAGCCCCACGCCAGGGCGGAGTGTGGACCACAGCTGGCCCCGCTGGCCCTCTGCCTCCCGCTGGGCGCCCTCGGCTCGGGCCAGCTCCTGTTGGAGGCTGTGGGCCCAGCGGCAGGCCCTGTCCGGGTGAGCCTGGAGGCTGTCCGCCAAGCCGTCAGCCTGTTGCAGCTTCCAGGCCATGCCGCGCAGCTCGGCCCAGAGGGCCCGCTCAGACCCCCGGCTCTTGCAGAGCTGCCGCTCCAGGTGCTTCTCCCGGGTCTTGGCCTGGGCCTCCACCTCTGCCAGCATCCGCCGCAGCCCCCAGACCTGTGGGACGAGTGTGGGGGCTCCAGACCCTCCAAGACTCCCCAGGCATCTCGGCCTCACCCCCTCCTTGGGGGTCACAGCCAGGGACCCTGGACTCGCCTCCCAACGCATGTCTGGCAGCGGGGACCCCTGAGCCCAGGTGGGGGAGCACCCCAGGACCACTGAGCAGGTCCTGGCAGGCAGCGAAGAGCCTGGCTGGCAGCCACAGGACCCTCGCCAGAGAGGGCGACAGCCAAAGGCCGCCCGCTCCAGGGCCTGTGTGGGGCCAGCCCCGGGCCAGTCTGCCACGGCTCGCCCGCTGTCGTCCTGAGTCCAGAGTCCAGGGCCCTCGCCATGGGCGTCCCAAGGGGTGAACGGGACCAGCGGAATGTCGTCCTGTCAGCACACGCAGGCCAGAGGCCAGGCACCCCTCCTCCCGCCCACCTCACTCCTGCCCCCCAAGTCCCCTGCCCCCGACCAGGACCTGTCCCCACGGACCTCCCGCTGGGCCACCGTCCTCTCCCTCCTCTTGGTGGTGCAGGCCCAGGGCGGACGGGCCCTCCCAGACCCAACTGCGCCTCCACAGCATCCGCCTGTCCCTCCCAATGCGGACACCCTGTCTGCTGCCGCAGACCCAGCCCACGCCTGACCTGTGCCCCAGCCCCCAGGGCACCCCTCTGCAGTCAGGTGAGGGGCCTGAGTACTCGTGAGCAAACGGGGAGTAAACGCAGCCGCCCCTGCCCCTGGGGAGGTGCCCAGGCCCCCGCGCACAGTCCTGCTCCAGCCAGACGGAAGCCCCGAGTGCTGGGCGCCCACCTCCCTTTGCGAGTCCTTGCGGGCGGCCTCCGCCTCAGCCACCAGCGTCTGCAGCGCCAGGGCCTCCTGCCGGCCCGGCTCCTGGGTGCCCTGGGTCTGCAGCCGCACCGGCTCCTGGCTCCTTCTCTGGTTCTCCGCCTCCAGCGTCGTCACCTGGACACGGAGGGGCCTCTGTGACGGGGCGGCCTGGGCCCCTGTGCCAGAAGGGGCTGGGGTGGTCGGCGAGCTGTGCTGACCCCCGCCCCTGCTCTCNCTGGTCAGGTCCCTCCAGGTGTCCCTCATGGAGGCCTGGGCCCCCTCTGCCCTTCGGTCTCCAGGGCTGGGCGAGGGCTGCCGGAGCGGCGAGTGGGACCGGCCCTCTGAGCCTGAGGATAGAGGGGACCGCTGGGCCCCGGTGTGGGGGCTGTGGGAGCGTGCTGGGGCGCATTGGGGGCATGGTGGGGGGGCGGACAGAGACACACAGGCGCCCCGCCCCCTCATGCTGCTGGCCCCACTCTCGGGGAGTGAGGGAGAGCTCCAGGGGGGCTGGGGTGCCCCAGGTGGGTGACGGGGTGGGTGCGGAGGGCACTGACCTCTGGTGGAGGGGCCAGCCAGCTCAGGAGAGGCCACGGGGCTCCATCTGTGGAGCCCCACGCCAGGGCGGAGTGTGGACCACAGCTGGCCCCGCTGGCCCTCTGCCTCCCGCTGGGCGCCCTCGGCTCGGGCCAGCTCCTGTTGGAGGCTGTGGGCCCAGCGGCAGGCCCTGTCCGGGTGAGCCTGGAGGCTGTCCGCCAAGCCGTCAGCCTGTTGCAGCTTCCAGGCCATGCCGCGCAGCTCGGCCCAGAGGGCCCGCTCAGACCCCCGGCTCTTGCAGAGCTGCCGCTCCAGGTGCTTCTCCCGGGTCTTGGCCTGGGCCTCCACCTCTGCCAGCATCCGCCGCAGCCCCCAGACCTGTGGGACGAGTGTGGGGGCTCCAGACCCTCCAAGACTCCCCAGGCATCTCGGCCTCACCCCCTCCTTGGGGGTCACAGCCAGGGACCCTGGACTCGCCTCCCAACGCATGTCTGGCAGCGGGGACCCCTGAGCCCAGGTGGGGGAGCACCCCAGGACCACTGAGCAGGTCCTGGCAGGCAGCGAAGAGCCTGGCTGGCAGCCACAGGACCCTCGCCAGAGAGGGCGACAGCCAAAGGCCGCCCGCTCCAGGGCCTGTGTGGGGCCAGCCCCGGGCCAGTCTGCCACGGCTCGCCCGCTGTCGTCCTGAGTCCAGAGTCCAGGGCCCTCGCCATGGGCGTCCCAAGGGGTGAACGGGACCAGCGGAATGTCGTCCTGTCAGCACACGCAGGCCAGAGGCCAGGCACCCCTCCTCCCGCCCACCTCACTCCTGCCCCCCAAGTCCCCTGCCCCCGACCAGGACCTGTCCCCACGGACCTCCCGCTGGGCCACCGTCCTCTCCCTCCTCTTGGTGGTGCAGGCCCAGGGCGGACGGGCCCTCCCAGACCCAACTGCGCCTCCACAGCATCCGCCTGTCCCTCCCAATGCGGACACCCTGTCTGCTGCCGCAGACCCAGCCCACGCCTGACCTGTGCCCCAGCCCCCAGGGCACCCCTCTGCANGGGGGGCCCAGCCAGGAGAGGCCCCAGGCAGGCTAGCAGGCGGGTAAGCGGGCTCCGCAGGCAGATCGGGGAGGTGTTGACGAAGGGGCTCTGACAGGCCCGGGGACGCCTGGAGGGGGGAGGGCAGGAGGGCATGGGGTGGGGAGGGGCCTCGGGGCCTGCGACCTCATGCACCGCCGGGCGGGGTGCCAAGGCTGGCAGGGGCGCAGCAAGTGAGGAGAGGGGCTGGGCCCGCCCCCGGCACCCCGAGTGGGGCCGCCAGAGGAAGAGAGCGTGATTTAACATGACAGCCTGTTTACTTTGGCCCCAAAGAGAAAGGTCTCTTTTCAACAGATTTCGAAGTCAGGCCTGGTCAGCGACCACACGGGGAAGCAGAGGGAGGCTTTAACACGGTGGGCAGCAGGGGGAGGAGCCAGGGAGGCTGGGCACATCCGTCCTGGGGGTAAAGGGGGAGAGCACAGCCTCGTGGGAAGTTTGGGTTCCTCGATCGCTGCCCTCAGAAAGGAGAGGGGCCCCAGGAAGGGGCTGGGGTGATGGGGAGGCTGAAGCGGGTAAGGGGGGCAAGGGGAACAATGGCAGAGAGAGGGAGCCCGGAGAGCCCTCCCAGGCGCCACAGGCTGGCCCAGAGTCACCATGGAAACCATAACATTTCACAGCCTTTAAACTGGAGGGACGTCCAGGCTTCAGGCAACCCTGCCTGAGGTCTACACACGTGTGCATGTGTACATGTGTGTGCATGCATGTGTGGGTGTGTGTGCATGTGAGTGTGTGTGTGTGTGCATGCATTGTGTGTGTTCACGTGTGCATGCGTGTGTGTGTGGGGGGGGTGCATGTGCGGGTGTGTGTGCATGAGTGTGTGTGTGTGAGTGCGCATGTGTGTGCATGCATTGCGTGTGTTCACGTGTGCATGTGTGTGCGTGCGCGTGGGTGTGTGCGCACATGGGTGTGTGCGCGTGTGTCTGCATGTACCCACCACACAGCTCATATGCAGGGCATACACCTCCATGCATGTAAAGACCACACTCCTGTGCAGAGGAACACAGGGAGGGCACACATACATGCATTTACACGGGCGGCACACACGAATCCATGCACACACACGTGCACATGCATCACACATGTAGGTGAACACAAGCACGCATGTCTGCACATAGATGTGTGTGGATGCACACGCCACATGCCTGCACATGCTATGTGCACGCACGCACGTGTGCTCACATGCAGGCCTGGGGACTGTAGCCTCTCCCGTGCTTTCCCGCCTCCATGCAGAGCCCTCAGGTCACCTCCCTGCAGGAGATTTCAAAAGAGGCTGTTTATACAATTTCTAGTAAAGAAATAATTATTATAATTACATTAAGCGATTTGGCTGTAAGATTCCTGTAAAAGGGATGGCTGTTCTCACGAGGCGGGGGGAGGGGGTCCCCGCGTTTGTTTTGCTTGTTTTCATCTCCTCAGCCCTGGGAAATGAAAACAGCTTTTTATGATGGATAGGCCCTCTCGCTGGTCCTTGACCTTCAGGGTGGATTTCTGCTGAGCTCGGCGGAAAACGCTGCTCACGGTTGTGGCTCCCACATGTGGGGGTCGGGAGGGGAGCGGAGAGCGGCCCTTCCCAAAAACATAACAACAAGAACCCTGGGCGGACGCGGGAGCCAGCAGGCCGGAGACCCAGAGAGTGCCCCACTGCAGCAGCCACAGAGTGGGGCTCGCTTCTAGCAAGCCAGCGCCAGACACCACTCAGTCTGTGTGGCTCCCCTGGAGCTTCCTCCCTCTCTTCCTGCAGGGGTGGGGGGACAGGCCTTCTCCAGGGTTCCCTGGTCAGAAGGGAGACCCGAGGTCCTGGCCAAGCTTCGGCGAGCCCCCACACCATAGTCCCTGCATCCAGGATGGTCTGCCCCTTCCCGGGGCCTGCACTCCCCTCCAGAGCCCCCCAGCAGGGGCTGAGCCCAGGGTCTGCAGGCAACCTGTGTCCCAGGGCAGTTTGGACCACTGACCCCCACCCGCAGTTCAGTTGAGCTCTCAGACTCACAAAACCACTGACTCCCCAGGCCCTGCCTGGAAGCTGTGGGTGAGGAGGCCCGTTATGGGGTGACACAGACCCCAGTCCCGGGGTGGCGAGTGCCCTTCTCTGGGGCCAGCACAGGTCTGGCAGGGGACGAAGACACAGCTGCCCCGTCTCCCAGCTTGCTCGGGGCACAGAGGCCCAGAGCAGCCTGAGACCCCCACTTGCTCCACAGCCCTCCCTGGAGTCTGAGGCCCTCCATGCCGGGGCGGGCCCAACCCCTGCTTCTGTGACAGAGACAGCCTGGCCCTGGCGGCTCTGCTGCAGCCAGAGAACCGTCAGGGAGCCTGCCTGGAGATGGCCCCCCCACGCCTCATCCTTCCACGGTCCTGTCCCTCCACTCCCCAGGTCTCCCACTCCACCATCTCTCCACGGTCCTGTCTCTCCACACCCTGTCTCTCCACTCCCCCTTCACCAGGTGGGAGCTGAGGCCACAGACAGGGGGCAGGGTTCCAAAGTCCAGGGCACAAGGCGTCTGTCTGCACCGGGGCGGGCAGGCCAGGGCCCCACATCCTCACTGAAGGACAAGAGTGGGCCTGAGGGACAGCAGGAGGGGACAATGCAGATGGTGGACAGAGCTATGCCCTTCACAGGCCCTGCTGGCCAATGACCGTGTCCAGGCGTGCAGGGAGGGCGCCCAGTGGCGCTCCAGGATCAGAAGAGGTCAGGGTATTCCCTGCTGGGGTCTGGGATGGGCCCCCAGGAGCTGCCCTACAGCCTTAGTGGGCCGGGCAAAGCCCGGGGAGGCCAGAGGCCAGGGGACACCCCTGAGGCCAGAGCCTGGCCTGTGGCCCTCCACTGCCCCTAGAGCTGCCCACTCCCCCTCAGGCCAAGACGCTGATGGCGCAGCTGGACAAGGCCCGCGAGGCGCTGGCTGCGCTGCGCCGGAGGCTGCAGGACAGCGAGGAGGCCCAGGAGGGGCTGCAGAGGGGGGCTTGGGACCCCCGCTGGGCGTGGACCGATGCGGCCCACGAGAAGGACGCGCTGCGGGATTCCAACACCAAGCTGCGGGCCGCCCTCCGCCGGGCTGAGCAGGAGAAGGCCAGGTAGGGCGGCGCCCAGGAGCAGCTCCCACCAGCCCAGCCTGGTTATGCCCCGGGAGCAGGGCAGTGGGACACAGGGTGTCCTACAAGGCAGGGCCTGACAATGGTGCAGAGGGCCCACCAGGCAGGCCTGCAGTGCCAGCTGCCCACCCAGACAGTCCGCAGTGCAGGCTTGGGGTGGGGAGGCTGGGATGTCCCGGGCCTGTCCGCATCCTCGAGAAGTTCCACTCAGCAGGCAAGACAGGCCCTGAGCGGCCATAAGGAGATGGCCAAGGGCTGGGGAGAGAAGGAGGCCCCCCAGGGGCAGGACGGCCTGCGAGTGCTGCGGCCTTCACGGGGAGCCTCAGAGGGGCCATGGGGACCAGGACTGGACTGGGGAGGGGGCTGAGACGTGGGGAGNCCCCATGTGGATCCCACGGAAGAGCTGACCGCTCCCGAACTTCCAAGCAGGTCGTGGCATGGGGGACACCCAGCGTTTACCCGGCTCTCAGTGCGTAAGCACCCGCGACATGCCTGGGAAGGGTTGGGGGCTCTGTCTGCAGCCCTTAGGCAGGGTCATCCTGGTTCAGACCCCATGGCCAGGCCCCAAGCTTGGACACCCTTTGGGAAGGGCCCAGCTTGGCCTGACTCTGCTCTCCCATGGTCCCAGCCCAGGGTGCTCCCTCTGCTGACCAAGGAGCGCCCAGAGCAAGAGCGCCCCGCTGCTCAAAGCCCCTACTGTCACGCACGGGACACCGCATGCTCACCCTGAGCCCAGGCCCAGCCCAGCCTCCCCGATCCGGGGCCCCGCTGCCGCCACCACTGGGGCTCGGGGGGTGACCTCCAGGACTCCTGGGTCCACAGGCCGCTGCCCGAGGGCGCTGGCGGGGGGCGCTCCATCAGGCCGTGCCCCCGCTCTCAGGGAAGGAGCTCTGCTGATGCGGCCTGCACCCCCAGCCGCCCCTCTGCAGTGAGAAGTGCACCTTGGACGGTCAGGTCTGGCTGTGCCCCCAGGGTGGCCCCAGGGAGTCTGCAGCGAGCGCTCGGTGCTGCCGGTGGGAAGGGATGGCCCCTGCAGTGTTGGGGCACAGGGCATGGCCGGGAGCCCCTCCATGCACGGGGGCCTGCTCGCAGGTCACCAACAACTGGTGTTCCCTGGCTGCCTCTCCTTCCCACCCTCCCCCTCAGTGGATTTTAATTTCCAGGCCGAGGTGGCGAAAGAACCTTTTATGAGCTCCCAGAAGAGTTGGGTTGGCAGGCGCCTCCACCCCGGCCAGCTCGAGGGAAGGCTTCCCGGGGACCCTGCCAGCCGGGGCTTCAGCTCCCGAGTCTTGGGGGTCTTTCCTGGCCCCCTGACCACAGGGTGGGCTGAAGGAGCACTTGGGCAGAGGTCAGGGAAACGAGACCCCAACCCCAGGGGGCTTCTACATTCCTCCCGGCTGTGCCCACAGAAGGGCCATCTGGCCTCGGGGGTGGGACCGAGCAGGGCGGGGGCTCCCGGGAGAGACGCTCTTGGGCAAGACTTTCCCGGGTGCCAGGAGCTGCTCTGCTCAGTGACCCGGAGATCCAGGTCCCACGTCAGGCAGCAGGGGGTGAAGAAACACCCTGGCAGCCAACTCCTGATTGCAACACTCCTCCTCCCAGCCCAGTGCCCCTCTCCCCTCCACGCAGCAGGCCCCCTGCACGCCTCCCAGCCCAGAGCCCCCGCCTCCGCCCAGCGCCCCTCCCTGCCCAATACCTCTCCCCCACCCAGTGCCCCTCCCTACCCAGTGCCCCTCCGGCATCCAGTGCCCCTGTTCAGTGCCCCTCCCACCACTGTTTGGGAGGTTGGCGCAAACTGCATGGCCTCCCCAGGTTCTGTCTTCTGGGCTGCCAGCTCTCGGTTGGAAGGCCCGGCCGCTCAGCCTCTTGTGGGCAGGCCCCGAGCACGGCTTGACCCTGCAGCCCACGGGCCGTCCACTCACTCATTTCTGGATTCACTGAGTGACTCACCAACAGAGGAGTGTCTAACCCTGAGCCCCTGGGGCTGGGGACACACTGGGCACCAGTGGGGAGGGCAGGTGGCCAGGCCGGGAGGACAGAGGCAGGAGGCAGAGGGGACAGGGTGCTGGCCCAGCTGCACCAAGCGAGTGCCTTCAGG
>SJYA01000386.1:548872-573765 GCA_006410615.1 Neotragus moschatus
GAGCCATCATCCCCGCCCCTCCTTTCTGCTCCCTGCCAGCCCCCCGGGCTCCTGCCTGACCGCACCAGCTGCCCCGAGCCCTCCTCCGGGTCCTGCCACCCTGCTCTGACCCCTCCTCCAGAGCAGCCCTGGTGTCTGCGGCACCCACACTCCATAAATGGGCTCATGGGCTGGAGGCACAGGGCCCAGGGGCCCACCCCACTCCCCGGAGTCTTGGTTGCTGTTGCCTGCCCCACCCGCAGACGTGGACTCCTGAGGAGGACTTGGGGCCCCAGGTGGCCCGCTGGCTGCTCACAGTGGCCTCCATGCCCTGTGGGCCTCCATCCGTTGGCCCAGGCAGGCGGCTGCCTGCTGGGGTCTCCCGGCCCCTTGGATGCCCCCTCCCACCCTGCTTGGAATTCTCTGCTGGGTCTTTTCTGGGCAGTCTCTGCCTTAGGTCCAACGCGGCCTCCCCAGCTGCGCTTCTCCTCTGGGAGGGGACTTTCCAGAGTCAGCCGAGGCCTCTGAGCCTCCGGCAGCTGTGCCTCAGCACGCCAGGGGGGCTGGCGGCACAGACCTGGGCGCTGTATACCCTCTTGCTGGTGTCAGGCCCTCCCTTCTGCAGCTTCTGCAAGGGCGTGGGGCCTGCCCATCCTCACCTCCCTGGTCCACCCTGTGCTCCCCACCCCATCCTGCTCCGTCGCCTGTCCGTCCCATGGAGGCACTGTCCCCTCCAGCAAGGAGCCTGAGTCATCTGGGGGAAACTGAGGTTCAGGTGGCTGGAGTGGGGTGGAGGGAGACACCCCTGGGACCAGGCAGGGAGTGGATGTCTCTGGGGTCTGCTGCACCTGCTGGGCCATGTGGGCGGCCAAGCCAGGCGTCCGGCTCTGGCCCGGAGGGGCTCACCTCAGCTTGCTCCTGCTGGCCCTGGGCCTTCCGCCGTNGTGGCTGGAGTGGGGTGGAGGGAGACACCCCTGGGACCAGGCAGGGAGTGGATGTCTCTGGGGTCTGCTGCACCTGCTGGGCCATGTGGGCGGCCAAGCCAGGCGTCCGGCTCTGGCCCGGAGGGGCTCACCTCAGCTTGCTCCTGCTGGCCCTGGGCCTTCCGCCGTACCAGCTGCAGCTCCCCCCGCAGCCGGCTCAGCTCCACGTCTTGTAGAAGCAGGGCCTGCGTGACAGAGGGGGGGGCTCCTAAGCAGGCTGGGCGCTCTGACAGGGGGCTCAGTGGGGTGCTGGGAGCCACGGTCCCAACACCAGGACAGCGGGCCCTAGGAGCAGGGAGTCCCTTGGAGGCAGCTGAGTCCCAAGGGGGTGGGTCATGCCTGTGCCCCCCTCGTCCCTGCCCAGGGAGCCCCCCCTCCACCAGCACCTGCCCAGCACCTGCTCTTCCCCAGCGTAGGTCAGGGGGCTTCATGGACCACTCTTCCCTGGAGCCCCCCACCCACCCCAGGCACAGTGCAGGAACCACCGGCAGGTCTTAACCTCTCCAGATGCTCTGGGTCACTGAGGGTGAGGGGTGTGCAAGGGTCCCCCGGGGGTGCTGCGTTGCACGCACTGGTCCCAAGGTGGAAGGGCCCTGCTCTGTCGCCAGGCTGGGGGGTACTCAGAGTGACTCGCAGTCAGTTACAGACATGCCTCCCCCCACGCCAGACCCATCGGGACCCCTGAGAGTCCTGTCGCAGTGTGATAGCCCACTTGTAGGTGTTTACTTATCTGCTCCAGTCACTCAGCAGTGCGTGCTTCAGGCTAGCAGGGGAGGGCAGCCTGGGGGTGTGTGTGTGAGCGTGGGTGGGCGCCCTGCTTTCGGGCTCTCCAGTGACTATTTCAGCATTCCTGACAACAGCCGCAGAACTCCCACCGAAGGGGGCCAGCAGAAGGAAGGGAGGGGTCCCCGTGCCCCCGGGGCTGCCATCAGCTGTGGGAAAGGGCCGTTTGGTGGGAGGGGCCTGGGGGAGGGCAGATACGTGTATATGTATGACTGTTACATACGTATGTAGTGGTATAGTACATATGTGCTACTCGCCGGAACTGCAACACTGCTAACCGGTACATCCCAACACACCAAGTGCTTTTGGGGTTAGAGAAATAAGACCACATGGCTCTGAGCTCAGTGTGTAAGGACCCATCTGACTGGTGATCCTGCAAAGAGAAAGGCCTGGGGCGCTGCCTGTCCGCAGAGGTAGGCACAGCGCTGTCGGCGCCCACTTGCCGGTCTGCGCACAGCCGGGGGAGCCTGAAAACCCCTGAGCGTCTCCAGTGAGGGGCGTCCATTTTGGACCCGCCCTGAGACCACACCTGAGCTTGTGATCGGGGAGCCACGGAGAGGCCCCCGCCCAGCTCAGGGAGGAGGCTGATCACACCCACGCAAGGCAACCCCAACAGAACCCTGAACTTGCTGGCTTAAACATCCTGATTTGCTAGCAGGTGACCTGCCCTAACTGCGGAGAGATGGCCCTTCCCTGGATCTCTCCACCAGACTCGTCCTGACCTGTGTCCTTTACAGAAAAACTGTAACTGCGCGAGTCGTGCTTCCCGAGTTCCGCAGGCCACTCGGCGGCAGCAGAAGCTGAGGGGTTTGCCCAGCATCTCACACCGTCCCTGGTCCCTGGACGTTTGTAGGATGCCTCCGGGTCCTCCTTGGCCCCCACCCTTGGAATGCCGCCACCCTGCAAATGCTTGCTTCCTCCCTGCCCGGATGCAGGAGAGCAGAACAGCAGACACGGGCCTTGGTGCCCAGCAGGTGCGTGGAGCCAGTCCGGGCAAGTTATTCACCGTCTGCGCATCTGTTTCCCACCAGTCAAGGGGGCCCGGAAGCGGGGGTCCCCTCTCAGTGTTGTGAGGATGGAACCAGAGATGCAGGCGGGGCCGACGGCAAACCCCGGTTATTCCTGCCGCTGTGACTCTGTCACAGCAATTCGTAGCTTGCCCCACATCTGAGAGTCCTGTCACAGCGCGATAACCCGCAGGTAGGCATTCACTTGTCTGTTCTACCCACTCAGCGGTGCGCGCCTCAGGATGCACGGAATCCTGGAAGAGCCTGGCCTCAGCGGGCAGCTTTCACATGCCCAGTGTCTGCTTAGAGGCTGGTTGGATGAACACTGACGGATGACTGGCTGGCTGATCAGACGGACTGAAGGATAGCCAGATGCAGGGATGGACAGTGGATGTGGGTGGGCAGCTGAGTGTGTGGACAGAGGGGAGGGTCTGTAAGTGGCTGATGGATGAACGGTTGAGTGAGTGAGCGCGTGGGTGGCTGAATGAGCAGATGGAGAGTCCAGACGGTCATGTGTGTGGATAGCTGGATGGGTATTTCAGCAAATTGATGGATAGATTTATGGTCAAGTGTGTGCATGGACAACTGGGTATGTTAACAGATGGCCAGGTATGTGGGTAGATGGCTGGGTGTGTGAATAAAGGATGAACATTCAAGTGGATAGATGGATGATGGACAAGTGAATGGAAACAGCGTGTGCACAAATGTGTAAATGTTATTGTTGTTCAGTCACTAAGTTGTGTCCGACTCCTTGCGGCCCCATGAACTGTAGCCCGCCAGACTTCCCTGTCATTCCCTATCTCCTGGAGTTTGCTCAACTCATGTCCATCGAGTCAGTAATGCCATCTAACCATCTCGTCCTCTGTTGCCCTCTTCAGCCCCTGCCTTCAACTTTCCCAGCATCAGGGTCTTTTCCAGTGAGCTGGTTCTTCGCATCAGGTGGCCAAAGTACTGGAACTTCAGCTTCAGCATCAGTCCTTCCACTGAATATTCAGGGTTGATTTCCTTTATGATGGACTGGTTAGATCTCCTTGTGGTCCAAGGGATTCTCCACAGTTTTCTCCAGAACCACAGTTCAAAAGCATCAGTTATTTGGGACTCAGCCTTCTTTATGGCCCAGCTCTCATATCCGAGCTTGACTACTGGAAAAAACCATAGCTTTGACTAGATGGACTTTTGTTGCCAAAGTGATGTCTCTGCTTTTAAATATGCTGTTTAGTTTTGTTGTAACTTTTCTTCCAAGAAGTAAGTGTCTTTGAATTTCATGGCTGCAGTCACCATCTGCAATGACTTTGGAGCCCAAGAAAATAAAGTCTGACACTGTTTCCAGTTTTTCTCCATCTATTTGCCATGAAGTGATGGGACCGGATGCTATGATCTTCGTTTTTTAAATATTGAGCTTTAAGCCAGCTTCTTCATGCTCCTCTTTCACCTGTATCAAGAGGCTCTTTAGTTCCTCTTCACTTTCTGCCATAAAGGTGATGTCATCTGCACATCTGAGATTACTGATATTTCTCCTGGCAATCTTGATTCTAGCTTGTGCTTCATCCAGCCTACATTTCTCATGATGTACTCTGCATATACATTAAATAATCAGGGTGACAATATACAGCCTTGACATACTCCTTTCTCAATTTTGACCCAGTCTGTTGTTCCATGTCTGGTTTGAACTGTTGCTTCTTGACCCGCATACGGATTTCTCAGGAGGCAAGGAAGGTGGTCTGGTATTCACATCTTTTGAAGAAATTTCCACAGTGGTTGTGATCCACAGTCAAAGGCTTTAGCATAGTCAATGGAGCAGAAGTAGATGTTTTTCTGGAATTATCTTGCTTTTTTCTAAGATCCAACGAATGTTAGAAATTTGATCTCTGGTTCCTCTGCCTTTTCTAAATCCAGCTTGTACACCTGCAAGTTCTTGGTTCACGTACTGTTAAAGCCTGGCTTGAAGGATTTGAGCATTACCTTGTGACGATGTGAAATGAGGGCAACTGTGAGGTGGTTTGGACATTCTTTGGCAGTGTCCTTCCTGGGACTGGAATGGAAACTGATGTTTTATAGTATGTATAGAGGTATGTGTCTACAGCTGTAGGTGTGTGTGTATAGATGTATATGTATGTGTAGATGTGTGTGTGGATAGCTGAATGTGTGTGTATAGATGTGTGTATATAGATGTGTGTGTGTGTACAGCTCTGTGTGTGTGTATAGGTGTGTGTGTGTATAGATGTATATATGNGATCTACCCCCACTGCCCGCCAGAACCAAACGTGAGTCTCCTCTAGAAGAGCCGAGCATCGAGATCCTCAGATTATTCCTGCTGTTTTTATATTTAATATGTGGCTTTTATTCAACACAACCAGGCATCTCAGAGGTATAATCACATGGCAAAAAGCCACACGTAACATGAAGTAGACACACATGCCTCCCTGCCCATCTGGCTATCCAGATACTGAAGTTATCGAACACGGACTTTAAAATAGCTGTGATTAACATGTTCAAGAAGATGGATGGCAAAACGTAGAGCTTCACAGTAGAACTACATGCTCAACAGAGTAAGAACAACGACATGGTCATCTTCACAGGCTCGGGGAACACATTTAATGGAATTCAAAACCCATTCATAGTTAAAAAACAATCTCAGCCTGCCAGGAATAAAAGAAAACTTCCTCAGTCTGATAAGAGGCACCCATGAAAAACCTACAGATGGTGTCACACTTCATGGCGAAATTCTTTCCCCACAGCTGGGTTTGGTATTAACAGAAAGACAGCCACTCTCCCTACTTTTTTCAACTTTGTTTCTGCAGGTCTTTTGCCAGTGAATTAAGAGAAGAGATGAAAGTCACTGAGATCAGAAAGGAAGTAAAACCGCTGTTATTCACAGACAGCGTGATAAAGTACATGTAAAACCCCGGGGCTTATCAGCCTATCTGTCAGGATTGCATAATCAAAAGGCAATACATGAGATTATATCTCCATATACTAGCAGTGGACATAGGAAAGTGAAACTGTAACAGCAAGGCATAATGTCAAATTCAGGAATTAAGTGAATCAAAGATGTGTGAGGCCTCTACCCTGAAAACTGCAAAACACAACTGAGAGGAATTAAGTAAAGAAAAAACGGAGAGACAGACCATGTTCATGGACAGACAGCTGGACACAGTTCAGACGTCCACTCTTCTCAAACTGGTCTACAAACTCAACAAAACCCCAGTCAACGTTCTACCAGGTTTTTTTGGGGTGTGGAACTGGACAAATCTGATTCTAAAGTGTAAATAACCAAACAATCTTGAAAAGAAGGATTAGATGGGGATACTCAACATTACTTCATTACAAGATGTCAGAAACCTACAGTGATGCAGGTCACTGTAGCAGGTCTGGTGAAAGGATGAGCAAATCTATCGGTCTGCAGACACCAACAGTACGATCAGGGCACGTTCGCACACACATAGGATCAGTTTATTTTCAAGAAGTTGCCAAGATCATCCAAGAAGGAAAGGAAAGTCTTCCAAAAGTTGGTGCTGACACACTGGATGTTGATGTGAACGGTAACTGGCCCTCAGTTCCTATTTCACACCACACCCCCCACAGTTTTCACACCTTCACGTACATTAGAATCACTGGGAGGGATGAGTAAAATCCAGATTTTTGGCCCCATCCACAGAGTTCAGATTCAGTAGGTTTGGGGAGGGCAGCTGAGAATCTGCTTGTTAAGCAAGTTCTCAAGAGATGACTGAGGCTGCTGGGCTGAGGAAGACGCTGTGAGAGCCTCCGCTGTGCAGAAACATCAGCTTTAAGTGGATCACAGGCCTAAGAACGGGAGGAGAACACATCGGGATGCTGTCTTGTCCTCGGGCTGGGCAAACATTTCTCAGACAACACCTAGAAAATACCAGCCATAAATTTTTAAAAAATCTGCTAAACTGAATATTGCCAAAGTTAAACTTTCCTGTCCATCAAAAAATGTTGGCAACAAAATGTATGCACAAATCACACGAACGTGAGAACATCTGTCTGACAAAGTGTTTGTACCCAAGATATGTGAACTAGAAACCCATAACCAAAATGGGAAAACCCAATAAAACAGACAATAGACCTGAAGAGACACTTGACAAGATAAGGTGCACAAACATTTAATAAGCACACAGAAATGTGCTTAATGCCTTTTATGATCAGAAATGGCCAATAAAGCCACAAAGGCATATAACTCCACACACAGAAAGTGGAAGACGGATGATGCCTAATGTTGACAAGGCTGAGCAGCGGCTGGAAGCCACCTGCACTGCCAGCAAGTGACGCCATACAACCACTTGGGAAAACTGCTTGGCAGGTTCTTATAATGTTCAAGAACATCTATCTACCCAGTGATTCCACAGCTCGCTCTTAGGCATTTACTCAAGCGAAATGAGAATATCCGTATAGATTTGTGCATGCATGCTTGTAGCAGTCTTGTCCGCCTCCAAACTGG
This sequence comes from Neotragus moschatus, assembly GCA_006410615.1. Classification (NCBI taxonomy): domain Eukaryota; kingdom Metazoa; phylum Chordata; class Mammalia; order Artiodactyla; family Bovidae; genus Neotragus; species Neotragus moschatus. The sequence continues at coordinate 556,087 of SJYA01000386.1, forward strand.
AAACCTAAAAATCCAGCAGTAGGTCAGTGGGTAAAAGATGTAATTTACCCACACGACGGAATATTACCATGCCGTCAAAAGCAGGACCTGTTGACACACCTAACAGCAGAGATGACTCCAAAGATGTCATGTTGAGGGTGAGAAGCTGGGCTCCAAAGTGTCTGCAGCCCACAACTCCATACGCAACAACACCTCAAGCTGGTGAAGCCAGTCCACGGTGGCGAGGTCAGGGCAGAGGACGCCGGGGTGGCCGTGCCACCGGGGAGCTTGCCGGGCTGGTGCAGACACTCTGCATCCTGACCACGGTGGTGGCCACACCAGGGCTCACCACTGCACTGTGCACTGGCTTTACTGAAGGTAACGACGCGGCAACCCAAACATGAAAAGGTCAGGACAGAGTCTGAGAAACAGGAGGAGGCTAGCCCGAGGCCCAAAGGTGACCGGCCATGAAGTCTGGATGCCCCCAGGGCCAGGACTCTGCAGGGACGGGTTTCCACGTGCACCAGCAAGGCTGGAGTCGGGAGAAAGCACACGTGCCACAGCGCCTTGTGCTACGGAGTCTGACCCCCTCCACGGAAGGTCCACACCGGCAGATTTGGGGACGGATGCATGTATGCGGCGTGTGACTGGGCAGCTCTGTTGTATGGATGTGGCCCAGGAAGGGGACAGACAAGACGCCGGAGGGCAGGGGAGCCTCTCCCTCGAGTTCGAGAGTGTCGCTGGGCCCGAGGCCTTTGAGCCTCTGACCGGGGGCCCCGGCCCCTGGGTGCTGGGGACAGGCCCAGCGTAGACGTCCTTTTTGTGTGCTGCTCCCCCACCCCCTACCTCCCACACCGGAAGCTGGCTTCGAATCAGCCAAGTCAGGCAGCCTGAGGTGAGAAAGCACCAGCGCTGATGTCCGAGGGCCAGCGTGGCTTCTAAAGCTGTGTGTGCCCGTCCAGCCTGGAGGCAGGGGCGGCCCTGCCGGACGGGGCTGGGGACTGGGAGCCCCATGACCCCCTCACCTGGCCCTCCTGCTCCTGCAGCTGGGCCCGTTCTTGCCGGAGTCGGGCCGCCTGACCCTCCAGCCGCTCCAGCCGCTCCTCCAGCCGCCCGCAGGCCCGCTGCAGGCCCATCCTCTCGGCCCGCAGGAGCTCCACCTGCCGCTCGGCCTGTGCCAGCTGCTCCCAGGTGCCCGCCTGCCCCTGTGCCAGCGTCTGCCGCTGCGCCTGCAGCTCGTCCCGCTCCTGCTCCAGCTGCCGGGGGCGGGGGAGGCACAGGGATGCGCAGACCCAAGCCCCAGGCACCCTGGCCCCCAAGTCCAGGAGCGGAGGCGGGGGGAGGAGGGTGGACGAAAGGGGAGCCCGAGCTCGGGGGCCGGGGCTGGGCCGGGCTCGCGGCTGCTCTGGGGGAGCGGGACCCGGGGGAGGTCCATGCCCCGGGCCCTCGTCTCACCTGCAGGACCAGGTGGTTCAGGGAGCATCTGTCCTGAGCCAGCGCGTCCGTCACAGCAGCCATCTTGGCCAGGGAGTCCCTCTGCTCCACCCCGTCTGCCTTGAGCCGGCTCGCGAGCAGTGCCAGGTCGGCTTTGCTGGACTCGGCCTAGCGCGGGGAGGGCAGCGGTCACCCAGCAGGGGAGCTGGGACGGCTTCTAGATCTGGGGGAGCCGCGGCGGGCTGGGGAGCGGGCTGCGCATCACAGAGGCATGCAAGCTGGAGCTCAANAGAATCACTGGGAGGGATGAGTAAAATCCAGATTTTTGGCCCCATCCACAGAGTTCAGATTCAGTAGGTTTGGGGAGGGCAGCTGAGAATCTGCTTGTTAAGCAAGTTCTCAAGAGATGACTGAGGCTGCTGGGCTGAGGAAGACGCTGTGAGAGCCTCCGCTGTGCAGAAACATCAGCTTTAAGTGGATCACAGGCCTAAGAACGGGAGGAGAACACATCGGGATGCTGTCTTGTCCTCGGGCTGGGCAAACATTTCTCAGACAACACCTAGAAAATACCAGCCATAAATTTTTAAAAAATCTGCTAAACTGAATATTGCCAAAGTTAAACTTTCCTGTCCATCAAAAAATGTTGGCAACAAAATGTATGCACAAATCACACGAACGTGAGAACATCTGTCTGACAAAGTGTTTGTACCCAAGATATGTGAACTAGAAACCCATAACCAAAATGGGAAAACCCAATAAAACAGACAATAGACCTGAAGAGACACTTGACAAGATAAGGTGCACAAACATTTAATAAGCACACAGAAATGTGCTTAATGCCTTTTATGATCAGAAATGGCCAATAAAGCCACAAAGGCATATAACTCCACACACAGAAAGTGGAAGACGGATGATGCCTAATGTTGACAAGGCTGAGCAGCGGCTGGAAGCCACCTGCACTGCCAGCAAGTGACGCCATACAACCACTTGGGAAAACTGCTTGGCAGGTTCTTATAATGTTCAAGAACATCTATCTACCCAGTGATTCCACAGCTCGCTCTTAGGCATTTACTCAAGCGAAATGAGAATATCCGTATAGATTTGTGCATGCATGCTTGTAGCAGTCTTGTCCGCCTCCAAACTGGAAACCTAAAAATCCAGCAGTAGGTCAGTGGGTAAAAGATGTAATTTACCCACACGACGGAATATTACCATGCCGTCAAAAGCAGGACCTGTTGACACACCTAACAGCAGAGATGACTCCAAAGATGTCATGTTGAGGGTGAGAAGCTGGGCTCCAAAGTGTCTGCAGCCCACAACTCCATACGCAACAACACCTCAAGCTGGTGAAGCCAGTCCACGGTGGCGAGGTCAGGGCAGAGGACGCCGGGGTGGCCGTGCCACCGGGGAGCTTGCCGGGCTGGTGCAGACACTCTGCATCCTGACCACGGTGGTGGCCACACCAGGGCTCACCACTGCACTGTGCACTGGCTTTACTGAAGGTAACGACGCGGCAACCCAAACATGAAAAGGTCAGGACAGAGTCTGAGAAACAGGAGGAGGCTAGCCCGAGGCCCAAAGGTGACCGGCCATGAAGTCTGGATGCCCCCAGGGCCAGGACTCTGCAGGGACGGGTTTCCACGTGCACCAGCAAGGCTGGAGTCGGGAGAAAGCACACGTGCTGCGGCGCCTTGTGCTACGGAGTCTGACCCCCTCCACGGAAGGTCCACGCCGGCAGATTTGGGGACGGATGCACGTATGCGGCGTGTGACTGGGCAGCTCTGTTGTGTGGATGTGGCCCAGGAAGGAGACAGATAAGACGCCGGAGGGCAGGGGAGCCTCTCCCTCGAGTTCGAGAGTGTCGCTGGGCCCGAGGCCTTTGAGCCTCTGACCGGGGGCCCCGGCCCCTGGGTGCTGGGGACAGGCCCAGCGTAGACGTCCTTTTTGTGTGCTGCTCCCCCACCCCCTACCTCCCACACCGGAAGCTGGCTTCGAATCAGCCAAGTCAGGCAGCCTGAGGTGAGAAAGCACCAGCGCTGATGTCCGAGGGCCAGCGTGGCTTCTAAAGCTGTGTGTGCCCGTCCAGCCTGGAGGCAGGGGCGGCCCTGCCGGACGGGGCTGGGGACTGGGAGCCCCATGACCCCCTCACCTGGCCCTCCTGCTCCTGCAGCTGGGCCCGTTCTCGCCGGAGTCGGGCCGCCTGACCCTCCAGCCGCTCCAGCCGCTCCTCCAGCCGCCCGCAGGCCTGCTGCAGGCCCATCCTCTCGGCCCGCAGGAGCTCCACCTGCCGCTCGGCCTGCGCCAGCTGCTGCCAGGTGCCCGCCTGCCCCTGTGCCAGCATCTGCCGCTGCGCCTGCAGCTCGTCCCGCTCCTGCTCCAGCTGCTGGGGGCGGGGGAGGCACGGGGATGTGCAGACCCAAGCCCCAGGCACCCTCGCCCCCAAGTCCAGGAGCGGAGGCGGGGGGAGGAGGGTGGACGAAAGGGGAGCCCGAGCTCGGGGGCCGGGGCTGGGCCGGGCTCGCGGCTGCTCTGGGGGAGCGGGACCCGGGGGAGGTCCATGCCCCGGGCCCTCGTCTCACCTGCAGGACCAGGTGGTTCAGGGAGCATCTGTCCTGAGCCAGCGCCTCAGTCACAGCAGCCATCTTGGCCAGGGAGTCCCTCTGCTCCACCCCGTCTGCCTTGAGCCGGCTCACGAGCAGTGCCAGGTCGGCTTTGCTGGACTCGGCCTAGCGCGGGGAGGGCAGAGGTCACCCAGCAGGGGAGCTGGGACGGCTTCTAGATCTGGGGGAGCCGCGGCGGGCTGGGGAGCGGGCTGTGCATCACAGAGGCATGCAAGCTGGAGCTCAAGGGGGCCTGGAAGTGGTGCCACAGTGGCGAGGCCTCGGGGGTAGATGGTGGCCCCGGGTCTAAGGCTGCAGCCGGGGAGGCGACCTGCACCCGAGGGGTCCCCCAAGAGCAGCTGTGGTCAGCACTCAGGGGGACGGGCTGGGGCACACTGGTCGGGGACCAAGGAGGCCACCCTGAGGCTGGGGTCGGGGAGGACGGGGTGAGGTGGGGCAGCGGGGGGCACCACTGAGGCTGGAGGCAGGGGATGGCCTGTGAGCCCAGGCCGGCGAGGAGAGGGGCGGAGCAGGGCGGCGGGGAGCGCACCCGGGCCAGGGCACCGTGCAGACCCTCCCTCTTGCTCTCCAGGATGTCTCTCTGCAGCTGCGCGGAGTCCAGCGCCTCCCGGGTTGACACCAGCTCCGTCTTGAGCCCCGAGACCGTGCCCTCCAGCTGCTCCAGGCGCCCTTGACTGAGACCCGGAGACAGAGGGCAGAGGGCATGAGGCCACCTCAGGACGAGAGCCGGGCCACCTCGTGGGGCCCACAGTGAGGGCGACAGCCTCCGGCTGCCCACAAGGCCCGGGGCCCCGGAGGAGCACGGGTGCCCTGCAGGCCCGGGCCAGGAGAGGGCAGCCACGCTGGGGCCCACCCCGGTGGGGCCCAGGGATTGGGGTGGGTTTGCCCGGGGTGGGGGGTCTGGCACTGGCTCGAGCTGGGGTGGGTTTGTGAGTGGCGGTGGGCGGTGGTCAGCGTGAGAGGGGCCTGCGGTCTCACTAGCGCCCCCTGGTGAGGCTGGTCCCATGGGTGGGGGAATGTGGGGCCCGGGGGCCGTCACGCCCACTGGAGGCCCACCTGCTCTCCAGCGCCCTCCGGCCGTGCTCGCCCTGCTGCTCCAGCGCCTCCTTCTGCTCCGCGCACTGCTGGAGGCTCCTCTGCAGCTCTGCGTTCCTGGCCTCCAGGCTCCGCTTCTCGGCGTGAGACATGGCTGCCTTCCCCCTTAGCTCCTCAACCGCCTCCTCGAGAGCCGCCTTCTTTCTGGAAGCAGGCGAGGCCGAGGCTGGGGGTCCTGGGCACATTCGTGCCTCTGCCCAGTGCCTCGGGGGCGAACAGGACAAGGGGACCGTGGAGGCGGCTTGGGGCCAGGCTCAGGGACATGTGTGGACCACCCCCAGCTGGTCTGTCCAGGCAGGGTGGCTCCTGGCTGTGGGCCTTGCGGGAGCCTGTAAACCCCAGAGGCCTGACCCTGGGGCGTCCCTAAGGTCAGGCCTCTGCCCCCGGGTGCTAAGCCTAGCCAGTCTGGCAAGACCCCATGGGAAGGAGGGAACCCCGGCCTGCCAGGGGCCCCCACATCTCCAGGTGCTGCTCACCCACCCTGACGGCCTACCCTGGAGACCAACACCCTCATCAGAGCTGAGCTCACCGCTGACCCCCCACCCGACCCCAAGGTCCCCTCTGCAGGTCACCTGCCAGCCAGGACTGGATCTCAACTGTTCTCCACCCAGCCGGGCCCTGAAGCACCGAGTCCTGAGGCCCCACTTCCCAAATGCCTCCTGACTCAGCCTCTCATCCCCGTGTTGAGGGGCTGCTGGGCCTGTCCCCCCAGACCCCAGGACGCTGTGGTCTAGCCACTTGTGGGAAGGCGGTGTCCCGACGAACAGCCCCCCGTGGCCCCCGTCCCAGTGACTGCTGCCCCTCAGCAGGCTGAGGTGGCCCTGCCTGCCTGCTCCACACCCCACCTCTGCCCATCGCCCCTACTGGAAGGCCCTCCCAAGACCTCGCGGGCTCCCCCATTCCTGCCAGGCTGAACCTGCATGCTCCTGTCTCTGCCCACGGCCTGTGCGTGAGCAGGACTGGGTCTAATCTTCCCTTGGACCCCCTGTCCCAGCACTGAGTGCACTGTGGGGCCCTCCAGAGAAGGGGTAGCCCCGAGGAACCTGCAGGCCTGACCCCCGGGTGGGCGAGAGGAAGCACGGGAGGCTGTCAGTCCACCCCTCATGGCCGCCTCCTGCAGGAAGCCTTCCTGGGCTGCCAGCATGCTCCCAGCCCACGCTCCGGCTCAGGCAGCATGTGGCTCTGGGAAGCCCAGGGCTACAGATGCCAGGGGTTGTCTTCCTGCCCCTCACCACCACCTGCCCCGGGGCAGTCAGACGTGCACAGAAACATCCAGACAGCCTCCTGGCCAAGTGCACCAGGAGACGCCAGCCCCAACGGGCACGCCAGGAGGGCCGGCAGGGACCGGGGGTCCGTGGACCACCTGTGAGGGATGGCCCAGACCTCGGAGGACTCTTGGCAATGGAAATGGGGCAGCGGGGCAGAGCACAGCCTGGTCCCAGGAGGGCGTCTGGGAGGCGGGCCGAGGGCCAGGGCGTGCGCTCAGCTGGGCTTTGGGAAGGTGAGTCCTGGGCACAGCCAAGACGGGCCCAGGGCAGGAAGAGGGGTGCTCAGTGCAGGCAGGGCTTCGGGGTGAAGGGGGGAGGGAGGCAGCTTGCACCTGGAAGTTTTCACCTTTGCTCCCAGAGGGCCTCGTGGAGGAGGTGGCCCGCTCACCTGCCTCCCCTCCCCAGGAGCGTCTCCCGGAGGGCCTCGTGGAGGAGGTGGCCCTGCCTGCGCGCCGCACCTCCCCAGGAGCTTGTTCTCCCAGAGGGCCTCATGGAGGTGGCCCTGCTTACCTGCCTCCCCTCCCCAGGAACTTCTCCTGGAGGGCCTCATGAAGGAGGTGGCCCTGCTCACCTGCCTCCCCTCCCCAGGAACTTCTCCCGAAGGGCCTCATGGAGGAGGTGGCCCTGCCCGCCCACCTCACCTCCCCAGGAGCTCGCTGATCACGCGGCTCCACTGCACCTCCCGACTTCGTGCCTCCAGCTTGCCCAGGAGGTCCTGGCGCTCCTCCTGCAGGAGGCTTCTTGAAGCCTGCAGCTCCCGCTGGGTCTCAGACAGCTGCTCCTGGAGCCCCATGGCCCTGGCCTCGGACGACTCCAGCTGATGGAGCAGCTCCTGCCCAGGAATGGGGGTGCAGTGAACCCCTGTGGCCTGGTCAGGCCTCTGAACATAGAAGCCATCCAGGGCCCCTATTCCCAGAGAAAGGACGTAGTTCCGACCAGAGACCCACTGCAGGGCCAGGCGCCTGGGGGTTCAGCCTCCTGAGGGCCACCCTCCTGGGGGCCACCCTCCTGGGGTCAGCCTCGTGGGGCCACCCTCCTGGGGCCAGCCTCCTGGGGTCAGCCTCCTGGGGCCACCCTCCTGGGGTCAGCCTCCTGGGGGTCACCCTCCTGGGGCCACCCTCCTGGGGTCAGCCTCCTGGGGGCCACCCTCCTGGGGTCAGCCTCCTGGGGGCCACCCTCCTGGGGGCCAGCCTCCTGGGGCCAGCCTCCTGGGGCCAGCCTCCTGGGCCCACGGGCAGGCCCAGTGTGTCCCTTCTCAGTCTAGTGGGCTTTGTGCCTACCTGCTCCCGCTGCCGCCACATCTGAATGGCCACCCGCACGGCCCACAGTACTGAGTCCGGAGTGGCCGGGGACTCAGCCCTCAGGAGGGAGCCAGCTTGCAGGGGGCCCCTCCACTGGCCCTGCACACCCTCGCCTTCAGCACCGCTGCTCCTTGCCAGCTCCTTGCTCCCCGCGTCTGCCTGGGCCACCTTCAGGGAGCAGAGAGGATGGAGCTGAGGGCTGAGGTCCCATGGGTCCTGCCAGACCATCTCCCAGGCCAGCCTGAACCGCGGGGGCCCTGCGGCTGCCGTGTGGGGAGGACCCAGCTGGGCCTGCACCTGTGTGATGCTGTCCAAGAGGAGCCGCAGGGTCTCCACCTCCGCCCTCGAGTCTCCCGGGGCGGTCGGGCCTCTGCCGCCGTGCTGGAACTCCTGGGGGGGTGGGGGGTGGGGGAGGCTGCTCAGCGAGGCCCAGGTCCCCCTCCACCAGCCACCCTCTCCCAGCCGCGCACCAGTCTCTGCACGTCCATTCTCAGGGAAGAGATGGCTCGCTCCTTGCTCGCGTTTTGCTCAGTGAGCTTCTCCACCAGCAGCGTCTGCTCTGCGAGTCTGGGGACAGCAAGGTGGGGCAGGGCCGTCCCCGCGGGGATCAGAGCCCAGGGCACTGGGCGCCTGGGAGTCCGGCTCTGTCTGCCTCCTCCGTGGTGCTGTTGGCCGCCTCTGATCCCCACTCTGGTCAGATGCCCCTCTCCTGCTCTAGAAACTTCAGCAGCTCCCATTGTCTTGGGGCTCAGTGTAGACCCCGAGTTCAGCATCGAGCTCCCACCGTGACCCGGAATTGGATGGCCAGCCCCATGGCGAGGCTTCCTCAGCCCCACCTGCCCTGGTCGTGCCCTGTGACTGGAGCGCCTCTGACAGTTTATTGTCTTTCCTTCCCAGGAGCCAGCTTCTTCTCTGACCTCGGGCCACCCTTGGGCCTCCCTAAACCCAGAGCCCTGGGCCCCCGCACACCTGGCCTGGAGCACCGCCTTCTCCGCGGCCCAGTGGCCCTGCAGCTGCCGCGTCTCCCGCACCTTGTCCCGCAGCTGCTGCTCCAGGGCAGTGGCCGCACTGCTGGCCGTCAGCCGCAGGTTGGAGCCGAGGTTCAGGCAGGCTGTGTGCAGGCGCCGGGCCATCCTGGCCACGTCCGCCCGCAGGTCAGCGAGGCCCCTGTGAGACCAGGGCACACCCGGCTGAGCCTCAGGAGTGTCTGTGGGCTCAGCCTGGGGACTCCATGCCGGCTGGGACAGCGAGGTCTGGTCTCAGGACAGCGATCTGCCCACCTCAGCGGAGGACCCACAAGTGGCATCATAGCCGGGCAGGGCTGGGCCGGGGCTGGGCCAGGATGCACAGGACGGGCTGTCTGCCTGGAGCAGGACTTGGACCATTTGAGCCTCAAGGGCCCAGGACAGACGGGGTGAGGTGCCTGGCCAGGACCAAGCTCCATGCAAGTCTGCCCGCCGCTGCTGACAGTGGCTCCCTAGCCGGCCTGCCCGCTTACGCCACCAGGCCCCCCGCCTGGCCTGCCCTGTGCACTTAGCCACCTCCCCCGGGGCGCCCTCTGTCCCCCTTGGGTGGGTGGGGACGCACTTCTCGGTGGCTGCACGCAGCTCGGCCAAGTGTCCCCGGAGCGCAGTGACCTGCCTCTGCAGGAGGGCGTCCTGGGGCTGTCCTGAGCGGGTGTGCCCGACCTGCAGGCAAGAGGCAGAGGCCAAGCTGAGGGGTGGGGAGCCCGCGACCCCATTCACCCCCACACCGCTCCTCCAGCACCAGGGGTGGGGAACAGACCTCGTCAGCAGACCTCAGCCTCTGTGGCCCCTTCTCCTCCCCAACAATCAGACTGCCCCCGCCCTGGGACAGCGCTTGGCTCCCCTCCCAGAGGCTGTAGGGGTGAGTGCCCCCAGCTCCAGAACCAGGACCCCTTCAGCCTGGTCCCCCTGGGGGTGAAGGCAGCACTCAGCTGGGGTATGGGCGGTGGGGCTGGGTGTGGGGGTAGGGGGTTGGGTGTGGGTGAGAGTTGAGGCAGCAAGATGCAGCCCCGTGTGGTCAGCAAGGCCAGCCTTGCAGAGAAGTGCGCCTCCGTGCCGCCTCCCCAGCCCTGTGCCGGGCTGGGTCCCTAACGCTGAGCTCAGAGGCCAGGCTTTGCAGGCTCCCACAGCCCCTCCACCTGATGGAGTCCCAGTGCTTTTCGGTGTTGTTTCTGGCTCCAGACCCACACCCCCACCCGTCCCTTCACGAGGCCTTTGCTGAGCCTCCTCCCCGACCCCCACTGAGGTCCCCCCATGAGCCCAGATGTCCCCTGCAGTGCACAATCTCCTGGAGCTCCCCCCACCCACTGTGGTCATCGAGAGCCCTGGTGACATGGATGGGGGGACACTCGGCCCCGCCTGCCCGACACAGATGGAAATACAGGACGCGCCAGACTCCACAGCTTCTGGAAGGGAGGCTGGGCGGCCGGTGTGGTAAGGGACACGCAAGCCAGGGACGGGTAAAGTTCCTGACTCGAGAGCGACTTGCCAAACGGCAACTTAAAGTTGTTTCTTTGACGACAGGGGCTCCGAGGACAGAGTGGAAAGCCTGGGTCCACTCAAGGGGGCATATACTCATGTATAGGAGTGACCCCCCCAAGTTGCACCCCAAGCAAGGTGTGCTAGAGACAGGCAGATCTGCACACACGCACGCGCATACACACACACGCCTGCCTGCAGGGGCTGTAAGCGGGTACAGTGGACAGGGAACCAGTGTGCACACACACACACAGATACACACACACATGGCTGCCTGCAGGCACTGTAAGGAGATGAACCAGCACACACACACACACACACACCTGTCTGCAGGCGCCGTAAGGAGGTGCAGTGGATGGTGAACCAGCACACACATGTGCACACGTGTGCACACACACACACACACACACACACACCTGCCCGCAGGCACTGTAAGGAGGTGCAGTGGATAGTGAGCCAACACACACACGTGCACGGGTACACACACACACACACACACACACACACACAGGAGGAGGGGCAGTGTCCCCCTCAATTCACATGTTGAAACCTAATCCCCCACGTGACGGTATCTGGAGGTGGGGCTTTTCAGCACCACCCCCAGGAAGGGCGTTAATGCCCTTAAAAAGGCGCGCATGCGCTCTCCCTCCCTCCTGTCGTTTGAGCGGACAGCCAGAAGGCGTCAGCGATGATTCCTACAGTGGTGCTCATCCTCACCAGCCACTGAAAGGGCTGGCACCTTGATCTTGGGCTTCCAGCCTCTAGAGCTGTGGGAAATGTTTGTTTATAAGCCCGGGGCTGCAGTATTTCTGCTCCAGCAGCCTGGAGGGACCAAGAAAGGAAGGAAAAATCTTGGAGATCTGGATTTGGAACCATGAGTTAGCCTTGGTGCAGTTTTGAGCCTAGATTCACAAACCTTGGTGGTTTTAAAAACAGTAAATTAAAGGGGAAAATTTACTTCCATGTGGCCCCAAAGATGATCAGAGTCCCTAGAATCTCCCTGAAGCAAATGAAAATCTTTTTTGGAACATACCATGTTCATTCCAGGTTTCAAAGAATTTTCAGAGTTCCAGGGATACTACACGGCTCTTAACTGAAGAAATCAGAAAACCACCAAAGACACAAAGAACCCCAGCACCATGATCAAGAACCAGCAGAAACAATAAACTCAGACCTTGAAGGAGTTCAGATACTGGAACATCAGAAACAGACTACAAAATAACTGCTCTCTAGCACGCATCAACAGACAGAACAGAGGCTTGAAAACGTGAGACTAAGATATGCAGAAAATAGAACGCAAGCAGCAGTTTTAAAGATGGAAAATGCAGTATTAGAAGTTTAGCCAAATAGGCAGGTTTAACAGAGATTGGATACCAGGAGAGAGAACTGATGAGCAGCAGGGTGGGCTTGAAAAAATTACCTACAACATAGACCAGGGCGATAAGCAGGGGAGGCTAAGAGCTGTCTCTTATACACATCTAGATGTGTATAAGAGACAGGGATCTCAACTNAAATAGGCAGGTTTAACAGAGATTGGATACCAGGAGAGAGAACTGATGAGCAGCAGGGTGGGCTTGAAAAAATTACCTACAACATAGACCAGGGCGATAAGCAGGGGAGGCTAAGAGCTAGGAGGGAGCCCAGAAAGCGGGAGGTGCATGGGGCAGAGGGGAGGGGCAGGGCGGGGAGGGGCGGGGCGGGGCGGGGCAGGGAGGGGAGGGGCAACCGTGGAAGACAGAACAGCGGTCTGGTTCTTGATCAGGGTTGGCGGGCTGGAAGTCAGGAGATGAGCAGGGGCCTCAATAAGGTGCTAAGAGAAGCCGCTGCCAGCAAGTGGGAGAGGCGTTCCAGGCCGAGAGGGAGTAAAGAGCCTTATCGGTGGCGCCACACTGGACCCAAGGTCCGCCTCTGGGGCGCCCGTTCTGCCATGCAGCTGAGGCTGGGGCGAGGTGCCGCCCTGTCTCACCAGCTGCGCAGCAGCCCAGAGCCCTGTGAGGACTGATCTGATCGGAGACGCTGCGTCTTCTCCCCACGCCCGTCTGACACCCTCCTGTCCCGGGACAGATGTCTTGCAGGAAGGGCCGTGTCCACAGAGTGGGGGCAGCCCCTGCTCACCCGGGTCTGTGTGGGAAGAGCCGGGACGGGCCCTCTGCGGTGGGCTTGTCTGAGGGACCCCCGCACAGGGTCGGCCTGGACCCAGGGATAGCCTCGGCCTCTGCCCCACGGCCAGGGAGAAATCCTGCCCTGGAGGCCGCTGGCAGGCACTGGGGGGGCATCCAGGGCAGATCAGGAAAGGCGCGGCCAGGCACAGGCGTGGCTGACTGTCTCAAGTCCTGCCCTACTTCACACTGTGTGTCCTGCAGCTGGTGACCAGCCTGCATGGTCCACACGGCATCGCCGCTGCAGCGAGGCTGAGGCCGCAATGCCGTGCCCTGGCCCCACCCAGGGCTGAGGGTTTCGTAAGAGGCCTCGGGGACCCTACCAGCCCGGGAGTCCAGCCCGCAGAGACTCCTCCCTCCGGCAGGGCCAGGGCTCAGCCCTCACCTGACTTCCCAGTCCAGCCCTGGGCTCCTTCTCTCAAAGCAGGGGGCTTCCCACCTGGTGTCCCCCACTCCACAGACGGCTGTGGCCAGACCAAGCAGGGTCATGGTGTGGCGGGGGCTGCCACCAGCTCACCCCTTCCTGGTCCTCGCCATCCACCCCCATGCCAGCCACGGGCACCGAGCCGGGCACGCACCTCTCTGCGGGTCCAGCGCTGTGCCTCCTGCAGTTCCAGCTCGGCCCGCAGACGGGGCACACCGCCTGTCATCCTGGCCAGCTCCTCAGCCAGCCTGTCATGGGCCTTCCTCATCTGCTCCAGCTGCTCCCGCAGGAGGGCGTTCACTTGGGAGAGGCCGGTGCTCCTGGATGGGCAGGGATGCGGCAGCGTGATTGTAGGCGGGTGGCCTCCCCTTGCAGATGTGCTCAGACCCCCAGGCCCCAGACCTCCCGGGCTCAGATGACCCCAGCTCGACTGTGCAGCCTCACCGCTCCTGAGTGGCACTGACCACCTGCAGTGGCTCCCCCGCGGACAGAAAACAGAGGCCTGCCTTGGGTCCCCCTCTAGCACCCTGCCCTGCCCCGACATATCTGCTGCCCCCTCCTCCCTCCCCCAGCTCCTTAGCTCTGCCCTCACGACTACGGCTGGCCGTTCACTCCAGGGTGTGGAGGTGAACCCCCAGACCAGCAAAAGGACCAGGGCTTCGGAGCCCCAGCTGAGGGAACCGGGGCTGGGAGGGTGGCGTGTCCCTGTCGCGGGGTGGGCTGGGGAGAGGGGTCAGGTGTGCCCCGGGGAGGGGGCAGCCCCTCCGTGACTGTGGGCCTCTCTCCCCGCAAGGCAGGCCTATGTGTGGCTGCAGTTGGGGACCCCTGCAGAGCCTGTGCTTCCTGGCCAGGCTGCGAGCCCACGGGGATCCCTCTGCTCTTCTCTGCTCTGGGGGCATCAGCCTCCTGGAGGTTNGGGCCCGGGGCGGCCGGGGGCTCTCGCAGCCCTGCAGGCGCAGCAGCAGGGTCAGCCTGTGGCCAGGCCAGCCCCCAGTCCGGCAGCCTGTCCACCCAGCCCAGGGGCCCCCAGTGCGGGGAGCGGCGCTTCCTCTCTGAGTGGGCATGTGCCCACTCACGTCTCTCCCCAGTGCAGCCAAAACCAGCACAGCAGAGGGCCTGTGGGGGCGGCCTGGACACTGGGCGCCCCTATCCCCGCCGGGCTTGAGAACCACTGACTCAGTGCCGCAGGGTCCCAATCCCCCAAGTAGGAAGTGCTGCTCTAAGGAACTTCTCTTGTTCCTTAACACACCCAGCGAGGCCCCTGGCTCCTCTCGGAGGCTGGAGGGGCCCTCACTACTGAAAGGGGTCTCTGGGACCCACGCACGAGGGGTCAGAAGCACGGCCTGGGGCCAGGCCGGTGGCCACGGTGACCGGGCCAGCAGTGGGGCCGGTGGACGGGGCCGGAGTTCGGGCGGGCTGCGGCTCTGCACCTGCGCTTTCCGAGCACCGGCCTTCAGGGTTCTCACAAGAGTCACAAGCAGAAGTGCACCCTGGGTGCGGACGGTCTCCGCGGCTCAGGGGTGAGCAGATCAGATCAGAAGTTGTGCAGATCAGCTTCTAACTCCGTGGGTGACTCCGTGGGAGGGTGTGGGTCTCACCCTAGCACAGGGTAGTGACAGGCCCGGAGGGGCCAGCCAGGCCAGGGCATGGGGCGGGGAGGGCCCCCAGGGCTAGACTCCCACCGACTGCCCTGCCGCTCCCCTGGGGCGCCTCTCACCTTGGGGAGGCCCCTCGGCCAGGCTGCCAGCCACAATCTCACGGATGCGGGCAGGCATGGGGGTGGGGGAGGCCCGCCAGCGCCCCCCGCGCACAGTCAGCGCCCGGTCTTCTCTGCTGGCCGTGGGGCTCAGGACAGTGTCCTCCAGCCTCTGAAAGACACGCGCCGAGAGACCCCTGGGGCCAGCAGGTCCCAGCACCGCTGCCTACCCCCCATGAATCCACTGGAGTCGGGGCAGGGGCAGCACCCCACCCTGGGGGGGACCAGGCGAGGCTGAGTTCCCCCGAGGCCACCTGTGAAGGGGGCAGGCGTCCTGCCCACCTGGGGCTGCTCCGAGCTCAGGTGAGGAAGGGAGAGCAGTCAGGGAGCTCCTAGGTCGGGCCCTGCGTGCCTCCGCGGGCTCCCAGCCCGGGCTCTGCACGCCTCTGCGGGCTCCTAGCCTGGGCTCTGTTCGCCTCTGCAGGCCTGCCCTGACCTCTGCCCTGGGCCTCTCCAGGGACACTGGGAGGCAGAGCCCTCACCTTTGGCGCCCCTGGAGCAGGCGGTCCCCCGGTTTTCACAGTGGGGGTTGGCAGGGAGGGGCCTGAACCCCACCCAGCGGACCCAGAGCCCCGTGGACAGAGGGGCTGGCAATTGGTAGCAGTACCAGGTTGCACCCACATGGCTTCCTGGAGGACGAGGCCGGCCACCCTGTCCACGGGGAGGGGCTGCGGGGGCCCGGGGATGGGACGGGGCAGGACCGAGGCAGGCACACAGTGGGCACAGCCTGCGGCCTGGCCTCCAGAGCAGGTGAGTGGCCGCAGGAGTACTCCGACAGGCCTGAGAGCAGTAGCAAGCCTGGGATCCTGGGCCCCCAGGGGCTGGTCCCGGGCTACCAGGCTCCAGCTGGCACTCGGCCTCGGCCCTGCGGGTTCCTGGCTGCAGAAAGGTGTCCTGCCGGGGGCCTGGGTGCTCTCCAGGGCCCAGGGCAGGGCAGGGCCTTTGTGCTGGGGCTGATCTCAGCCCCGACTATGGGGAGGACATGTGAACGCCGGGGCCAAGGCAGCCAATTCTGAAGCGGCGTGAGCACACGAGAGGGGTTGCCCAGGGTCGGGACGTGCCCAGCTGCCCACTGGATGTGGCATTCGCCATGAGGTTCAGGCCGTGAGTTCAGGCTGAGGGAAGAACTGGCGGTAGATGTCTGCTCAGGGGAGTCTAGAGCCACAGACCAGGGTCCCCTCACCACCCCCGAGGGCCCAGCGCCCTGTCCTGTGGCATACCGAGACCCTCACCCCGAACTCCCCCAAGGCTCCCGCCCCAGTCCAGGGCATGGTGCGTGGCCACTGCGCAGCCTCTACCTGCCTGTCCTCACCCCCTCTGCCTTCCCTGAAGACCCTCGTGAGCCCGAGACCCTCACCTGGCTCTGATCTCGAGCCAGGCTGTGGGGACGGAAGGCTTCCTGGCCTCTTGCCATGCCAGGTACAAGCTCAGCCTGATCCGCGCGCATGGGACCCAAACCTGGCCTCTTCTGCTCAAATCTGCCTGGAGAGAAAGCCTTCACTTCCATGTCAGTTCCAGAGGGGCCGGAAGTCACCCCAGGACCCAAGCTTGTGCACGACCCCTGAGAGATCCTGCCCTGCCCAAAGCAGCTCAGTGAGGTGCAGAGCCTGAGCCGACCCTGCGGCCCGGCCGCGGAGTGAGACCTGGAGTGAGGACCGTGGAGTGAGGACCCTGCAGTGAGGACTGTGGAATGAGGCCCCGGAGTGAGGACCCCAGACTGAGGATCCGGGACAGACCCTGGAGTGAGACCCCAGGAGTGAGACCCCGGAGTGAGGACCCCAGACTGAGGATCCAGGACAGACCCTGGAGTGGGACCCCGGGAGTGAGGAGCCTGGAGTGAGACCCCAGGAGTGAGGAGCCCGGAGTGAGGACCGTGGAGTGAGGACCATGGAGTGAGGACCCGGAGTGAGGACCCCAGACTGAGGATCCAGGACAGACCCTGGAGTGAGACCCCGGAGTGAGACCCCGGAGTGAGGACCTCAGAGTGAGGATCCAGGACAGACCCTGGAGTGGGACCCCGGGAGTGAGGAGCCTGGAGTGAGACCCTGGAGTGAGGAGCCCGGAGTGAGGACCCAGGGGTGAGGAGGCACTCCCCTTCCCCTGCTGTGGGCACCTGCCTCCCCTGGGAGGCCTTGGGAGGCACCTTCACTGCACCTCCCTGCAGACCCCCCAGCATGACCGGTGGGTCGTGAGCAGCCTCACTGAGCTGAGAGAGAGGAGGAGATGCGGCCTGCCCCTTCCGGGCCCAGCCAGGGAGGGGGCGCCAAGACCGCCAAGGCCTGCCCGGTCCTCCAGGACGGCGAGGCTGCAGGCAGGCGCTGAGCCTCGGTCCTCCCTGAGGGGTCACGTCCAGGAAGCCTCCTCCTAGGCCAGGAAGGCCCCGGCCCGAGGCCCCCCTCCCCGCACCCTCCCTGCACTAACGGGAAAGAGCCGCGGCACAGGCTTGACTCATTCCTAACAGTTACAGAGGGTCACTTATTAGCCGGGGCGTCCCTGGAGGAGCTGGGGGCGTAATGGGTTCCAGCTGCGGCCGGGTGCCTGCGATGGGCCGTGGCCCAGCTGGAGCCGCTGCGGGGATGCGCGGAGGGCCTCGGGCCGCCCCCCTCCACCCGGCCCTCCCCTCTCCCACCCCTCCTTCCACCGACCCTCCCCCCGCAACCGCGGGGGCGGCGGGGAGGGGCCCGGAGTGGGAGGGGCATCCAGCCAGGGCGTGCCCCTGGGCCTGCGCTTGGCTTGGACCCCACGGTCAGCCACCTCCTTGCCCTCGGGAGACCCCGCGACTCCGCCTACAGTTCTGTGGGCCGGGGTCCACCTCCGGGTTTTGGTCTGTCCCTGGGGTAGGCTGTCCTCCTGTGACCTGGAGTGCACTGGGAAAGTTCCAGAAGGCCCCTGGCAGCAATCTCAGCGGTCAGAGGGGACAGCAGGGCTGGGCCTCAGCCTCCCAGAAGACCCCAGACCCGCCGTGGAGCTTGCCCATGTCCCCAGTGCCTTCTCCCCGTCGGCTCAGCCTGCCTCTGAGGACCCCGGGAGGTCACAGCCCCCGTGTGACGCCACCAGCGGGAGGCCCAGTGGCCGCCCTCTGCGTGCGGCTGTACGGACGGGGAGGGCCTCCACCCCGAGGAACGTGGACTTCCCGTC
>SJYA01000386.1:576699-600823 GCA_006410615.1 Neotragus moschatus
CCCCGCTCTGGGGAGGAGGCTGGGACCCCCACCCCCAGAGCCGCGGGAACGGAGGGGCTCCCTTGTCTGTGGACAAAAGGGTGAAGCGAGCAGCGCGGCGCCCCTCGAGGGTTCTCAGCACAGTTATATATGTTGTCTCCACCTGAAAGGGCAGCTCAGGGTCGCCCATCTGCAGCGGCAGTGGCGGTGTCAGGACCTGCCCTGGACCCCCCGGCGCCTGCCCGCTGACCAGGAGGCGGGACTCAGCAGGCGCGCTGGCCGGGGGTCTCCCCGCCTTGACCGCAGGGGAACAGGGACAGCCTGGGGCCACCCAGCCCGCTCTCCTTCTCCGCCTCTGCCCCCCCTCCTTTTCTGCCCCGGGCACTCCCACGGGGCCCGCTGCACCCCAGGGCTGGGCACAGCCTGAAGAACACACCCGAGGATGGGGCGTCCAGTCAAATCCAGCCCCAGACGCCGGCTTGCCCTCCTTCTGTGGCTTGGCCTGAGGCACAGAGGGCCCTGGGCCCGGGTGGCCGCCTGCCAGGCTCCACTTCCTTAGGAGAAAGAGCCTCTCTGTGTCCGGGATAACACCTGGCCCCGCCACGCCACGTCTCAGGACCGCGCCGCGTCTCAGGGCCGTCTGGTCCTGGTCTCGGGCCCTGGGCACCGCCGCAGGAGCCGAGTCAGTAGTGTGGTCCTCAAGTAGTAACAGTGGGGCAGTCCTTGTCAGGCCTGAAACCAGGCATCGACAAGGTAGGGACAGCACCTCTGCACCCCCAGCCCCCAGCCCCGTCAGCGCTTGGCACATAAGCAGGCTCGTCGGACCCGGGTCAGCACCAGAATGACTGAAACCCAAGCCCACAGTCTGAATCGCTAACTGAAAAACGACTCTGATCAGGGACGCTGGGGAGGGCCAGCATCCGGTCGGTCTTGTTTGCTCCTGTGTCCCTGGTGCCCACACAGGCTTCCTGGAGGAGGTGGCATTTGAGTTGGACCTTGAAGGGTGAGAGTCCACCAGCCAGGTGGGACACCGATCAGGTGTCCGGGAAGAGGCAGAGGCAGCGACGTGGCATCCAGTGTGCGTCTGTGCGGGGCAGGGGGCAGAGGATGCGGGGATACAGGAGAGGTGGCTGGTGGCTCGAACTTCCACTGAGGACCATGGGGCCCCATCCTCATTTCTGAGCCAGGAAGGGGGACGTGGCCTGTCTGATGAGTGCGGGGACCCTGGCTGCCGTCCACACAAGGCTTGGCCACACCCTGGCACTCTCAAACCCTCCTGGCTTTTGTCCAAGGCAGAGCTTGGCCTCACCCTGGCACTCTCAGATCCTCCCGGCTCTTGTCCCACGCATGGGCCCTCTCTCACCCAGACTCTGGAAGCCCTCAGACCACCCGTCTCACCCTCGTACAGACGGGGGTCGATGGGGACCCTGAGGGAGAGAGAGCGGCAGAGATCCCATCACCGCCCGCCCCGGCCTCCTGCTGGCACCGCCTCCCATCCCCTGGCGCCTTTCCCTTCCTCCCCTCCCCCTTCCTCCCCTCCTCCTCAGCACCCCCCAACTTTGAAATCTTAAACCAAAAATGAAACGGAGGACGCAGGGCCGCAGGAGGGTGCCGGGAGCCAGCACGCACTTCGCAGCATCTAGAACAGCCATCAGACGGTGACGTGCCTACTGAGGACGGAAGAGCCTCGGGGGCGCTGGGCTAGCCGGACTGGCACTCAGGGGGCGGGCAGTGGGGCGACCCGCACGGGGGTGGGTTCTCTGCGTTTGCAAGGTCAGCAACAGAGCTCTTTGAAGATGCCTTGGGCTGGAACGACCCTCTGAACAGAGTTGGGTTTTCAGCTACCATCATTTTAAAAACAGTCAGCCACCCAACAGGTCAAATACCCAGGAGCAATTGTAGTAGTAAAACGTGCCAGGCCTCTCCATTGAGAACTACACTGAGTAAAATTGGCAAAAACATAAATGGAAGAACAGATTCTGTCTGTGAACTGGAAGACTCGAGCCCCTTCCAATTGATCTATAGATTCAACGAAATCGGAGTCCAAACTCCAGCAACGTTTTTAGCTTGTAGAAATTAACAAACTGATTCGAAAATGCACGTGGAAAAGTGTGAAAGTGTTAGTCACTCAATTGTGCCCGACTCTTCACGATCCCGTGGACTGTAGCCCTCCAGGTTCCTCTGCCCTTGGGATTTCTCAGGCCAGAATACTGGAGTGAGTAGCCAGTATTGGAGAAATTAACAGATTGATTTGAAAATTCATATGGAAGAGGCAAAATTATGGAGGGAGTCAGGAAGAAGAACAAAGCTTGTGCTCCCAGACGTGGAGCCATGTCACGGATCCACAGTGACGAGGGTAGGGTGGCGCTGGTGTCAGGACTACCTGAGCGGGGAGGAGTGCAAACGCACACTAGCACACACCGAGGCTCATGCGCAGACGTGTGCACACACTGGGTGGTGACAGAGATGGCACGCAGGGCCTTGGAAGGTGACACGGTTTTCAAAGTGGAGCCAGGTTGCCTGGCCATTGGCATAGAAGGGAATGCGTGGTGGGCCACGCAGAGATGGGTTCCAGACAGATGGCAGGTCTGACCGTGAATGTAACACAATAAAACTTTTAAGAGAAAGCGTGGAAGGATGTGGCCTTGGCGTAGGCCCAGTGTGTCTCTTCAATAGATCACAAGTAGCACTAACCTAAGGGGGAAAATGGCAGGTGGTGCCTTTGATGCTAAGAACTGCTGCTCGGAAGCACCATCAGGAGGGCCAAAGGCGCCCAGGAGACGTTAGCAGCACAGGCGCTCAATAGAGGGCTGCCTCTAGATTACCCAGTCAAACCCAGATCAGTAAGAAGCAAAGGCGCCCCGGGGCACAGCTGGGCACAATATGGAGCAGACGCCTCACAGAGGGCGATGTCCATGGGGCCAGGAAGCCCAGGAAATGCGCTCGGTCTCATTCGTCGCGGGGTGAGTGGCGACCAGAGTCGTGATGCGATGTCCCTGTGCGTGCGTGCGTGCTAAGTTGCTCAGCCGTGCCCGACTCTCTGTGACCCCATGGACTGCAGCCCGCCAGGCTCCTTGGTCCACGGGATTCTCCAGGCCAGGATACTGGAGTGGGTTGCCATGCCCTCCTCCAGGGGGTCTTCCAGACCCAGGGATCAGACCCAGGTCTCCTGCGGCTCCTGCACTGCAGGCAGATTCTTTCCCCTTGAGCCACCAGCGAAGCCCTGTGATGTCGCTGTGTGTTCACATGATGGCTGAGTAGGAAAATGATAGGGAATGCCAGGTGCTGGGGAGGATGCCAAGCTGTGCGCTCCGGATGCCTGTACGTTTCTGTGTGCGTGCAACACGCCAACCAGAGGTACAGAGAGCATCCAGTGAGTTTCCATCTCAAAGGCCAGTTTCCAGAATGTGGGCCCCTGCTCTCACCTCTACACTTTGTGAACAGTGACTTTCCCAAGCGGCCACCTGTCCACCGCACCCACCCACCCACCCGCTCAACTGCTTACCACCGCTTGTCTGACCTTACCCACACGACTATCCCTTTATCCCTTTGTCCGCTAATCCTAAACTCAGCAGGCTCCACCTGCAGGCCAGACTCAGGCCTGCCACTCCTTCACAAGCAAAGCCTTCTGGGAAAATCACCCCACCCACTTGCACACACACACATGGCTGTCTTCATGCTCCAACATCAGAGGTGAGCTGTTGCTGCAGAAACCTCATGATTTCCAAAGCCTAGCTCCCCTTGGCTGCTCCTGTGCCTGCCAGTCTCGGTTGCTGCCCCGACCTTGGGCATGAGTCTCCTCTCGGCCACGCTTCCTGTGCTTCCAATATGCTAGAGAGCAGGGTGTGTGTGTGTAGGGGGGGGGGGATTGCTTTATAAAATGCTCCTGTGCCGAGTGGAGGGAAGAACTTGATGCCTCCATGATGTGGGGTCCAGCCCCATGGCTGTCACCTGCCAGCCTTGGTTCCCCCTTCCCTCAAGGAAACTCCTACCTCACTGGTGGTGAGTTGGGGGGCATGGGGTCCAGGGGATGAGAACTATATGGCCACAGGACTGGAAAAGGTCAGTTTTCATTCTAATCCCAAAGAAAGGCAATGCCAAAGAATGTTCAAACTACTGCACAATTGCACTCATTTCACACACTAGCAAAGTAATGCTCAAAATCTGTCAAGCTAGGCTTCAACAGATATTGAAGCTGGATTTAGAAAAGGCAGACGGACCAAAGATCAAATTGCTAACATCCATTGGGTCATAGAAAAAGCAAGGAAATTCCAGAAAAACGTCTACTTCTTCATTGACTACGCTAAAGCCTTTGACTGCGAATCACAACAAACGGTGGAAAATTCTTGAAGAGATGGGAATATCAGACCCACTTTACCTGCCTCCTGAGAAACCTGTATGCAGGTCAAGAAGCACCAGTTAGAACCAAACATGAAACAACAGACTGGTTCCAGATTGGGAAAGGAGTACGTCAGGGCTGTATATAGTCACCCTGCTTATTTAACTTTTATGCAGAGTACATCATGCAAAATGCCTGACTGGATGAATCACAAGCTGGAATCAAGATTTCTGGGAGAAATATCAGCAACCTTAGATATGCAGCTGATACCACTCTAATGGCAGAAAGCGAAGAGGAACTAAAGAGCTTCTTGATGAGGGTGAGAGAGGAGAGTGGAAATGCTGGCTTAAAACTCAGTATTCAAAAAACCAAGATCATGGCATCTGCTCCCATCACTTCATGGCAAATAGAAGGGGGAAAAGTGGAAACAGTGGCAGATTTTATATTCTTGGGCTCCAAAATCACTGCAGACGGTGACTGCAGACATGAAAGATGCTTGGTCCTTGGAAGAAAAGTTATGACAAACCTAGACAACATATTAAAAAGCAGAGACATCACTTTGCTGATAAAGATCAATCTAGTCAAAGCTATGGTTTTTCCAGGAGTCATGTATGGATGTGAGAGTTGGACCATAAAGAAGGCTGAGTGCTGAAGAAGTGATTCTTTTGAACTATGGTGTTAGAGAAGACTCTTGAGAGTCCCTTGGACAGCAAGGAAATCAAAACAGTCCATCCTACGGGAAATCAGTCCTGAATACTCATTGGAAGCACTCATGATGTAGCTGAAGCTCCAGTGCTTTGGCACCTGTTGCAAAGAGCCAACTCATTGGAGAAGACTTGGTGCTGGGAAAGTTTGGAGTCAGGAGGAGAAGGGGATGGCAGAAGATGAGATGGTTGGATGACTCAGTGAACAAGAATCTGAACAAGTTCCAGGAGTTGGTGAAGGACAAGGAAGCCTGGGGAGCTGCAGTCCGTGGGGTCATGAAGAGCTGTACATGACTTAGTGGCTGAACAACAGTAAGTAGGTAAGCCAAACACAAAGCAACAAATATTGCCTGATTCCTCCCATATGAGGTCCTAGGGCAGTGACATCTGTAGTGATGGAAAGTAGGCTGGGCACCGGGCCTGGGGGTGGGGTGGGGAGTTAGTGTTAATGGGAGCAGAGTTGAGTCTGGGAAGATGAGAAGCTTCTGGGGATGGTGGCGGTGATGCTCACACAGTGTGCGTGGAATTAATGCCACTGAATCACGCACTTTAAGATGGTAAGAGTGGTCAACTTTATGTATATATAATTTACCACAATTTTTTTTTCTGGAGAAGGCAATGGCAACCCACTCCAGTATTCTTGCCTGGAAAGCCCCACGGACAGAGGAGCCTGGTGGGCTGCAGTCCACTGGGTCGCAGAGAGCCGGACACGACTGAACATGCACACACATATATAATTTACTACAATTTTTTAAGTAAAAAATAAAAAAAAAAAACAAGACTAAATCAATGAGCTAAACACATGTCTCAAAAATTGAGAAGAACAAAGAATTGAAAAGCAAAGGAAGGGTAAATACATAAATCAGTGAAACAGAAGACAAATACCATAAAGAGGACCCATAGCCACCAGCATCGGCAATGAAAGCAGTGTCGATCAGGGGTGGCTTACTCATCCGAGCCTGCCAGGGACTCGCTTGAACTTCACCCCAAAGTCCCGGGTCCCCGAGGACTCCTGGGTCTCAAACCCCTAGCACTGAGGGGTGGGGATTGCCCTGCCCCGGACTCTCAGGCTTCAGAACGACCGTGAGAGGACGTTAGGAGCAACTTCGGGCAGCAAACTTCAAAACAGGCATGCAATGGACAAGTTCCTAGAGAAACACCACTCTAATGGAACGCAGAAAGAGGCTGAGCCTTCCTGAAACTTCCGACGGGACTGGGTCTGGAATCACAGATCTTCCTGCCCAGGGCTCCTCTGCCCGTTGGCTGGCTTCGTCCACCTGCTCTGGTCCAGACCTTCAGAGTCCAGCTCTGAGTGTGGGTGAGTGGCTGGAAGGGGCTCAAGGAGAAACTGGGGTGGGCAGCGGCTCTGGCTGCAGCGAGCAGGGTGTCCAGGGCTCCGGGGGCGGACAGGCACCTTTAGGTCACGTCCCATGTGAGCCCCGTCCCCGAGGGGCGCCTTGCCCGGGCCCCTCAGTTCCTGTCTCCAGCCGGAGGGCTGGAGGAGCCGTTTCTCCTGCCATCTGTCTGGACGGCTTATCTGGGCACCTTGGCGCCCGCCCGCCCGTCTGCTCACCCAGGAATAATTGCCTTGAGATCTCAATCACCGCCATGCAGATGACAGGTGCTGGCGGGTGGGCCGCGCACATCTGCGAGGGCCCCCCCATGGCTTTCAGATGACAGCGCCCCAGCGGGAGCTGGGGCAGCCTCATGTGCCACGCACCGCTGCCCACTGCTGGACATGCGCACCATCCTGTGTTTCTCCCGCAAACCAGCCTGTAGCCACAGCGACTTCAACTCTTAAGCTCTGCTTTCCTGGACTCCCAAGGGGTGATAGTTCCCCCTCCCAGTGAGGCGCTGCCTGCCTGGGGAACAGGGTGTGAGCCGCCCTCTCTCCCCCGGCCCTGCCCCTGCCTGGCCGCCTGCACTCAGGCCGTCAGAGCGCTGGCCTTCCGGGAGCTGGGCAGCCCAGGGCCGCCGTGTTTGCCTTGTGTGCCACCTGATCCAAACATCCTGCCGTTGGCCCTGCCCGTCCCAGGTGTGCACACATGACCCCACTGTGTGATCTAATCACCAGTGAAGCTGTGGGCAGTGACTTTCCTGGGGACCCGTCTGCTTGCCTGGGGCTGTGTCACCCCCTACAGCATAGTTCTGAGCTTCTAGTCACTGGGTTAATAAACGGCTGAGTCAGCTGGTTCCCAGGGGTTCACTGGGATCCCCAGGGGTGAGGAAGGGTGGGGACGGGCTGGAGTCAGGTGATGGCGGGGGTCGGGGTGTGGGGCTCTTAAGGGGCTGGGATGGCAGGGCTGGGCACTGGGCTGCAAGTCTGGAGTGAAGGGGGGATGTCAGGGGTGATGCCCAGGTGCTGTGGTTTTTGTCACCCAGGTGGGGGCCATAAAGGAAGACAGAACCAGGACTTCTGGGCCTCATGGAACAGACCCTGGGGCGGACCACATCCACAGCTGGGCCCACAGCTCTCGAGGAAGGCCCGCTGACTCCCACACTTTGCCACCAAGGCAGCAGTGAGGCAGACTGTTGGGGTGGGAGGGTCCTCCATCTCCCCCACCCCCAGTGTGCAGGCAGCAGGCCCGGGGCGCAGAGAGGAGGGCTGGCTGCCTGAGTTCACACAGCACAGATCAGGGGGCTGGGCCTAGGCTCAGGTCCCCAGCCTCCAGTTCATACTTTCCCCAGGCTCTGTCCTATTGGAGTCTGCATGTGTATGCACCTGTGTGTGCTTGTGTGTGTGTGCACGCACCTGTGTGTGTGTGCTTGTGTGTCTGTGTGTACACCTGTGTGTGCTCATGTGTGTGTATGCACCTGTGTGTGTGCTCATGTGTGTGTGCATGTGTTCCTCTGTGTGTGTGGTGTATGTGTGCATCCATTCACTCTATGTCCACGCTGACCACGTGAGCACGTGGAAAGTACCCCTTGCAGCCGGGGAGGTGTGGCCCTTCTGTGCAGGGTCCCTTCCCTCCCAAGGGGCCTTCAGACCCTGTGCCCAGGAGGGTGCTGGAGGGTGGCCACAGCACTGACCTTGATCACCGCGTCCAGCCCCAGCCGGGACTGCTGGTCGGAGTCCCCGTTGCCTGGCTCACTGGAGGCAGAACTCATCACGGGCTGGTGCACAGGATCCAAGAGAAAGCAGGGGCTCTGCAGCCCGAGACTTTCCTCCCGGGACCCCGGCCAGGCCGGGACCTGCGTTTGTGCACCGGCCCTACACCCTGGCAGCACCTGGCTCCTCTGTCCTGGACGCCCAGCTGCCCTTCTGAGTTGGCAGGACAGTGTGGCTGACTAAACCCATAGGCGTTGCTGCAGCAACCACGACGCGGAGGGCTTGGTTTCCCTGGAAACAGGAGGGCGGCTCTGTTGCCATGGGGACCAAGGAACGCTGTTGTCCGGAAGCCGATTCCCTGGAGACCTGGAGACACCCTGGGTGACGCTGTCTACCTGAGTGACCACATGGGGGAGGGGCTGGCCTCTCCCCCAGACCCCCACCCATGCAGGGAAGGGCCCTAGCCCTCCGCTGGGCAGTTGCCTGGAAGGAGTTGTGTGCTTGGGGGTCACACAGCAGGTTCGGGGAGGTGTGCAGACCACTGGTCCCTCCTGACTGAGGATCATAAACCATGACATTTTCCAAGCCTTTGCAAAGGGACTCGAGCTCAGTGGTGTGATGCCTATAACAGGTGGGCAGACTGAGCCTGCAGGGGGACCAGGGAGCCTTGGGTGTGCCTTCTGGAAGTTGGTCCCCTGGAGCCCACTAGGGGGACCTGCCCCGGGGTCATGCATGTCCCACTTGCCACGGGCAGTCCATCACTCCCTCCCCCACACCTTCCTGGGGCCACACAAGCACGGGCAGCAGCTGACCCGTCAGGAGTGCTGATGGGTGAGGCCAGGCGCGGGGTGCTCAGGCAGGGGGAGGACGGGGGCTGCAGAGGTGGGTGTGGCTGTCTGTGCAGACGACTCGGACGAGTCCAGACCAGACTTCACAGTCAGAAACGAGCCTAGCTGGTGAGCCTGGGTGGCTGGGGTTTGTTAATGCCGGTGCCCCGCCCTGCCCGACGCCCACACCGGCCTGTTCTGCCCCCTTGAAGCCTTGTGGCGGAGCAGAGCACCCAGGGGTCTGCGGTCCTTGCCCCCCTCAGCGTCCTCTCCTTGGAGACGCCTCTCTGGCCCCAGTGGCCGTCCCCTCAGGGCTCACATGGGCCTGGTGGGCACCACCCAGGGCTTCCCTGCCCGTCGTCCATGCTGTGGCTTCTACCTGGGGCCATCAGTAGACCAGCAGGGCCCTTGGGCAGGGCTGAGCCCAGGGCCTGGGCACGGCCCCTGGGAACACTCTGGACCGAGTGGAGGGTGTCGTGGAGGTGCTCAGCACGTGGGCCCTGTGGGATGGGCCAGGGGCAGTGTGGGGTCGGGGAGGACTGCGGCTGTCCTGACTCCCACCCGCAGACCCGGCGCCTTCCCCGGGCACTTGGAGGGAGTCCCTGGGCACTGAGGGCTGCGCTGTGGCCTTGGCCACCTCCCCTTGCCCAGCCTGCGGCCGCCCCAGCCCTGAGCACTGTTCCCCCGCAGAAGCAGGGGCCTCGCCGTGTTCTGCTCGGTTTGCTCTGCGTTATGGCGACAGGGAGCCCGCAGACTCCCCGGGGACAGTGAGGAGCCGCGGCCACGCTGGGCCCACGCGTGGACGGGGACCACAGGGTGAGTGGCGGGGAAGCAGAGGCAGAGCTGGCTGGCCTTGCCTGGACCCGGGGGCCCCAGCATTTGCCACCCTTGGCCTAGACCCGCCCCAAGAGGATGGGACCTCAAGTTCTCAGCGAAGCGCTGACTCCCCCGTGCTCAGGCCACTCCAGCCCCTGCACGGCCACGGCCACGATGCGTGGCCCTGACGTGTCCTCTGAAGGCGAGTCACAGGCAGCCCTGGAGAGGGCAGGCGTCCCTGTCCCACCCTCGCGGCCTCCAGGCTGGCCCCGCTATGATCGGCTGGGATCTGGCTGGCGGGGCTCCTCCGTGACCCGGGGCGCCCGGCCTCCTCACGCCCCTGGCAGGAGAGCACGGGGCGGCCGGGCACTGCTCACGGCAGAAGAGGCTCCTCTGGCGGCCGGGACCCCGCCGACCCCGGTCTGTGGCCTCTGGGGCTGTGTCCCCTGCAGGTGCTGGGCAGAAGCTGGCCTGAGAACCCTGCTGTTGCACCAAAATACAGCCCAGTCCTGGACACTGGGGCACAGGCTCGGGCCCAGGCTGGAACCGCTGGCCCTCCCACTGAGCGGCGGCTCTAGCCGCTCTGAGTCGATGCCTCCAGCCAGCCTGGCCCTCCATCCATGCTTAAGGCTGCGTGTGACGCTCTGCGGGGTCGGGGTGATGGTGGGAGGCTCATGCTCGGGGGCACTGCCTGCCAGCCTCTCAGGGTCCCCCCGAGCGGGTCCCGGGCCTGTGCGCCGTGGGAGATGGGCCTCAACCCCTCCCGTCTCTGTGCAGCGCGGGGGCCTCCCATGACATCCAGGCCACTGCCCAGAGACCATGAGGGACCACCAGCCCTGGTTTTCCAGGGGGCGTCCAGCCCGGAGGAGGCCCCAGGAGCAGAGCCCAGCTGTGCTCGTCCACTCAGAGGGCTGCCCGAGGGTGCTGCTGTGGGCACGCTTGGGGGCTGGTCTTGGGGAAGGGGAGTAGGACTGACTTGTGCCCCGCCTTCCGACAGCCTTGCTCGTGGGCAGCTCAGGGACAGAGTCAGCTTTCTGCTACCTTTTCGTAACAACAAAAACAACCCATACCTGCCTGCAGACCTGGAGGCAAAAGCGTCCCCCGCCCCCCGCCACCAGCACCTTCAGGAGAGAGCTGCTCGACTCGGGTCGGGCTCTGCAGTTGATGCCGCGTCCTAGGGGAGGGCTTGGAGGAGGAAATGGCCGCCCGCTCCAGCACTCTTGCCTGGAGAATCTCACGGGTGGAGAAGCCTGGCAGGCCACAGTCCACACGGTAGCAAAGAGTGGGATGCGAGCAAGTGACTGACACACACGGGAGGGCTGTGGGCTGCGGGCTGGCCCTGGGCTGACTGACCAGCCTGGGCCGCCCTGGGCTATCCCAACGGCGGTCTTCCGCTCTCTGGGCCTGAGAGGGTGTCTGCCGGGGCCCCTGTCTCACCAGCTCCTCCCCGCACCGTGACAGGCCCTTGGAGCCTCTCCTCTCCCCAAAGGCCTTGCCCACTCCCGTCCATCTGTGCCTGCCCGGCTCCCTTCCTGCCTGGAACACCTGCATGGGTCAGCTGTCCACTGCCCGCTTGGTAGGGCGGGGATTACCTTCCTGGGGACCGTTGCTGGTCGCCCGCACACCTGCTTCCTCTTAAGGGGTCCCATTGTCCACAAGCACCCAGACGGTTCGCCCCCTCAGGGCTCTGCAGCCCTGCTGGATACAGGGACAGAGTCTCACACCCCAGCCCCACCCCCACACCCGCTTGCATGGGCCTCTTGAGGCCGCTTGCGGACATGACGGCCTCCCCGGCTTCTCCGTGGCCCGGCACCCCCTTGCACACCCAGTCCTGCATGTTCCCTTTTGCTCACGCCAGAGCCGGGTAGCCTGGGAGGAGAGGCTGCAGCCAGGCGGCCGGCTGGCTCCTGGGGGCCGTTGGCCCGCCGTGCCTCTCCCGGCTGCCCACAGAGCCTCCGAGGCCAACGGGTGGTCAGGGGACAGTGCCCGGGCCGTGGGCACCAGGGGCAGTGGCAGATCCTGCCAGTGTGGGGGGTGCATCCAGGAGGCCAGGCTCAGCCACGCCCCTGCACATGTCTGCCGTCCAGTCAGGCGGTGGCCGGTGATACGGGCTGTGGCACAAATGGGCTGGAGCCCTGGGCATGTAGAGGAGGCAGGCCAGCCGGGTGAGGACCGGGGCCAGAGCCTGGGTCTGACCCCGGCCAGTCGGAGGGTGTCCAGGCTGACTGCTAGCCGTGTCCTGCGGGGGGCCTGGCCTCCCTTCTCTGCAAGCCCCTGGCCACCTGGACTGTCCATCACTTGTGCTGAGCCCATGTGGGGGCCGCCGTTCAGGAGCCTGTTCAGGTGGACGTGCGCCCCTTCCAGTGCATGTGGGAATTCCTGAAATACGTGCTCCCGCACTGAGTTACACTGAGAGGCGGAAGCAATGTAAACGCGCGGGCCGACCTGCCCTGTGCCTCCCGCCAGCGGGGAGCTCGTCAGACCCAGTGGGGCACTGAGCACACCCGCTCCCCTAGCTCCCGCGCCTCCACGCTGGGGTCTGCAGGCCAGTGGTCCCAGGGTCTGAGGCCTGCCAGGTAGGCGCCCGCTCCCCTCTGTCCGTCTCGTCTCTCCCTGCAGGAAGCTCAAGTCCAGCTTCCGGGACGTCCACCCCACATGCCCACAATCCCTCTTGTTGCCCAAGTGCCTGCTGTGTGAGCGCCTCTGGCCACCGGCAGCCACCCTGGGTGGGGGAGCACGCTGAGGATGCCTGGCAGGGGTGTTGTCAGAGACTGTCAGGGGACCAGCCTGCCTAAGCCGCTCTAGGGGACACAGGAGTGGTTAGGGGTCAGGCAGGCAGGGGCTGAGGCTTGGCCAGAGATGGAGGAGAAAGTTCCTGGGAGCGTGGACACAGGGATGACACCAGAGAGGCGCCCAGTCAGGTTTGTCTCCTGGAGGGCCAGCCCCGACAGCTCTGGGCCAGGGACCAGAGGCCTGGGGAGAGGTGGGCTGGGGTGGACAGTCTGCAGGGAGTGGGGGGCAGATCCAGGACTCGTTGGACATAAGCAGGGCTCCCCTGAGATCAGAGCGGGGCGGGCAGAACCCTCTGTGGTTGGAGACACACGTTTTTTGTTGGGTCCAAGGGCTCTGCCAGACCTTGGGGCACATGGGCCTGGTTGTGGGGTGCCGGGAGCAAGGGCGCCAGCAAAGGGTGAGGATGGGCACCGGGGGGGTGAGAAGCATGCACGGCCAGCCTCCAGCCCTTCAGGGTCACTGACCAGGAGCAGCGCTCCAGGGATGGCAGGGGCTGGTGCCCCGGGCGGGGAGGGCCCCTGCCCCAGGGTCCTCAGAGCTCAGAGCCCAAGGCAGCCCGTTGGGCATGCCATGGGCCCTCCCCGTGGCTCAAAGCTCTTGGCACTTGGGGTAGACAGGTGTCGCCAGGTCTCCTGGGCAAATTCAGGAGAGCTGTGAGATTCGTGGGAGGGTGACGCTGGAGCAATGTGAGAATCCTTGAGTCACAGACAGTGGCTCCAGACGCAGGCAGGGCCCCATGCCAAAGGTCAGGTCAGGGCGGAAGGGCCCCAGCGCCTCTCCCTGCAGGTCAGCATTCTCCTGGCAGGTGGCGCAGGAAGCAGGCGGGATGAGCAGGGCACCAGGAGGGCTGCTAACAGCGTGGGCTTGAACCCCAGAGCTGCCCCAGGGAGGGGCAGGCATGTCCTGGGCTAACTGGGCTAGCCCTGAGGGCAGGGCCAGCCGGGGCCAAGGACGTGAAGCTATTTCCTCTTGACTATCACTAGCTGCCTCGTGAGGTGGTGGGCTCCTCGTCCCGGGAGGTGTGAAAGCAGAGACACCCCCACGGGGGCTGCAGCTTCTTAGCAGGGTCTCCAAGCACCAGGAATGGGGTGCTTAATGCCGGTCCTGCCCACAGCGTTGAAATGGGCACAGCTCCCTGGGTGTCTCGGGCGGGGGCGGGGGCTCCCCTGGAGCGCTGCAGGGACAGCGTCTCCAGATGCCTGGCCGGGCAGGGACCCGTATTCACTGTTGGCAGACCTCGCAGTGGTTGAACGCAGATGCACGGCCGGCCAGGCGGGGCCCAGTGTCGGCAGGGCAGCTCCCGAGGTTGGTTGGGATTTGTGAAGTGGCAGGCGGCGCTGGACCGTGCTGGAGGGGGCGGCAGGGCGAGGCTTCCCAGGCTGGCCAGGCAGGCCCAGGGAGGCACCCTCTGGAACCGGTCTCAGTCCAGCACCAGGCCCCGGGGGTGACAACTCCTCTCAGGCTGAAAGGCAGGTGGGCGGGAGGTGGGCCCCTCGGGGGTCTGAGGGCCGGGGCTGCGCGCCGGGGCTGGACACACGCCCTACAGGGTGAGGAGGCAGCAGGTGAGCTCCCTGCTTTACGCGGGCACAGGTGCCTGATGGGGGTGGTATCCAGGTTGCCATGGAAACACAGCCTGGCAGCCTGGCCCTCAGAGAGAGGCTGCTGGGGGCGGCAGCTGCAGTGGACAGCCCCCACTGAGGGGCCCGGCGCGGCTGTCAGCCTGCTCACCTCTCATCCGAGCAGCGGGGATGGCCCACGTCCCACCTGCGGCTGCTGCGATGGGCTTAAGGGTGGAGAGGCGGCACCCAGGACAGAACAGCATGGGGTGGGGGGGCCAGGCCCAGAGGGGCAAAGTCCTGAGCCTGGACGCCCTTGGGCCTGAGCCATGGAGCCACGGTGGCGGGAGGGAAGCCAGGCCCCGCCCGCCCGCGACATTCCTAATTGCTGATGCCTGACTCACCCTCACTTCAAAGCCAGGGCCCCACTCAGCTATTTAGCCGCTGCACCCCGCCCGCCCGCCCGCCAGTCGCTGGTGGGAGCTGGCCCGCTTGCAGCAGGCGCCTTGCGCGTCCCCGAGGCTGTGCCCACAGCCATGGCCGTGCAGGTATCTCTATGGCACCACTGCCTGCAGGCCCTGCGCTCGCGGGCAGCGTCCCGGGCACAGGAGCACCAGCGCGCCGAGGATGTGGTGCTCACCCTGCTGGAGCGTGTGCACGCCCTGGACCCCCGCTTCCTCGTGGACTACTCCCGGGACCTGGAGGCCTTCCAGTTTGCCCTGCGCTCCTCGGAGGGCCCGCTGGACGTGGAGGTGCCCCTGTGGGTGGACGCCGAGGCCCTGGTGATTGAGGAGGTGGGGGCCGCCGAAGCAGGGGGAGGCCTGGGGTGCTGCCGCCTGGGCCTCCCCCAGGAAGCGGCCGGCCTGGAGCGCTGGAAGGCGGGCGACGTCTTCGAGGCCGCCCTGGAGGGCAGTGCCAGGAGCTGTGGCCACATCGTGCCCAGCAAGGTCCTGCGGGTCCTCAAGGACCTGCTGGTGGCGGCCGTCGTGCACTGCAAGCACCACCGCCTCGTCGCGCCAGGTGCGGGCGATCGCGCTCCACGCGCGTGCGAGGGCGTGTGACTGTTCAGGGCGTGTGTGTGATGTGGGACTGCGGGATCTGAGGGCATGTGTGCGCAAACGTGTGTGTGTGCACAGGCCTGTTTCTGTGTGTGCTGGTGTCCTGGCCCTGGCCAGGTTCTGTGGCGGGAAACTTTCCGGTGAGCAGGCTCGGGCCTCAGCATCTCCCTGGTTGCCCCGGTGATGTGATCTGATGTGTTGGGGCCACGGGCAGCACTCCTGACAGGCCCAGAAGTTGTGGGCCTCCTTCCAGCAGGGGCTGCCTGGACCTCAAGGGTGTGGAAGGACAGCCCAGCCCGGCAGGGGGCCCAGGGTGGTGAAGTGCCTCCTCCGGGGGCAGGGCCGAGGGGCAGGGCCTGGGACAGAGACAGGGTGCGCGGCTCCCCCGGGAGGGGACAGGCAGGAGGCACCTGTGGCTGCTGCCTGGAGTCCTCTTGGCTCCACATCAGCGAGGGGGAGAGCAGCCGCCCGAGGTTGCTGACCTGACCTGGGCCGCCCAGCGTACGGAGCTCGGGTCTGACTGCACGTCCAGGCTCAGGCCCTGCGCGTTCCGGGGGAGCCGGGCATCTGCAAGCCGACGTGAGGACTCCGAGCCTGCAAGGGGAGGCTGCCCGCCCGGCCCCCGCAGGCCTGCTGCAGGGTGATGGCAGACGCGCCCTGCTGGGTGGCGCAGCCCGGCATGGGCGCTCCTGAGCTCAGCCCTGCCCGTGTCCTGTCGGTCCCCTCCGAGCCTCACAGTGACCGCCAGCAGCTGGGCAGGGCTTGTCTCGTCCTTTCTTCCTCTATTCCATGGGCCCTGCCACCTGCAGGGCTCTCTCTGCCCAGTGGCCAGGCCCCTCCTCCCCACTGTGCTTCCTGCTGCAGGAAATTCCAGGCGTTGCTTCTGACACTTTCCTTAAAAGGGAAGCGGCAGCCCAGGTGTGGGGGTTCAGGCCGCCCCAACCCTGGGAACCGGTGAGACCGGGCAGGCCGAGGAGGGGACTGCCAGGGACGGTGGGTGCGGCTGGCTGCCTTCCAAGCCACCCTTCTGAGAAGAAAGGCAGATAAGGAAGTGAAACTACCCAGGTGTCTGCATGACAGGGGCCTCCAACCACACTGAATGGGAGGGGCTGGGGGTCCCTGAGCCCTTTCCCCGCTCAGCTGGTGGGGAGATGGGCCCCGCAGGGGACGGAGTGGCCCCAGTGGTAGGGCTGGGACCTGCTCTGGGCAGGGTCCCAGAAGGTGGCCCAAGAGCCGCCTTGCAGAGACTGTGGGCGAGGGGTCTTCGTACGGGGTAGGGGGCATGCTGGCTCTTCCCTGAACCCCGGGGCCATGGGAGGCCCAAGGCAGGCAGTGCAGACCGGGCTCACCAGCAGCGAGACCGTCTTCCAGGGCAAGTGCCGGGGACTCCTTTTGGGACCTGATGACCCACCCTCTGGGCCCCAGTTGGCCGGCCCTTGGCCTCTGGCCTGACACCCTCTCTGGGCAGCACTGGGAGGGCAGGGAAGACCCCTCTTCACCCAGGCCACACACAGAGCCCCTCCTGCTGCCCTGAGAGCACCTGCTCTCTCCAGGGTGTGTGTGTATTTGGGGGAAGGGACATGGAACATCCCCTCCTGGTGGTCTGGGGCGTTTTCCAGGGCTAGGCTGGGCTCCTTGAGGTCTGGGGAGGAGGCAGGGAGTGGGAAGCAGGTCGGCTAGAGTGTGCAACGGGAGGCAGGCTCTGGGGCCAGGCCTGTGTGTCTGGTGGGGTCCAGGGCCTCCTCCTGGACGAGGCTGCACCCAGCCAGCTCCTTACTACCCAGGCTGCAGGGCCCCTGGGCGCTCACCTGGGCCTGGCCCTTCCTGGACGGGTGTCACAGACGGAGCCTGGAGGAGGCTCTCGGGTCACGTAGGGTCATGGGGGTGGAAAGTGGGGAGCAGGCGGGTCTGATGAGGGGACATCCAGCTATAGCCAGGCCCCCTCGGGCTCTGGAGCTGGAATGCCACAGAGGCTGCCCCCACCCTCTGGAGGACCCGCAGGGGCTGCAGGCTACGGGGAGGGAAGGACCTCACCTCCAGCAGCCCAGGGTGTCCCCAGCAGAGGGGCTGCTGTGACCTGCCGGCCCGGGGTTAGGGGCCCACTGGTCCAGGAAAAGGGTACTGAGGCAACCAGGGACTGAGGGAGCACTGGGTGCCCCAGAGCGTGGGGCGCAGCCTTAAAATCAGCCTCTTCGAGCCAAGGGTTAGGAACCTCCTCCAGACCCCAGGTACCTGGCGGCCTAACCAACAGAAGCGTATTTCCTCCGTGTTCTGGAGGCTGAGGTCCCNGAGGCAACCAGGGACTGAGGGAGCACTGGGTGCCCCAGAGCGTGGGGCGCAGCCTTAAAATCAGCCTCTTCGAGCCAAGGGTTAGGAACCTCCTCCAGACCCCAGGTACCTGGCGGCCTAACCAACAGAAGCGTATTTCCTCCGTGTTCTGGAGGCTGAGGTCCCAGGTCCCAGTGTCTGCAGCCTGGTCTCCCTGGGGACGCCTCTGGGCTAGAGATCCGCTCCCCTCCCCGGGTGCTCCTGTGGGCTTTCCCCTGAGCAGGCCCCCTACGTCTGTTCCGTGAGCAGGTCTCACTGGTTCAGGGCCCCCCTCCCGGCCTCAGTGTACCTCGTTAGAGGCACCTCTCAAGGTGCAGAGGTTGGGGTTTGGAGGCTGGCCCGGAAGAGGGGCTGGCTTAGCGGGTGGCCCATTGCAGGCTCCCTGAGCGTGGACAGCCTGAGAGAGGAGCAGCTCGGCCTGTCCCTGCGGGTGTCCAGCGGCTGGAGGACGCTCCACTTCAACGTGGTGCCCGTGGTGCGGAGGAGGCTCAGGGTGCCTGCCCTGGAGGGGGCCCGGCTGGTGCCGGGGTTCCCTGAGGGCGCCCTGCGAGGGATCGTCCGCCAGGAGGTGGCCCTGGTGCCAGCCGGTGCTGAGCTCTGGAGGTAGGATGCACTCTGGGTGTGCGGGGGCCGGGGAGCTGGCGGGAGGGGTGGCCCATCACCCCTCTGCTCCCCACTGCCAGCAGGGGGCCTGCAGAGTCCCCTGCCCACCTCTGCCCCAGGCTCCTGAACAGCACTGCCATTTCTGGGGTCTCAGGGATCCCACCAGACTGCTTGCCCCCGGCTGCCAGCTCCTTGCCTACCGGCACTGGGAGATGGGGAGGCGCCCTCTGCCCCCCTGGGGAGGGGGTGCTGTAAGGCACCCGAGGGGGACTCGGAACTCTGCGGGGCTATCCTGGGTGGCCTCCTCTGTCACCCCACTCGGCGCCTTCCCTTCAGGTGGGACAGTGGCAAGGCTCGGGGGACTGATCTGAGGCCACAGGGCAACGGGGAGGCCCCTTGCAGGAGGGCGGTCAGTGTCCGAGGAGAGGCATGGGCCCTGGGCTCTGCCCTTCCCAGACGTGCTTCCCCTACCGTGAGGGAGGGCACAGCTCCCACCTGGGCCGTCCAGCTGCGGGCCCCCCCACCTGGCCCTGGAGCCCCCACAGCCCCACCTCGGGTCCCAGGTACCCCCCCAGGAGCCTGTGCTCAGGAAGGGCGGCCCGTCCTGCAGGGGAGTGGAGCTCCCCTCAGTGTCTGTGAGGGGAGGTGGGGGCACGGGGCTGGGCTGAGCTCCCCTCAAGCCCAGGGCTGGGGACTGGGTCCCATCCTGACCTGACATGGCCTGGAGTGGAGACGTCACTGGCCCGGCCGGGGGGCTTCACCCGGCCCCTGCCCGCCCACACGGAGCCACTGCTTCACCCCTGGTGTGTCACGGTGGCATCTTCCCGCCCACACGAAGAGGGCCAGATGTGCCTGGGGGCGCCCAGCCGCCCCCCACGTCCTGCGCCTGAGTTTCTACCTGGAAACGGGACATTCCACCCCTGAGGGCCCATCAGGGGTGGTTCCTGAAAAGTGCAGGGGCCCGCTAGCGCCAGGCCAGCCCCCGTGTGGCCTGGCCATCCCGTGGGGCTCAGAAGGCCGCAGAAGCGGGGGCTGTCCTTTCTGAGCAGGCGCCTGGGCGGCTGGGCAGCCCTGGTGCTGACCGCCCACGGTGTGTCTGCCGGGTTCCAGGGTCTCCACTGACTACCTGCTCACCAGGCTGCTGGGGGCTCTGGGCTCCCTCCGGGGCCACCGTCTGGACAGCCTCTCCATCCTCGACCGGGTCAACCATGAGAGCTGGCGGGACGGCGGCCGCAGCCCCGGCCTGACCTTTGGCCACTTGAAGGTTTGTGGTCCCGCGCGGCCTCTCCCGGGCCCACGTGCAGGGGGAGCGGCTGGGCTGGGGCCTGGGGGGCGTGCGGCAGGGTGCCCAGCGACAGGAAGGGCCCCTGGCTGGGGGCGTGGGGGGGGGAGGAGGTGCTGGGGGGGCGGCGATAAATCTATTCTGGAGGCTTTCAGATGCATCCAGGCACCCTGGCTCGTCGATGAAGGCAGGGGTGATGTCGCCGGGCACGGCACTCTGTGTAGGGCTGCGGGGCATCAGTGAGGGCTCATGCAGGGCAGGGCACGTGGGAAAGGCCCAGAGGACAGTGGGCGTCTCAGGAGCCCCGAGCTTGACCCCAGGGAGAGGAGAGGTGTCAGGATGGGGGCCTCTGTGACGCCCGGGGAGGCACAGAGGCTGGGGCAGGCGCGGGCAGGCGGGGCCTCCCCGGGGCGGGCTGACCCGATGCCCCGCAGACGGTGCTGCTGTGGGCCGCCGCGCTCTTCCCTGCACCCGAGGACTGGGCGGAGCTCCAGGGCGCCGTGTACCGCCCCCTGGTGGTGCTGCTCTGCTGCCTGGCCACCGGGAAGCTGCCGCACTTCCTGCACCCCGAGCAGAACCTGCTGCAGGACGCGGGCCTGGACCTGGGCGCCCTCTACCAGCGTGTCGAGCGCTTTGCCAGCCAGCCCGAGGCCGCCCTGCGCATCCACGCCACCCACCTGGGCCGCAGCCCCCCGCCGCGCGTGGGCAGTGGGCTCCGTGCACTCCTGCAGCTGCCCGCTGGTGAGCCCGCCTACTGGGCAACTGCCTACTTTGACGTCCTGCTGGACAAGGTGGGCGCAGAGGCTGGGGGGCCTGGCAGGTGTGGGTTCATGGTGGTGGGGAGGGAGCCCTGCTGTGCGACCCGTGGTCAGGAGCCCAGGAAGGTGGGGCAGGTCAGTCCACTGCTGGGGCAGTGCAGTAGGAACGTCAAGCCGTGAACACCCCCAGCCGCCAGGGACCTCAAGGGCCAAGGGCCCATCTCTGGGAACCAGGCCGTCTGAGCCTGCCCCCGGTGCCCCCTGAACCACCCGCAAACACACACTGGACAAATGCTCAGAGCCCCGCCTGCCCCCCAGGCTCCATTCCTGGTGAGGAAGTGCGGGTGCCCCAGGCCTCCTGGGGATAGCTTCCTGCTGCTTCCCTGGACTCAGGGGTCCCTCGGCCATGCCCACGTCCGGGTGTGTCCGCCAGCTGCCCCACCTTGAGTCCCCAGGCTCCACCGGCTCTGCTAGGTCTCCCCTGTGCCCCCACAGAGCCCCTTCAGCTCCTGTCCAGTTCTCACCCCACCTTGAGAGCCCACCTGGGCTCCTTCCAGGGTGCATGGGGGTGGGGGGTGGCAGTGCACCCGGGGGGGCTTCCCTGTGTCAGGTCCATCCAGGGAAGAGCCCAGGAGAGAGGGCCCCAGGGGTGCCCACCCTCAGGGAGGATTGCACAGGTGAAGACCCAGAGGGAGAAACCCAGGGAGCGCCCGACGGCGCCCCAAAGGCCCATGACCCCGCTGTCCCGCCCCGCCCGCAGTTCCAGGCCTTCAACATCCAGGATGAGCAGCGGGTCTCAGCCATGCGGAGCGTCTTCCTGAAGACCAAGACCCTGGGTGCCGAGGATCGCTGAGCGGGGCGCCCGGCTCACTGCCCTCTGCCAGCGGCACCGCCCACGGAGGCTCCGGGAACGTTTGGAGGAGGGAAGGGGCTTCGCCTGGAGTGGATTTGGGGGTAGAGGGCCTTGTCCCCAGGGCCCACCTGCACCTATCCAGGGGCAGCCCTGTGGGCATCTGAGTGTGCTGGACAGTGGCTCTCGGAGGCCCTGGGGTGAAGGTGCTGTGCTCTCTGTGTGCCGAGCCCTCCGTGTGATGTCGTCAAGGCCGAAAGCTGAGAGTCCTCGGGGGACCAGGAGCTCATCTGCACCTGCTGCTCCAGGTGGTGGGGCCTCTGAATCTGCCTTGAATCTGCAAGAGCACTGCTTGTGCCCAGGAGGCCAGGCCCGCCTGCTTTCTGGACACATTAAGTGGACAAGCTTGTGTGCAGACACCCTTCTCTGTCCCTGCGAACAACCCCTGCCCGCCCCCAGTCTTCACCTGCTCATTCACCACCCGCAGCCTCCCACCAGCGGCACCGTGGCAGAGGCACCCCTGCCATGTGTGGGGGCTTCTCCCGGCAGGTGGCGCCCCGTCCCTGCCTGTCTCGGCCCTCCGCTGTTTCCACCACTGTTCTCCCGTCAGTGCACTGCCAGCGGCCTGTGGCCCTTCCCCCTGCAGGGCTGCCCACCCTCTGGGCGCCTGGCCAGCAGGCATTCTGCAGTCTTCACTCTGCCTCCGAGCCACGTGGCTGCTAAGTTCTGAGCCATAGCCCACGCCCCAGGTCCTGAGAAGGTGGCTGCAAACCCATCAGTCCATGTGGCAGGCACCTCCCTGGACCTCCTCCGGAAAGTGGTAACACGCACGCTGCAGAGGGGACACTCGGGCCTCTCTGAAGGCCGTGGGACCCGGGGCCTGAGCTGGCACTAATGGGAAGGGAGACGGAATGCCCCCGGGCCCACCCCGTGCCCTGCCACGAGGCGGGCAGCTGCAGACGGTGTTGGCTGGGTCCAACCTGGTTCGTGAGGGGTGCAGTGTCCAGGCCCCCCCGTGTCACTTCCCTGATGTTGGGGTGGACGCGGGGGCTGCACTTAGCGGGGTAAGAGCTACAGCGGCAGGAAAGACCAGGAGAGACGTTATAACCACCGACTGCCTCAGCCAAGAGCCCGGCAGAGCGTCCCGAAGGCCAGTGCCAGGACTCGGCGCCGCCGTCAGGGACCCTGGCTCACAGGATGACCTCAGCGCAGAGGTCAAAATGAGGCTCTGAGAATGGGGGCCCCGCATACCTGTGGGGCAGGGGCGTCTGGGAAACCTCTGCACCTTCCTCCCACTTTTGCTGTGAACCTAAAACTGCTCTAGAAAGGAGTCTAAAGATAAATGAGAAAATAAAAATCTTTGTTGCATCACGGTGAATGGCAGGGGATTACATAAACGGAGTCGGGTCACACGCAGCAACCCCGGTGCTGCGCTGTGGCTCCCTTCAGCGGGGCAGACGGCACGGCCTCGGGGTCGCGGTGTCTACCGAGAGGGGACTGCCCCCTTTTCAACCCCACGAGGGAGCTTGCGGTCACAGGAGGCACCAGTGTTGCGTGGCATTGCCCCAGACTGGCGCTCACCCCCTGCTTGTGTCCCAGCATAAGCCTGATGGAGCTTCATCATCTGGACGGCCTGTAGGAAGTCACGCGGGCTCACTGTGCAGCGACGTCCCGCGAATGCACCTGGGGGCGTGGGCTGGCAGCTCTGCTCCTGCTGGCCAGTCGAGTTCACTCCAAAAGGCAGAGAGGTGACACTGAGCAAAATGCTGGTAAGGCCTCTACACTGAAAACCAAGGGTAATCCTTAGAGACCTACATTAAACTTCGTGAATGGGAATTTGAAATTCTTTAATGGTTTCCATTCATCTTGGTACATTTTTTGTTGTTCAGTCACACGGTCCTGTCTGACTCTTTGTGACCCCATGGACTGCAGCACACCAGGCCTCCCAGTCCATCACCAACTCCCAGAGTTTACCCAAACTCACGCCCATCGAATCAGTGATGCCATCCAACCATCTCATCCTCTGTCGTCCCCTTCTCCTCCTGCCCCCAATCTTTCCCAGCATCAGGGTCTTTTCCAGTGAGTCAGCTCTTCACATCAGGTGGCCAAAGCATTAGAGCTTCAGCTTCAATAGATACATAGATTTACTGCAATTCGTGCCAAAATTCTAATAAGCTACTCTGAGGAAACAGAGAAGCTGACTAGAATGTATATGATTCGAAGACTTCCAATAAGGCTGACGTACTGAAGACAGTGCGGTGTGGACACAGGAGGGAGAAGTTAACGCATGGGCACAGAGGTAGACCTTCACCTCTGGCCAGTTGCCAAAGGGGCCACGCCAACCAGACAGGAAGGAAAGTCTACTCAGCAAACACTGGAAGGACTGGGTGTCCTCTGGATCAAAGTGAACCTCGACCCCTTCCCCACTGCACACACAGGATCACAGAGGGGGTCACAACCTCAACAGAGAGCTGACACCACAGGGCTTCGGAAGAAAACCTGGGATGAGGTTGTCAGGACCTCCAAGTGGACAGGACTTTCCCGAGGAGGAGCCGAGCAGCGCGGACCATGAAAGATGCCCGGGGAGAAAGAGGACCTGAGCTCCGGGGTTCCAGGGTCTCTGCCTCTGAGCCCCTGTGCTGACCGCAGCTGCCCTGTGGCAGGGTCTGGATCGGCCCGCTGGCGCCAGCTCCCCTGGTAGCTGAGAGCGCCGCAGGCTGCAGGCCCCGGTCAGCTCGGGGCCCTACCCAGGGCCCACGGCTGTGCCCAGTCCCCACCTGGTGAGCCACAGGGGCGGAGCCAGGCCCACACCAGCCCTCCCCATGACTCAGGGCTGCCGGGGGGTGAGTGCCCCTCTCAACAAGAGCGGGATCCCAGAGCCTGCCCATGCAGGCTCTTAGGCCCAGTGAGGACCGGCCCAGTGATGGACGTGGCTGTGGCCACCAGCAGCACACTCTGGTTGGGCCTGGCTGGACCCTTCCCAGAAAGGAGACATGAGGGAGCCGGACCCAGGCAGACTCCCAGGGAGGGGCAGGGGCCAGGGGCAGGGGGTCAGGGCGCCAGGCAGGGGCTAGGGGCAGGGCGTCGGGGCTCCAGGCCAGGGCTAGGGGCAGGGGGTCGGGGTGCCAGGCAGGGGGGGTTGCAGTCCTGGGGCCCCCTCTGTTGCACACGTGAGTGCAGAG
>SJYA01000386.1:604435-628738 GCA_006410615.1 Neotragus moschatus
TGCCCTCTGACCCCCTGCCCCCGCCCCCTGCCCCGCCCTCCTTACTGGGTCCTTCACGAACAGCTGCAGGCCCAGCCCCTGCAGGCACGTGTGCAGGTACTCAGAGGCCTCGCGGTGCTGCCGCCAGCTGTTCTCCAGGCCCTGGAGGGACAGGTTGCAGGCTGGGGGCGAGTGGGTTCCCTCCTCGGGGGCCAGAGTGGGAGAAGCTGGCTGGCATTCACAGCAGGGGTGCTCTGGCCTGGGGAGGGGGTCTCCTCTCCTGTCCTGGACACTGAGCCCCTTAGGGCCCTGACTCTGCCCAAGGGCTAGGGCTGGGCCCCTCGGGGGGAGTTGAAATGGTCTGAAGGGGGAATAGCCTGGGCCCCAGCCAGCGGTTGGGTCCTCCAGGCCGCTAGGAGGGGCGAGCACCTAGCCAGAGGCGGGGGACCAGCCAGGTGTGGAGAGTGCCCTCCCAGCCCCTGATCCCATAGGCCCTGTTCCGGGGGCCCAGCCTCCCCTGCTTCCAGAGCTCACAGCCAGGGCCCCACTCTGGAGACCCCCCCAGAGTGTGCAGCCCCCAGCCTCTCTGGGGGCACACGCCAGCCCGAGGCTGGGACAGCCCCGCCCACCAGGCCCAGGGCGGTGGTGAGGTGAGTGGACACAGGGCAGACGTGGTCAGCGCAGCACACAGCCTCGCTGAGGCTGGCCGCGCCCCTGGGCTGGCCCCGCCCCTGGGCTAGCCCCTGGGGGCTGTCCCGGTGCATTTCTGGGCCTCTTGGGTCCTGAGAGTGCGGACACCGCCCTGGTCATGGGCACCACCCTGGTGGCATCACAGCCGCTGACCCGTGCAGCTCCTGCCCTCCCTGGGAGCGGCGGGCACCGCGGGGCTCCTGGAGGGAGTCTCGCTCCCCAGCCCTGCCTCGGGCCTGCCCTGAGCCTTCCCGCCTGGCCTCTCCACTGCAGGCTGCCTCCCCTCTGGGCCTTTGTGTGCGCTTTATTGGGAGCCAGAGGACAGAACGTCGTCACACCCGTCCCATCACTGTGTCTGCCCCCAGCCTCGCCCGGAGCCCTCCTGCCCCGGCCTAGTCTCCTCCAGCAAGGGCCCCCAGCCTGAGGGAACCCCGGGGAGGGTCTCCGGGGGGCTCCCCAGCCTCGCCCTGCGGGACCCAGCTCCAGGCTCCCGGACTGCCCGCCCCTGCCCCACCCAGTACCTGCTCCGCCAGTTGGGCCAGGCTCTCCCTCAGGCTGTACAGGCTGATGACGGGGGTAGTGTGGTGGTACCTGGAGCACAGAGGGGTCTGGGTCAGTGGGCGCGGTCAGGCAGTGCCTTGATCTCCCCCAGCCCTGGCTGATCAGGGTGGGGACGGGGCTCCAGGCAGTGGCACCGGCCGGGCCACGGGGGCGGGTGGACGGCAGTGGAGGCCGAGCACTGGGTCCCACCTGGAGCCAGGTGCCTTGCTGTGACCACTGGGCAGGGCACAGTTCCTGGGGTCCCCGTCTCCGAGGGTCACTTAAGGGGCTCAGGTTAAGATAAAGTCCCCTCAGAGAGAAGCCTGGGGAGCCCTCCTTTTGAGAAGTGGGTGAAGCGGAGGCCCAGGACTGGGAAGCTGTCAGGCCCGGTGTGAAGTGGCTGCAGGAGTGTGAGGACTTCCTGGGGGAGAGGGGCTCATGGAGGGGGCAGGGACCATGCCTGGGGCCTCGAGGACTGGGGGCCCCTGGAGGGCATTTCATGCCTGACACTCGAGAGCCTGTGGCTCTAGCCGGGGTGCAGGGGCGTGAAGGTGGGGGCTCCCCCTCCCTGTCAGTCCCTGCTCCCCCCGCCCCCCGGCTTCCCTCACTCACGTCCTGGGCTTGTCATCACAGCCCCAGAAGTTGGCCAGCCCCTGGATGTCCAGGTAGAAAGAGACAGGCTTGGTCTTACGAGAATAGATCTTATTTCTGTAGAGAAAGACCAGCCACAGGGCCCCTTGTTTCTCAGAAGTGAGCGGGTTGGGGGTGTTCAGGCCCCAGTGTCTGCGTTCAGGCCCCCGGGGGTCCAGCCTCTGCCTCTGCCTCAGGGGTATGAGCCTGTCCCTCGGGACCCAGGCTGGCGCCGCCCGCCCGTC
Source organism: Neotragus moschatus (assembly GCA_006410615.1). Lineage (NCBI taxonomy): Eukaryota > Metazoa > Chordata > Mammalia > Artiodactyla > Bovidae > Neotragus > Neotragus moschatus. The sequence continues at coordinate 606,520 of SJYA01000386.1, forward strand.
TCCTCCTGCAGAGTCGCCCTGCTTTATTCTCAGATCAGAGAGAAGGGTCTGCTGGATGGTGAGTTCGGACACAGAAAGACTGCGGAGGGGACCCAGTGTGAGGGAAGCATCCTGGAAGCTTGTTTGGAAAACTGGGGAAATTTGAGGGCTGCACTAGCCGTGCCGTCTCCAGACTACCGTTCTAACCAGCAGGCCCAGGACTCAGGCGACGCACGCCAGGCTCCAGGCAGTCCGCTCGCTGCAGGCTCGCCCCGCAGGCCCAGTCTGCAAGAGCTCCTTCACTGCTGTCTACCCTTTGCTGCTACTGTTCTTCCTGAATGCAAGGGTCTTCACACAAGGATTGGTGCTTTCCAGCTGTGGTGCTGGAGAAGACTCTGAGAGTCTCTTGGACTGCAGGGAGATCAAACCAGTCCATTTTAAAGGAGATCATTCCTTAATATTCATTGGAAGGAATGATGCTGAAGCTCCAATACTTTGGCCACCTGATGGGAAGAGCTGACTCACTGGAAAAGACCTTGATGCTGGGAAAGATGGAAGGCAAAAGGAGAAGGGAATGACAGAGGATGAGATGGCTGGATGGCATCACCAACTCGATGGACATGGGTTTGGGTGGACTCCAGGAGCTGGTAATGAACAGGGAGGCCTGGCGTGTTGCGATTCATGGGGTCGCAAAGAGTTGGACAAATCTTAGCGACACCAATACGTGAGTCAGACTCCTCCGTCTGTCTCAAGCCTGAAGTCAAGGAGAGACGCTCAGCAGCCGAGGCCCCCTGTTNAGGAGCTGGTAATGAACAGGGAGGCCTGGCGTGTTGCGATTCATGGGGTCGCAAAGAGTTGGACAAATCTTAGCGACACCAATACGTGAGTCAGACTCCTCCGTCTGTCTCAAGCCTGAAGTCAAGGAGAGACGCTCAGCAGCCGAGGCCCCCTGTTCAGTCCTGAACGGGCTTTCTGCCCGGTTGCCTGGCCTGTCCCTATGCTAAATGGATGCCAAATGGGTAAAGCACACAGGTATACCAGCCCTGAAGTTTTCTATATTTGTTCAATACATTCTACAATGTTTATTGCTCAGGTATCTGTCCATTTGTTTCAGAAATCTGAACATAGGGTCACCATATACTTATGCTCTGTGTTTAATGGTGAAATTTAAACCTAAATCATTTAAAAGTATACCCACAAAAAATGACAGAGGGGAGACTGAGGCTAGAGGCCTAGGAAAAGAGGCCTCATCTCTCCTGGGGGCAAGTGAAGTTGGAGTTCACTGGAGGGGCCTAGGGGACAGCCGGGGAAGAGCCCAGTGCCCGGCTGGGAGACCCTGGGCTCCCCGGCAGGCCTCTCCTCCCACCAGGCCTGTCCTCTCACCCCCTTGCCTCCCACCGGGGGCCCTCTGGCCTTCACTGCCAGTTTGGTCCTGGATGGGGCAGGCCGGGCTCACTCACTTGGCCTTGTCGCTGAAGGAGATGAGCGAGGTGCCCGGGGGAGCGTTCAGGACCTTCTGGGAGCCCGAGTACAGGACATCGATGCCTGCAGGAGAGGGGCGCACGCTCAGGGGCCGTCCGTGGGGGCGGTAGTGGGGGAAGTGGTGGGGCTGCCCGGCCGAGCAAACGTCGGGTGGGACCTGGGACCCGCCATCCAAGCATGCTGTAGGACTAGACCCCTCTCCTGCAGGCCCCACACCGTTCCAGGCAGGCTGAGCTAACCAGAGGGACCCCGCTAGTGTCTGCTCGGCGTGGCAGACCCACACGGCTGGGGTCAAAGTGCGGGCAGAGAGGGTGCAGGTGGCCCAGGGGAGAGGGAAGGTGACGCTCTCACACCCTGAGGTGCCCATCCACGGGCACCCCCACCGCCCGGGGAGTTTAAGATACGGGCAGCAGCAGTGGAGGGTGCTGGGCAAGCAGACAGCTGGGAAGATGGAGGACCAGGGCTGGGACCAGATCCCCGCCCTGCCGCCGCCTCCCTGAGGGTGGGGCCAATGGGAAACCGAGGCCTGGCTGGACGGGGCCCCAGGTCCCTGGCCTGGTTGGCACTGCCTGCACCCGACCCGTCCTGCAGCGTCCCTTCCTCCCTCCCTCTCTCCCTGGGCTTGTCCCAGCCGACAGCCCAGCGGGGACACCAAGTGTGGTCAATGTGGAGAGCATCCAGCCCTGGGAGGAGCTAGTGCATGCCTGGGGGCCTGTGGAGACCCGGCCCTGTGTGGGGCTGAGGGACGTGCAGGCCCCAGCGCAGGGCATGGGGCACCAGCGAGGACTTCTGACCCTCGGGGCCTGCCGACAGGCTGGGGTGGGGGCACACTCACCCTGCTGGTCCATGCGAATGGGGGCCCCGCCCAGGGATGCCACCGAGTCCACCAGGAGCAGGCACTGGTGCCTGGGGGGGAGGGCAGCAGAGAGCAGGACGGGCCTCAGACTCGGCAACCTGCCCTGAGCTGGGGCCACAGTCAGCCCCCAGCAGAGCGGATGCCACACAGGGGCTCAGGATGGCCAGGGGCCCTGGGCGCTAGACCCCGCATCCCCACATAGGTACTTGACAGGGCCAGCCGGGCAGTCTGCTTCCTGTGGGTCAGCTGGGCACCCTGAGCTCGCAGGCCCCAGGGCTGTGTGGGGTCCGGGGAGCTGGGCAGCAGAAGGCTGGCACTCCGTCTGTCTGGCAGTCCCCCGGGCAGACGCCCAGCGCTTGAAGAGGACAGAGTCCGGGAGTGGCTGAGCTGAGCCTCTGGCCCTCCTCCACTCCGCGCTTTCCTAGCAGAGGGCCCAAAGAGCGCTCCCTGTGGGCCTCTGGGAATTGTAGCCCAGGTGACGCTAGTGAGCGTGGCCCCCTGGACAGGACTCCAGGGAGCAGGTGGTCCTGGCTGGGGCCGTGCCCAGTTGCCCCATGGCCCCCTTGGGGGACAGCAGGTCTGCCAGGATGAGCCAGCCTGGAGGTGGAGTTTCTCTTCCTTCCCCCTGTGGTCAGCTGTCCAGAGCAGGGCTGCTGGTCCTGGAAAGGGACCCCATGGAGGGGTGGGGGCCCTGGGGAAGCCAGTAGAGGGTGGGGGCTTCTATGGGGCTCTGGGCTCAGGGCGAGGTGGGCAGGCCCTGGGCCCAAGGCTGCAGGGTCAGCACTGAGCCCTAACCGGCAGGGAGGGAGGTGGCACCCTGGGGACACCTGGTCCTGTTCTCAGACCGGAGGGTACACCCAGCCTCTGCCCAGGGCCAGGAGGACCCCAAGAAAGCGTGAACCCCACTCCACATGAGAGAGGCTGGGGTGGGCCCAGCGGGAAAGGGAGCTGGGCCTGCCCTGTTACTTCTGTGGGGAGGGGCTTGCTAGCACCCAGCGCACCCCACCCTACCCCCAGGCTGGCTCTGAGCTGGGCTTGGCTCTGCCCTAGCACTGACACTCAGGGCCAGGCTCACATGAGGGGCAGGCTCACCTGAGGGCCAGGCTCACCTGAGGGGCCAGCCTCACCTGAGGGCCAGGCTCACCTGAGGGCCAGGCTCACCTGAAGGGCAGGCTCACTTGAGGGGCAGGCTCACTTAAGGGCCAGGCTCACCTGAGGGCCAGGCTCACCTGAGGGGTCAGGCTCACCTGACGGCCAGGATCACCTGAGGGGCCAGCCTCACCTGAGGGGCAGGCTCACCTGAGGGCCAGCCTCACCTGAGGGGCACACTCATCTGAGGGGCCAGCCTCACCTGAGGGGCAGGCTCACCTGAGGGCCAGCCTCACCTGAGGGGCAGGCTCACCTGAGGGACCAGCCTCACCTGAGGGCCAGGCTCACCTGAGGGGTCAGGCTCACCTGAGGGCCAGTATCACCTGAGGGGCCAGCCTCACCTGAGGGGCAGGCTCACCTGAGGGCCAGNTCTCAGCCCCGCTGTGGTGGTGAGGAAGCTGCCCCGGGCTGTGGGCCTGTGTCAAAGCCGCCTGAGTGACAGGAGCTGTGGGCCAGACTCAGCCCAGGGCCAGAGCCTGCTGACTCTCGCTCAGCTCTTGGAAAAACCCACTTTAGAAATGCAGATGTCCTTTCGTGTCATTTCTTTTTTGGCTCCGCATATAAGGGGTGCCGCACAGCGTTTCTCCCTCTGCCTCTTAGGCCGCTTGGTGTGACCGTCTCCAGGCCCATCCACCGGGCTGCAAGCGGCGCTCTTCCGCGCTTCTCGACGGCCGCGTAACATCCACTGCCTGCGCGCCGTGTCTTCTGTGTCCACTCGCCCGCTGGTGGACGTTTAGGTCGCTTCCGTGTCCTGATTTCTGTGGACAAACTGCGATGAACATCGGGTGCGCGTATCCTTCCAGACCACGCTTTTCTCCGGGCGTAAGCCCAGGAGTGGCATTGCCGGGTCGCAGCGTAGCTCTCTTTCAGGATTTTCAAGGCACCTCCATACTGTTTTCCACAGGGGTGTACCAATTTATATTCTGACCGCAGACACAGACCCACAGACTTAGAGAACAAAGCTATGGTTTCCAGAAAGGAAGGGTGGGGGAAGGGATAGTTAGGGAGTTTGGGGTTTACATGTGTGTGCGTTCTTAGTCACTCAGTCATGTCCAGCTATTTGAGACCCCAGCGACTGTAGCCCGCCAGGCTCCTCTGTCCATGGGATTCTCTGGGCAAGAATATTGGAGCGGGTAGTCATTGTCCTCTCCAGGGGCTCTTCCATCGAATTCAGGTCTCCTGCATTGCAGGCAGATTCTTTACCGTCTGAGCCACCAGAGAAGCCTGGGATCACACGTACACACTGCTGTAACCCACGAGGACCTCCTGGATAGCACAGGGAACTCTGCTCAAAGCTCTGAGGCAGCCTGGATGGGAGGGGAGTTTGGGGAGAATGGACACGTGTGTATGTGGGGCTGAGTCCTTCGCTGTCCACGTGGAACTATCACCACACTGTTAATGGGCTAAACTCCAGTGTAGCATGAAAAGCTTTCTGAAAAGCAGCTAAGAAGGAAGTGTGTGTGCTCCACGTGCACACGGGCACACACGGGGCACGTGTCCTTCCTGGCCCTTTGGAAGCATTTCCTCTGCGAGTCAGCACCAAGGGTCCTGCTGCTCGGTCTCCATGCCCATAACCAGGGGCTGCTTGCTGGGGGTCTCCTCAGCCTCTGAGTCGGCAGGCGAGCAGAATAAATGCAACCACGAGGGCCGCAGGAGGGGCCAGGCCCAGGTGAGGGCCGCCTGCCCAGCAGAGCCGCTGCTGGGACGTCGGAGGAGCCCTGGACTGTGGGTGCCCAGGCCACGGAGGCACTGCCCGGGCGTTCTGAGAGTAGACCCTGCTCCGTGCAGACCGCAGGGGCCAGGTTGAGCTTGCTGGGGGCTTCCTGTTCTGTGTTTCGGGATCTGACGCCGGGACCACAGTACCCAGGGAAGCAGTCCAGCTTCCGTAGAGGCTCCACAGTGGACAAGGAGGTAGCCACGCTCCCGGGGACCTGCGCGTGGCCTTACTCCACAAGGATTCGCCTCCCAGCTCTGCGGAGCCCCTGCATTCGGCACTTCCTGAACGTGTGTCTGGTGCCCTGGGGCAGAGGGACTCCACGAGCTTTAGCCAGGCTGGACAGTCACAGCCTGAGCCCCTGGGGGACTTCACAGCCCAGCTGGGTGGGGGTACTCTGTCACTCTGATGGATGGACAGACCCAGGGGGCAGGCCCTGAGTGGTNTCGGCACTTCCTGAACGTGTGTCTGGTGCCCTGGGGCAGAGGGACTCCACGAGCTTTAGCCAGGCTGGACAGTCACAGCCTGAGCCCCTGGGGGACTTCACAGCCCAGCTGGGTGGGGGTACTCTGTCACTCTGATGGATGGACAGACCCAGGGGGCAGGCCCTGAGTGGTGGGCAGACAGCAACTCGGGGCAGCTGCAAGGAAGGAGCCAGGCGCCACTGCTGGGCCTGGGCCTGTCCTGCACAGGGGGGTCCAGTGGGCACCCCCTCCCTCTCCTGCTCACTCTCCTGACGCCTTCCCTCTTCCTGACCAGCCCTCGCTCTGGACCGGGACCCAGTCTGGCTGCTCCAACCTAAGCAGCGTCACAAAAAGAGAAGCAGAAGGTCCTGCTGGTGCCAGTGGTGGGTGAGGGGTGGGCAGAGGGCCTGTGCAGCCTCCTGGGGGCCGAGGAGAGGCCAGACAGGTCCAAGAGCCCGGAGTAGGGGCACCCCCCAGGGGCTGCCAGAGGAGGTCGTGGGGGCTTCTGGGCTCGGTCTTGGTAAAGGGAGAGGCAGGTCCACCCCAGGGCCTACCAGGAGGAGTGAACCGCGGGGCCTGGGCACAGGAGCACTGGCCCCTGTGGGAGCCAGCAGTCTCAGGTACGGCCCTGCCATGGCGTCTGGGACCTGATGCCAGCCTGGGCCTCCGGGACCTCAGCTGTGTCAGCCCTGCCCGGCCTGGTGCTGACCTGAACTGCCACAGGGGAGGAGCTTTCTGCCTTAGGGGATGCCAGGTCACAGCTGTGTCCACCCTGGTGTTTCCGGCCTGCTGGGAGCAGGGGAATCCCAGCCCACAGGGGAGCCACCTTGGCTTGGCTTATGCCCGGGCCTCCTTGCCTGCAGCCCCTCAGGACTCTGGGCTCCTTCTCTCGGTGACCGAGCCCTGTCCCGCTTGGCCCACGGTCTGCCCACCTGGACCCAATCATTGGGCCTCCCCCACCCCTGATGCCTGAACATGCTACTCTCAATCCAGTCTAACAGGGGCATCTGGGCCTTTGCACGTACAGTTCCCTCCCTGGACGCCTGTGCCTGTGTTTGCCTGTGCTGTCCCCTCCCTGGACGCCTGTGCCTGTGTTTGCCTGTGCTGTCCCCTCCCTGGACGCCTGTCCCTGTGTTTGCCTGTGCTGTCCCCTCCCTGGACGCCTGTCCCTGTGTTTGCCTCTACTGTCCCCTCCCTGGACGCCTGTCTCTGTGTTTGCTCAGCCCTCTTGCTCTTCTTTGTAAGCTATTGCCAAGCCTCCCGCCCAGGGAGTCTTGTTGTCTGGAGGTCCTCAGAGGCCTGTCACCTGTCACAGGCCACGTGGGTCACCATGTCTGTGTAGGGCCTCAGGCGGGACCCCTCCACGCAGTGCTGTGGGTTCCCACTCTGGCACGTGGAAGTCTGGCCTGGAGTCCTGGCTGGCTGGTGGGTGGGCTCGTGCGGCCTGGCCAGGTCAGCCCCTGCATGGCAGGGGTGGGTCTCTGCCAGGAGCAGGCCACTTGGAGCCTGTCTTGTGGAGCAGCCCTGTGGAGATGCCATGTCCGCAGCTGTTTCTTTAGTCGTGCCCTGGGAGGTGCCACAGGGCCTGGGCTCCAGACACCATCTGCCAACTCTCCCTGCCGCTCTCCTGGTCTAACTGTGCAGCTTCCTTGAGGTCAGTGCACCGTGGGCGAGGATGCCAGGCCTCGAAGGGCCAGGAGCCCAGCGGAGGGCAGCCTTGGAGAGCGGGGCGCCGTGCCCGCCGTGACGAAGGTGGCCGGGACCCCGGGGCCTCTGGTCTCCTGTCCTCCCTGCTCTTGGGCGCCTGATGGGCAGCATGACAGCGGCCCCAGCCACAGGGTGACGGGGACGCGCCAGTCACAACAGCAGGTGGGGCGCAGAAAAGCCCTGCATGCCAGGGGCTCCGCGGTGCCCGCCCTGTGCGCGTGAGTCTCAACGCCTCAGAGGGGCTCAGCCCCTTCCCCTCTGGGTCCCCGGCACGCTGTGTCATTCGTAAGGCGACGGTGGTGATGGGCACAGAGGACGTGGGCTGCGTACGGATGGCCGGGTCCGTGTGCTGTCCGTCTGAAACTATCGCGACACTGCCAATCAGCTATGCTCCAATACAAAATACGAAGGTTTTTTTAAAACGTTGCTTTAAACACAGCAGAACCTCGATGTAGGATCTCCCAGGCGCCCCCCCTTCCCACACCCCAGGACCCAGGAGGAGGCTCTTTGTGCGCTGCCCCCGCAGACCTCGGGAGATGGCACTCGCTGGCCTCACGAATGTCAGACGAGTGGACCCAGGCTTTGTGGCAAGCCGGAGGGTGAATGCAGCACCGGCTCTAACTCCAGTTTAAAGTTCAGCACGAGAGGAGGACGTCAAGACCCAGGACTCAGAGTTTCCTGGAGAGGCGTGGCGAGTCCCCCGCTGACTGGACGCACACGCCTGGTGCTTCCTCTCTCGAGTCACCATGGCGCTGGCAACAAGCCCTCTCTGACTGTTTCCCTTTTAACTGGAAGGTTCATTTTAGATGTGAGGCAAGGGGAAAGGGCTTCCCAGGTGGTGCTAGTGGTAAAGAATCCACCTGCCTAACACAGGAAATGTAAGAGAGGAGGGTTCGATCTCTGGGTAGGGAAGACCCCCTGGAGAGGGGCATGGCAACCACTCCAGGATTCTTGCCTGGAGAACCCCATGGACAGAGGAGCCTGGTGGGCTACAGTCCACGGGGTTGCAAAGTGTCGGAGATAACTGAGCGACTTAGTGCACACACACAAGCTGAAAGGTCGCCCTGCCCCTCGTGCCGGGGAGTCCAGGGGCTCACATGTCATCAGGGACTGCACAGCCTGTCCAGCGGGCCCTCTGGAGGCCATGATCGCAGGTCCTCAGCGGGGAGGGAGCTGCCCCAGGGCTGGTTTCCTCTGGCCCGGGCCTGCCGCCCCCAATCGTGGGCCCTGTGCCCTTCTGTGGTCCTCCAAGCTGTGCACGGGCTGAGGGCACCTGCCCACCGAGGCTCGAGATGTGGAGAGCTGTCCAGGACCCCAGGCTCTCCTTTCCATGCTCTAATCCCACCGAACACTGCCCATGCCCCTGCCCACCCCTCACGAAGCTGAGGGCGCGGGTGCTTGGGGATACCCCCGAGGGCAGCCTCCCCCAGAGTCTGAGGATGACCCTGACCTCCGGAAGGCCTCAGAGGTCAGAATCTGGGAATTGGGAGGATGGGCACGGGTGCCCACCCCTGGCAGCAGGCCTGCAGCTGGCTGATGCGTGCTTCCCTTGGTGCTGGGGGAAGGACCGGGGGGAGCAGTAGCACCCAGCACTTTCCTCCTGGAGTCCAGTCTGGGTTCTCAGAAGAGAGAAGACCCCTGACCCCATCCTTGGGACCCTGGGGACCCCACACAGGGACTGTGAGCAGACTGAGAGGGCCCCGGAGAGGAGAGGCCTGGCCTCCTTGGGGCTTGGGGCAGGGCGCCTAGAGTCGCCTCCTCTGGGTGCCCTGAGCAGCTGCTGGCCCTGCTTGGACCACGAATCAAGGATGCACCGGCATTAGGGGCCACGGTGAGCAGGGAGACCAGAGCTGCGCAGCACACAGGTGCCAGGTACCCCAAGGCCTCTGGGCCGAGCGAACCTCAGGGAGTTTTGAGGTCCCCACCAAGCCCCGGACCAGGACAGCCTCGCTCTCCTCGCTGAGGTGAGGACCCCACCATGGGATCCAAGTGGGAAGGCTGTCCACAAGAACCTGCTGCTCAGGGCAGGACTGCACGCGGCTCTGGGGGTGGTCCCACTCCCCCGCCCTATGCCTTCTCGGCAGCCCCAGGAACTCCACCCTGGTGCCGGGAAACAGGCCCAGTCCACGCAGCTCCGTGCTCTCAGAAGCTCTGGGTGGGCAGTGCTCCACCCCAGAGACGTGTTCGGGTCCTAACCCCGATGTCTGTGCCTCCAGCCTCTGACAGGTCACTGCAGACGTGCCAGGTAAGACAGGGCGGCACTCAGATGGGCCCCCTCCAGGGACGGGTGTCCTTACAGGGAAGGAGGTTCAGACACTCAGAGCCCGGGCCGTGTGACGACGCAGGTGGAGGAGCAGTGAGGCGGCCGTGAGCCGGAGGGTGGGGAGGCCTCAGAGGAGCGTGGCCTTGGCGCTGGACGTCCAGCCCGGCCCCGGCACGGGACGCCCCAGGTTGCGGGGTCTGCCCCAGACGCTCGGGTGTCAGGATCCCCCGGGCCTGGGGATTGCTTCTGGGATTTGCTGCCAACAGCTGCAGGTGCTATGTGCCAGGGCACCGCTGGCTGCCACACTCAGAGCCGGGCACCCCAGCTCACCATCAGTGCAGCCACACCCCGGTCGCCCCTGGCCCTGGGCATGAGAGGAAAATTAAATTTTTTGCTAAACCCTTGAAAGCAGGTTTTTATCTCATGTAACATGGCAGGTTCTTATCTCATGCAATGTGGCCTTTAGGCTCTCTCAAGGGATGTTTTTCCTTCAGGGACTTTCTAAAAAAAACTGTTTTTCAGACCGTCGGAATGTAGCCCTGACCAGCCGTATAGGCCTGATAGCAAACGAGCCTATCCCTGTAAAGGTTGAGACATGTAACCCAATCAGATTGTCCCCACCCTAGCTACACCCGTTTGTGGTTTTTGTGCTTAAAAATGCTCTGTAACGACTGTTCCGGGTTCGTTCCTCCCTGGAGGTGACTGAACCCCGGTGCGCCGGCTCAATAAATCCTCTTGCTGTTTGCATTGAATCCGAGTCGCGGTGATCTTTGGAGCGACGGGTCTTAGGAAAAGACCGCAAGGTCTAACAGGCACAGCCCCTCCGAGGTGCATCGCGTTTCTTTCACGACCCTCACGCAGCTCTAATGTCTCGCACCTGTGGCTCAGCACACGCAGAAATGGAGGCTCTTCTCTGGCTCTGGTGACATCTTAGCGGGCTGGCGAGAACCTCCTGGTGGGCCGCCAGTCTGAGCCAGTCCTGATCACACCACAGCTCTTACGGAAAGAGGTTGAGAAATGGCCCACATGCCCTGGGACTCATGCCCACAGCTTCCCCCAAATCTGACCTCACCGAGAGCTCCGTAAACTCAGTTATTTCTGGGGCTGGTTAACACTGTGAGGGCAGTTGGGAGACCTCCGCAAACTCCTGTCCTCCCAGGATCTGGCCTCATCGGTCACCTCACCTCCCCGACCTGGACTGTCTCTGTGGCAGGGCGTCCGAGTGCCTACATCTTGGGGGTTAGTGAGGCTCAAAAGATGTCACACATGGAAGACACTTTGCCAACTGTTGCCGCGAGTCAGCTTAGCCTGATGCGATGGAGAACCTGGGGGACTTGTGCTCAGGAATTNTGTCTCTGTGGCAGGGCGTCCGAGTGCCTACATCTTGGGGGTTAGTGAGGCTCAAAAGATGTCACACATGGAAGACACTTTGCCAACTGTTGCCGCGAGTCAGCTTAGCCTGATGCGATGGAGAACCTGGGGGACTTGTGCTCAGGAATTTTCCCAGGAAAATGATTCTGCGCCCACCTGGCACGCTTTTGTTTTTGGATTACTCACATTTTTGGCGGTGCTGGGTCTCCTTGCTTTGCGGAGGTGCTCCCTAGTTGCAGAGAGCGGGGCTACTCTCCAGTTGCAGGGCCCAGGCTTCGCGCAGTGGGGGTGTCCCTTGTTGTTGAGCACGGGCTCTAGGCACGCAGGCTCAGTGGTGGCAGCCCATGAGCCCCGCAGCGTGGAGGATCTTCCCGGACCAGGGGTCGAACCCGTGTCCCTGCATTGGCAGGCAGATTCCTTAACACTGAGCCAGCAAGCAAGCCCCCAGAAAGTCACCTTTTAAATTGAATTTTAAAACATAAAAGCCTTATGCGCTCACTGTAAATAATTTTCTTAAAGTGTAAAATAAATTTAAAGCAAATAAAGCTTCCCTTTAAACGAAGGGAACCCTGGCGTGCTGCAGTCCATGGGGTCACAAAGAGTCAGACACCATGGAGTGACTGAACTGAACTGAAAGCAAATGAAATGCCCTAGAGACCCTCCATTGACACTAGACCACTCATATCCTCTCATATTCATCTTGCCAGGCTTTTTTCTACATCAATGAGGTCATTTGGAAGAGATAAGCATCTGAATGCAGAGTTCCAGAGAACAGCAAGAAGAGATAAGGAAGCCTTCCTCAGCGATCAGTGCAAAGAAACAGAGGAAAACAACAGAATGGGGAAGACTGGAGATCTCTTCAAGAAAATTAGAGATACCAAGGGAACATTTCACGCAAAGATGGGCTCGATAAAGGACAGAAATGGTATGGACCTAACAGAAGCAGAAGATAGTAACAAGAGGTGGCAAGAATACACAGAACTGTACAAANCATTTATTTTACTCAGGAACTGATAAGTTTTTGTTGCTGTTGTGACTGGAACCTGTCTTCCATTGCATGTTTATGTTTTTAAATGTTTTGAGAGGCTTCAAAACCCTTGCGCCCACCACTAGGTTTAACAAGTGTTAGCATTTTCCTCCTTTTGCTTCAGATCCTGGTTTTTAAATCAATAAAATGTGCTGATGTCTGCAGTAGTCAAGAAAGCACGGTGCTGGAAGAAGGAAAAGGCCAGTTAATCAGTGCAGCGCAACAGTGTCTAATAACGGGCCCGAAACACACGGTCAGCGGCTCCTGTCGACGGCCAGTGGGGCTGGCCAGGGAGGGGAAGGCTCAGTGAGTGCTGCTCGGACCGCTGGATAGCATTTCATTTGCATCATGAGCCTAAAGCTAAAAGCGAAAACAACAAACAGGTAAAAGCTAGAAGCAAACACAGGAACACAGGAGGAAGCATCCACAGACTTCACAGCCTGACTGCACACACACAAAGGTAAAGAGAACCCCATAAAGACGAGGCGCTTCCCACCAGACACACCAGCGAGAAAATAAACGGGCCAATCACAAACTGGGAGAAAATACTCGAGGCGCACACGGCTTACAAATGAGCAGCATCCGTGTTACGTAAAGAATCCTGCAGCTTCATAACAGAGAAACATCCAACTGTTTTTTAACGGGTAAAGACTTGAACCAACTTCTCACACACACACACGAACATACGCAAGTGGTCGATAAACACGCGAAAAGTGCTTATCGTTCGTCATCAAGGAGCTGTCAAGGAAGACAGGATGGCTAAAATTAGAAAGGCTGACACTACCAAGTGTCGGCAAGGCTGCGAGGTAAGCGGAGCCTCCTACATTACTGTCGGAAGTGAAAAATTTTACTGCAGTTTCTTGGAAAGTACACACACACACACACACACATTATTTTCTATGACTCAGCATTTCCCCTTTAGTTTTAAGAGAAACTAAAAATATATGTCCTCTCCAAAGCCTTGTACAAGAATGTTCAAGCTTTATCAATACTAGTCAGAGACTAGAAACCAGATGTTTGCCAGCAGGACTCTGGCAAACAGACTTCCGCATGGCTACGGAAGGGATCCCTACTCAACAGTGACGAGAGACAGCCTGTTGCTATCTTAACAGCGTGGGTGAAGCTCAGAAATACTGTGCCGGGACCACCCAGACGTGGGAGAGTACGATTCCATTTACTGAGATTCTCGAATCAGCAAAGGAACCTCTGACACTAGATATCAGCTCCAAGGTCGCGTCTGGGGTGGGGAATGGAGGACAGGAGAGAACCTTTGGGAGTGGCGGGAAGGGGCCTGGCTTCCAGCATATCCGTGGAAACCGACTGGCACACCTCTGAGCTTACTGTGTGTAAATCCACACCTCGTTAATGACCACAGCCATGGACATCTCACAGACAGTCGGAGCTTCTGATGACCCTTCCCTGATCCCATTCTCCTTTCTCCCTCCCAGGAGAAACTCGACTCCAAGGTCAGGAGAACTAAACGAGTGCCTCCATAATCTGGCTCTGCCCATATGGATGGTAAACAATGGGTAGACGTCTCGTGTAGACACTTGCGCTTCGTGAACACTGGCCGTTTGCCTCTCTGACCCAGCGTGTTTGGGGGTTGATCCATGCAACTGAGTGCAGATCTGGCCCATTCGCCCTGCCTGGTAGCACTTCCAGGGAGCACAGCACAGGTCATTTACCCACTCATCCACGGGTGCACTCAGGAGCTTCTCATTTTGGGGTGTCGAGCAGTTCTGTGATGACTGTCCTTGCACGTGTCCTCTCGGTGACGCCCTGAGTGTCATCACTCACCTTCCGAACTACAGCCCCTGAGCAGGGCGGCGGGCAGCCTGGGCCCTGGGGCCGTGCAGACTAGGTGCTCGCAGATCCGAAGGCCGTGGGTGCTATCATTACCGCCGTAACTGTGACTTCTGGTTGAGCACCTTTTCAAGTGGTTGCTGTGTCTGCTGGTCATCTGCCTTTCTCCCCGAAAATCCTTCTCACCACTGCGTTCGCTCACATTTACAGCTGGAACTTTTTCTGGTTGATTTGCCACTTGGCCACCTTCCTAAATTCCTTGTTTGTTTTCTTAAAATTTCTAAATAGTGAAAACATGTCCTCTGACCAGTGCAGCTTCCTTGTTTTCCACACACAGGCCTGGCGTTCGTTTTCTCTTGCCTCCACGTGGACTGGAAGAGGCATCAGCAAGCACACTCCACTTGAGCAGCAAGGCCGTCCACCCTTGTTCATTTTTACCCTTTCTGGAAATATGTTGAGTTGTTCCTCCCAACATTTATTTACTCATTTATTCAGCCATTTGTCAAATATTTTTTGGCCTGTGCTTCATGCCAAGCACTGCTCTTGATTCTGGGTGCACGACCACGAACAAAGCAAACGAAATCCACGCCCAGGGAAGAGGTGAAGAAAACAAGAAAACAGATAAAAGAAACAGTTGCAATGTAGAGCAGAGCTGTGCGTGACTTTGTTCTGAACCTTCCAAGTCTCCTGTAAATGTGGTATCATATTTCCATAATTTAAGAAAAGAAAAATAAAACAAATTCAGGGACATGTAAATATCACTTTGAAAACAGAGCAGGGAACCATGTTTGAGGTGCTTCCCGGGTGGCCCAGTGGCAGAGACTCTGCCTGCTAACGCTGGGGATGTAAGAGACATGGGCTCAGTCCCTGGGCTGGGGAGACTCCCAGGAGGAGGGAATGGCAGCCCTCTCCAGTGTTCTTGCCTGGGGAATCCTGCGGACAGAGGCGCCCGGTGGGCTAACAGGCCAGGGGGCCGCCGAGAGGCGGGCGCGGCTGGGTGACTGAGCACGCACACACCATGCATGAGAGTTATGGAGGCTGTGTTTGATGTCAAGATTTGATTGATTGCTTTCTGAGGTTAGGAAGGGTCATGCTATTCTGAGTTTAAGAATGTATATCAGGAGTAACTGCTGAATTCTATCAAACGTATTTTTAGCATTGATCAATATATCATGATTTTTCCTATTTTATACTATTAACGCGATGAATTTCACTGTAAGATTTCCGAATATGGAACCGTCCTTTCATTCTTGGAACGAATTTCACACAGTCAAGACAAGGGCACTGTTCAGCGCCACCCAGGATTTCTGCATCGCGTTAGGAAGCGACGTTGGTCCTTAGTGTCCCTCTCGTGTTGCTGTTCAGGATGGCGTTACCTTCAGAGAGCAAACCAGGGGCGGCCCCTGCCTGTTTCTGCTTTAGATCACTATAAATAACACNACACAGTCAAGACAAGGGCACTGTTCAGCGCCACCCAGGATTTCTGCATCGCGTTAGGAAGCGACGTTGGTCCTTAGTGTCCCTCTCGTGTTGCTGTTCAGGATGGCGTTACCTTCAGAGAGCAAACCAGGGGCGGCCCCTGCCTGTTTCTGCTTTAGATCACTATAAATAACACGCCGGACGTTCCTGGAGGAGCTGGGAGGACTTGCGCCGAGCCGTGTGAGGGAAGTCGGGCGTCCACTGCGTCTGCCCGCCGCCCGCACGACTGGACCGTTCAGGGCTGCTCTCTCCGCGTCTCAGGCCGCTCTGGCTGGCGTGACAGGGCACCGCAGGCCGCGGGCTTGTGAACAGCAGGCACTTACTTCTCATGGCTCTCGAGGCTAGAAGTCCACAGCCAAAGTGCCAGCAGATCTGGTGTCTGGTGAGGTCTGTCTCCAGTTCAAAGCTGCCCAAGTGCTCCTTGGCCTCACGCGCTGGGAGGTGGGGGCCCCCGGGGGTCTCTCTTCTAAGGCACTAACTCCCTTTGTGAGGGCTCCACCCTCTGGCCACAGTCACTTGCCCAAGGCCACACCTCCTAATACCACTTTATGCGGTGGTTCATAGCAAAAACCCTCTTCCAACAACACAAGAGAAGACTCTACACACGGACATCACCAGATGGGCAACACCGAAATCAGACTGATTATATTCTTTGCAGCCAAAGATGGAGAAGCTCTATACAGTCAACAAAAACAAGACCGGGAGCTGACTGTGGCTCAGATCATGAGCTCCTTATTGNCCCCGACTGTAGCTTCTTTTTAGGTTCATTCATTCATTGTCTCTAGTTTCTGCAGATTTGGTCTTTTTCCTATTTGGGATCACACTGATTCCCTAAGCACTTCTATCTACAATTCTGGAAAAGTCTAAGCCAGTACTTCTGCAAATATTGTTTCAATACTCTATTCCTCCTTCTGAAATTTCAGGGATCTTTCTCAAGCACAGGTCACAAGCTCCACCTAGCTCCCTGTTTCCCCAACCCCACTACCAACCCTTGGCTTTTCTGATGAGCCATGACTTCACCTAGATTTTGGTTGCCCTCCAGGCAGGAGCCCCAGCCCAGCCCTTTTTTCCCAACTTTGCTCAGAGGACTCAAGCAGGTTCAGGCCCCGAGGATGACCCGTGGTGGACAGTTGTTTTCCTGGCCTTCCATCCTGCCCACAGAGCTCCTTCAGCTGGACCCCTTATCCACCTGACTCCTCTGGTCCCCTCTGCGCCCGCCCCGTTGCTGTCCAGACATTACCCTCCCCATCCACTGTAGCAGCTCACCTTGGAGTAGCCACCACCACAGTTTCTAGTTCCCTTTTGGTTTGTGACACCTGGGTTGTTTTTCTTTCCTCTTTGCAAGGACTTGGTTTGTGTCTTTTGAATTTTGTGATATATTTTTTCCTACAACATTCTTATGAGGCTAAACCATTTAAAATTACTATTTTTCATGGTCAAAACTAGTTGAGCATCAGCAATTTTATATAACTTAACGAGTTAAATAAAACTCGTT
The DNA here is from genome assembly GCA_006410615.1 of Neotragus moschatus. Lineage (NCBI taxonomy): Eukaryota > Metazoa > Chordata > Mammalia > Artiodactyla > Bovidae > Neotragus > Neotragus moschatus. The sequence goes on from SJYA01000386.1 coordinate 623,309, forward strand.
ATATAGAACGAGATGAACTGGGGTCTTTCTATGTTTCTCGGCCTTATGGAAGTCTACAGCTTTGAGAAGACTTTTAAAACTTAAACAATTTAATGTAGTATTTAGTATTGCGAATGGTATCCAAAAAAGCGAAAAATGAAAATGGGTCTTAATGTCTACTCTTAGGTAGTGCCATTGACCTGCAAAAATACACCTGAATATGATGAGAGCGCTCACACCACGTATACAAGAATGTGTGTGTGAATGTGTCCTCGGTTTCCCTCCCCAGCAGTAGCCTCCACCCTGGCAAACACTACTAACAGTTTCTTGCGATTGGTGGGGTATATTATGCACACTCTCCTGTGCTCCTTTTAAATAATTTAACAAACATCTTGCTGATCTTTCCACATCAGCGCACAACTTTTAAGACATTCTTTTCAGTAGCATCAGAGAAATCTCTCCTGTTCACCCTGATGCATTTAGCCAGTGCCCATGGGTGAACCCCTTGCTTATCTTGTTTCTTGGGGGAAATTTTCATATGTAGATACTGTAGGCAAATTTCTAGCCATGGGATTACTGAATCAAGGAACTGCTGCTGCTGTTAAGTCGCTTCAGTCGTGTCCGACTCTGTGCGACCCCATAGACAGCAGCCCACCAGGCTCTGCCATCCCTGGGATTCTCCAGGCAAGGACACTGAGGCACCTTAAATGCAGACACATTCAGGGGAAATCACACAGCTGATGCCAACCACAGCCACAGTGCAGAGAGCTCATCTCCCCACTCCCTCACCACACACGTGTCACTCCGCATTTACGTTTTGGACAGTGCGATAGGTCAGAAAAATATTGCACCGTTTTGACCTGCATTTCTTTAAGTAGGACCCTCTTCACTTATTGAGCAATTTCCTTTCTGTAGTGTCCCTTCATCCCCTCGTAGTCCCTGGCCATTTCTCTGGTGGTTACTTACGATTTTTGCTATTAGTTTACATAAGCTTTTTATTCCTTTAGGAAGTTCCTTTCATCATCATATGTTTGGAAATATTTTTCCAGGGCGGGGTTGGTCTCTTGGCTTTGTTTATGATGTTTGGGCCACATAGATGTTTGTTTTTTAAAATTATTGTTTTTATTAGTTGATGCTTAATTTTTATGTAGTCCTTCTGTCTTCTTTGGAGCAATCAGCTTATGTATCCTGATCTCTGCACACTGAGATGCTGAGTGAGTCCATTCACACTGCATTCTAGTCTCCTAAAATGTCATTGTTACAGATAAATGTTTACCTCACTGGAATTTATCTTGATGTTGTGTCAAAGGGGATCCAACTTTATATATTTCCTATATTATCCTGCACCAGTTATAAAAATCATCTATTTTCTTCAAATTTTTAAAAATGATGCCTTTATCATAAACTTCTGATCTATTTTCTTTAATACTGGCATCTTTTTAATTATTAGAATTTCATGATATGTTTTAATACCTAATTGGGCAAATCCTCTTCATTCTTTTTCTTTCTAGCAAACTTCCTCACTAGTCTTTCACGTTTGCTTTTCCTTTAACTTGAGATAGCAACGAATGTGTAGCTCTAATTTAGAAAAACTGACCTGCCCTCTCAGCGCAGTAGGCAACGCAGCAGTCTCATAATTTAGGGAAAACTGGACCTTAAACAATATAATTCTTCCTTCCCAAGAGTATATGATGCTTTTCCATTAACTGATCTCTTTTCATGGATTTTCAAAGCTTTCCTATATGCTTTCTTCGTAAACAAGAAGCCTGCACATTTCCTGTTGTTTCCGGGCATTTTGCCTTCCTTAGTACTGTTGTGGCTGGATTTCTCCATTATAAGCTCTCACTGGTTATGGTCTGTTTTTATGGAAACTGTTGTCTTCTTGGTGATAATTTTTCTTACTTTCCCAGTAACATACTGCTTCCCATAGCTTTTCACTCATCCCTGAAATTTTCTTAGTAGAGAATTACGTCATCTGCAACTATTGATAATTTTGTTTCTTTTTTGCTTCAATGTTTTAACCTTTTTCCTCCTTTATAATTGCATTGGTGGATGCTTCTAAATAAACCAGAGACAACAGTGCACATCCCTCTTTAAATGGGAATTCTTTCGCTGCTTCACCATTACAGCTGCTGTTTGTACTAGGCTTGCTGTGTACCCAGCCCCGGGCCCAGCACTGCACACACGAATCCTCACCACTGCCTTTTGAGGTTGGCACTGTTCTTATCCCACCTGCAGGAGAGGTGACAGACACAGGCGCTGGTGGACTTGCCTGGAGTCACACAGCTGATGAAGAATGAAGCCAGACACTAATTCTGGCTAGATTCTTATCTTCCAAGACCCTGAAGGGCTGCTTTTCCTCAAGTGAAAGAAGAAGGCATCTTTTCCCCAAAGGGTGTAATTACTTGCTTTTTAACCAAAAAGCGGGTGGCCCTTTGGTCAAAAGCCTTTCAACATCCTCTAAAGCAATCCTATTTCTTTTTAGCCTTTGACTTACTGGAATGGTAGATTATGCTGACGGAACCCTTAATACGGAACCATCCTTGCATTCCAGAAAGTGTATTCAAGGTGTGGGGCCACTTCACCACTATTTCGATCGCCAGCTGCGTGGCTCCCAGTCCCTGAGAGTGGCCTCCTTTCCACAGTGCGGCGAGGCGAAAGCAAGGAAGCTTGTCCTCACGCTGTGCACATTTCTCTCACACGGGTCTGATCATTTCAAAGCCTGTCCGCAGGGAGGAAGAAGGGCAGCAGCCTCCAGCCAGAAACAGGGAGACTCCTTGACCTTCATTCTGAACCTGTCAAATGTACCTGGTGCAGCCAAGTAAATAAATATTTTAAAGAAGTATTCAGATCTGAAGAAAATGAAAACATTGCTCATCCAGATTTTGTGAGGCCAAGCTAAGGCAGTGATGTAGGAGGAATTCTGTGGCTTTAAAAAGGTCAGGAATTTAGAAGGGTTACAAAGCTATGGTTTAAAGGTTCAAAGCAGTAGATATAAGAATATTCCAAAATCCCAGTGAAATGGATTAATTCCTAGAAACATGCCAGATTTAGCTCAAAAAATAGACCACTTGACCAGAGGGATAAATATGAAACAGAAGGAGCGATAAAAGGACCTCCTTGGGGCCCACAGAGTTCTGCTGTTTCCACCAAAAATTTGGAAGAACACTAACTCCTCTTTTATGCAGGTAGCTCCAGGAAACAGAGGCTCTCTGGGGCCTTGGAAGGTAGGGTGGTTGTGTGTGCCTGCGCCCTTGCCACTTTCAAGGCCCAGACCCCACAGACGCTGCACGTGGAGGCGAAGCATCTCCCTTATGCGCCCGGTGAGGATTAAATGGTTAACGGAGCAAACCCTTGGGGGTAGCGCCTGGCACCTGCTGGACGCTGCAGAAGCTTGGCCCTGGGGATGAAGGGTGCAGGCGCCTGGGGCAGCGTGGGAAGGGGCGGCATGACGTCACCGCAGTTCCGGTGGGTGAGCTGGCCCGAGGCTTTGTCAAAACTGCCCAGCGGTGGGGCTGCGGATGGAGGCCAGTGGGAGGCAGAGATGCCAGTCCATCCCTGGTGACCTGCTTTCCGGCTGGGGGGCTGACGAAGGCTGGGGTTTGTGGGTGTGGACCGAGGGCCGCCAGTGACTTGGTCTCAACGAGCTGAGCTGGAGAAACAGGGTGTGGGGACGGGGGCGTGGGGGCCAGAGGATGGTGAGGGGTCTCCCCCGAGGCATGCCGGGAGGAGAGGCTGCAGGCCCGCTGGCCAGCCGGTTGCATCATCCCCGCGCTGAGGGCTGCCTGCGACGCTCTGGCCAAACCCCAGGCGCGATCGAAAAACCCACCTGTTACACCTCGGAGTCCGTGTCCCCACACCCCCACGGCCCCTCCCCGAGCGAGGAGCCCACCCGAGTTTGTCTCTCCTCGAGGACGCGTTTGTGTTGCCAGCATCGCGGGTGGGGCAGGTATGGATTTAGTGGTTTCACGCGAAACGGCGCCGAGCTGGGGAGGGCCGGGCGCGCGGGGCACGCTGGCAAATGCAGGTGGATGGTCGCGGGGCCTCGGGGTTGCCCCTTGAGCTGGAGTTGCGCTAGAGGAGGGGGCGGCGCATCCCGGCTGCGCTGCCGCGCCCCCACCTCTCCACCAGGGAGCCGCCCGTCAGCGGTGATGTCACACCCAGGCCCCAGCCCCCTCCGGCCCCAGCCCCCTCCGGCCCCGCGGCGGCCGCGACGCCCGTCCCTCTCCCCGCGCGACAAACCAGCTGGCGGCTGGGGCTCGGGCGCCGCGCGCAGCCAACCAGCGCGGCGGGAGGGGCGCGGGGCGGGCCGGGCCGGGGGCCCGCAGCCGTCACGCGGTGCCGCCGTCAGAGCGCCCAGCGCAGCCCGGGAGCAGCAGCCGCTCTGCGCTCGCTCGGGACCCGCGCCCCTGCCGGTGCTAATGCCGCGCGGCCGCCGCCAGTGACGCCGGAGAGGTAGGGCCGCGGCTCGCCGGGCCTCCAGGGCCGCATCCCGCACCTGCGTCCAACGCTCCCCGGGCAGGGAGCTCGCGCCCGGAGCCCTCGGCGCGGCCCCTTCCCTTCCCCCGACCCTCCCCCGTCCCTGCGGAGAACAATGGGGCAAATTCAGGGGTGTCCGCCCTTCTTGCGCAGCGAGGCACGGCCCTCTGGAGAGGCCCTCTGGTTGCGGCCCTGGCTGCAGAGGGACGCTGGTCTGGCGCGGGCAGGGTCGCTGCGGGGAGGGCGCAGGCAGCATCTCGATAAACCCTCTCAGCTTCCCCGATCTTCCACTCGCCGGGGCTGGAGCCGACACCCGGGATGCGGCCCGGGCTGGGACTGCACCGGCGGGGGAGGGGAGGGATGGAGCAAACGGGAGAGAGGTGGAAGGGGCACCCGAGAGGGGGCGCGGCTGGCGCGGCCCGGCTGGAGGGGAGGGTGTCCCGGGCGGCGGGGCGCAGGCAGGGGCCCTGGTCCCCGGGGTGGGGGAGGGCGGATGTTGGAGCGGAGAGCAAAACGGGCAAGCAGGCGGGCGGGCGGGGGCTGCGGCAGGAGGGCTGGCCGCTGGCTTGGTGCGCGCCGCCGGGACTGCCCAGCGCTCAGCCCAGGTCGCGTCCTGCTCCCAAGAGACCCCTTCTCCCTTCCAGAAAGCCTCACGGTTTGGGAGGGCCCGCCTGCGGACACGGCTTGCATCCACGCAGCCAGCGCCCCAGTAACAGGTGTGGCCCGGCTGCAGGAGGGGAGGGGGCTGCGGGACCGCGACGTCTCGGCTGGAGGCGCTCCCCGGGCGCCGGGGCTCGGGTGACAGGGGCGCCACCGCGCAGCCCCTTTGGCTTGTCCTTTAAGTCGCCTCCCTCCCTAGCTCTCCCGCAGACCCAGCAGGCATCTCTCGCGCTCGGAAAGAGCCCCGGACAGCATCCCGGAGGGGAGGGAGAGTCAGCCGTCTGCCCGGCGCTGGGTGGGCGGGGGGACCGC
>SJYA01000386.1:628875-664657 GCA_006410615.1 Neotragus moschatus
GGGACCGCGGGCCGCAGGGCGGGGAGGGGGAGGGAAGGAGGGAATGCCGAGTCATGGGGCCCGCCGGGCGCGGGCGCGATGCGCGCCCACGTTCCCGGGGATGGGGGTCTCCCGCCGAGATCCGCGGACCCCACTCCAGGCGGCCGCCCCTCCCGGGGATGCCAGCGTTGCTGGGGTGGAAGACCGTTAGGGCAAAGGGCTGGGTGGCCCCGGCGGCTGCGGGGAGGCGGTGGTGCAGGGAGGCCCGTGCGCGCTGGGCCGTCTGCGTCCTAACCCCGGGGAGTCGCCCAGCGCGCTTCTGCAGCACCGCCGCCTCCTCCTCCCCTTCCGCCCCCCGCTCTCGGGCTGTAAGGGGGGCCTTTACCGGGACGCGTGCCCATCCCCCTGAGCGAGCCGCTGGGGTCTGGAGTGGGGGCGGGGGCCGTACCTGCGGCGGCCATTTTGCAGGTGTGGTTGGCCACCCGCCCCGGCTGAGGCCGTGGGGCGCGGGGGTCTGGAATGAGGCGGGGGCGGCGCCTGCAGCGTCTGCAGTGTAAGATGGAGGACGCTGCGGGCCGGGTCAGGTCTCAGGTCTGCACTCGACTGCAGTCAAGGCTCAGGAACCTTCTGGGTCTGACCGTTGCAAAGAGGCCACTGACTGGGAGATGGAGTGAACGGGGACAATCTGCTTCCTGGGCTGTGAAGGCTGCTGAAGGAGCCGTGTCCCAGCCAGGGCGGGGACTCGGAGCTCATCCCGTGCTGGGCCTGGAGCTGAGGGTGGCGGAGGGCTGTCCGCGGGGTGTGGTCCACAGGGAGACGGAGCGTCGGATGTGGAGTAAGGGTCCTGAGGGCTTGCAGTTGCCCGCCACGGGCGCAGCCCCTCCTGCGTGTCCTCCCACAGGCCGCCCTCCTGCGACCTCCCGCGGGGCCGGCCACACACAGCCAGGTGGAGGCCGGTGTGCAGCCAAGCTGGGAGTCACACAGGACACACCGGGCAGAGGAGCCCCAGCCACCAACCTTGGCCCCCTTTAGTCCCTGGGTCTCACCGCTGCTGACCCAGGGCTGACCGCATCCTTTGGAAGCAGAGCAGGGAAGTGGGCCCTGCGGAGGTGGGATGGGTTGGGGGAGGGACCAAGAATGGGGGGACAGGCCTGAGTGGGAGGTGGAGATGGAGCAGGAGCAGGCCCCTTCAGCCCAAATAGGCCAGCCAAGGTGGGTGAGCAGAGCGTGGGTCCTGCTGCCAGGGGGCCAGGAACCCCACCCTGGCCTTTAGTCCTTCAGGCCTGAGACCCTTCTGAGCCTGGAGGGGCCTGGGCCGCCTCCCCTGGGATGGAGAGCGGCTGGCTGGGGTCACCCCCGTGCCCAGTCCCGGGTGCTCCCCAGAGCGCTCTCCACTCAGTATTCTTAGGCCCAAAGGCCCGGCCTCCCCACGCCTACCTGGTGTGCCTCCCGCACCCACAGCCAGGCGCCCCTCTGAGAACTCTGAGGGCCATGCCCTCCCCCAAGCTCTCTGCGGCTGTGGTGCCAGAGACACGGGCAGGCCGCTGGGCTGTCCCCTTCGCTGAGGGGACCCTTCCCACCTGGCGCCACACGCAGAGGCAGCCCAGGGTCGGGGGAGAGAGAGATGGCAGACGGGGCGACTGGCAGGCCCGAGCTTCCTGCCCCACCTGCTCGAGCACGTTTGCGTTTGAACTCCTGAGCACCGCCAGGACCCTGGCTTCTGGCCAGCGGTGACCCCCAGGCTCCCCCAGAGCCCCCGGCCGAGCGCCTCTGGGCCTCGGTGAGGGGGCCGCCGTGTTGGACACATTGGAGGGGGGAGGGCACACTCAAGGTCAGCGGTCAGTGGAGCCCGAGCCTCCTGAGCCCTCTGTGTTTCCCCCAGCCCCACTGCGAGATTTGGCTCCCCCACCCACACCACCCGAGCTGGCTCCCCACTCCTGCCTGGGCCCCTGGCAGCCTCGTAGGTGCCACCGGAAGGAGTGGACACACCGTCGCTCCTCTCTAGCCCTGGGATTTACTCTCCTAATCCCGGCTCAGCTCTGGGCCGAGCCCCGCCCCTGTCCGGCCCCGCCCACCAACGCCCCGCCCCCGGCCGCCTCACGCCCCGCCCCCACAGGGCGCCGGTGGGCGGGGCGGCAGCCCTGCTGCTCCTCCCCTGTCAGGGCTCCTGGGGGGATGGGGGGGACGACGGGCTGGGGCGCGCGAGGCCGCCTTTTCCCACTCATCACTGCTCCCCATCGCGCTTGGGCAGACTGGAGGGCTCCCCGGAGACATACAGCCGCTTCCACACGGTCACACACTCATTCTCTCACAGACACACACTCACATACTTCCACACACATTCTCTCTCACAAACATCCCCTCACATATACACACTCAGACATACACACACACACTGTCTCGCACTCACACACACACACACTCTTCCACACACCCCCATTCTCTCTCACACAAACACCCCCTCACACATACACACTCATACACACCCCCTCACACACACACTCACACACTTCCACGCTCACATTCTCTCTCACACAAACACTCTCACACATACCCACTCACATATGCACACACTCTCCCCCCACACACATTCTTTCTCACACAAACACCCCTTCACACATACACACTCAGACATACACACACACTGTCTCGCACTCACANGTCGGGGGAGAGAGAGATGGCAGACGGGGCGACTGGCAGGCCCGAGCTTCCTGCCCCACCTGCTCGAGCACGTTTGCGTTTGAACTCCTGAGCACCGCCAGGACCCTGGCTTCTGGCCAGCGGTGACCCCCAGGCTCCCCCAGAGCCCCCGGCCGAGCGCCTCTGGGCCTCGGTGAGGGGGCCGCCGTGTTGGACACATTGGAGGGGGGAGGGCACACTCAAGGTCAGCGGTCAGTGGAGCCCGAGCCTCCTGAGCCCTCTGTGTTTCCCCCAGCCCCACTGCGAGATTTGGCTCCCCCACCCACACCACCCGAGCTGGCTCCCCACTCCTGCCCGGGCCCCTGGCAGCCTCGTAGGTGCCACCGGAAGGAGCGGACACACCGTCGCTCCTCTCTAGCCCTGGGATTTACTCTCCTAATCCCGGCTCAGCTCTGGGCCGAGCCCCGCCCCTGCCCGGCCCCGCCCACCAACGCCCCGCCCCCGGCCGCCTCACGCCCCGCCCCCACAGGGCGCCGGTGGGCGGGGCGGCAGCCCTGCTGCTCCTCCCCTGTCAGGGCTCCTGGGGGGATGGGGGGGACGACGGGCTGGGGCGCGCGAGGCCGCCTTTTCCCACTCATCACTGCTCCCCATCGCGCTTGGGCAGACTGGAGGGCTCCCCGGAGACATACAGCCGCTTCCACACGGTCACACACTCATTCTCTCACAGACACACACTCACATACTTCCACACACATTCTCTCTCACAAACATCCCCTCACATATACACACTCAGACATACACACACACACTGTCTCGCACTCACACACACACACACACTCTTCCACACACCCCCATTCTCTCTCACACAAACACCCCCTCACACATACACACTCATACACACCCCCTCACACACACACTCACACACTTCCACGCTCACATTCTCTCTCACACAAACACTCTCACACATACCCACTCACATATGCACACACTCTCCCCCCACACACATTCTTTCTCACACAAACACCCCTTCACACATACACACTCAGACATACACACACACTGTCTCGCACTCACATACACACACACTCTTCTACACACCCACATTCTCTCTCACACAAACACCCCGTCACACATACACACTCATACACACCCCCTTACACACACACAGTCACACACTCTTCCACACTCACATTCTGTCTCACACACTCTCACACATACCCACTCACATATGCACACACTCTCCCCCCACACACATTCTTTCTCACACAAACACCCCCCACATGTACACATTCACACACACACCCCTCCTCTCTCATATACACTGACACCTCCGATACACACTTGTCCACACACACCTCCCCACACACACCCTCTCACACACCCTCTCACACACCCCCCCACTCACTCACACACCCTCGTTCACACACACACTGACACACACCCCTCACACATACACACTTGCGTGCACACACACACCCCCTCTGTCACACACGCACTTGCACACACTCGCACACACACAGACTGCAGCCCTTACCCAGCTTGGCTTGTTCCTCCCTGGTCCTCCTCCTCCCCAGGAGCCTCCACACCCACACCCGGGAGGGCGGCAGCTCCCGGCTGAGCGGTGACGTGGGGCCAGGCCCGGGTCGGCCAGAGCGCAGCCCTCCCTGCTTTCTGAGAGGTCTCCTTTGTCCTCCCCTCCCCCAGCTTCTCAGTCACTCCCTCTCTTCTGCTGAGTGCCCTCTTTCCTGGCATCCTCACCCCGGAAACCGCCTCCTTCCTGCTGCTCTCTGCATCCCCTGGGCTGGAGTTCTCTGCTTGAAGGGCCGCAGCGCGGCTGCTTTCCTGGCTTCCTGTATTGCTTTTGCTGGAGCACATCCTTGTGTGACTTCCTGGAAAGGGTGGTGAGTCCTTGGCTGCTTGAGAGCATCTTCGCTCTGACCTCTCACTGGGTCGCTGCTCCGTCTGGGGCCCTCCTTGTCAGTAACTCATGCTGAAGGCTTTGGCATCGTCACCTGCATCCAGGTGCTCGAAAGAAGTCTTTGTCAGCAACTCGACTTCCCTCCCTGGATCTCTTAGCACCCTCTCTTCACCTGTGGACTCCTGACCGGCCGCGTGGACGGGTTCGGTGTGGGTGTTTGTGTTTATTTGTGTTCGGTGGGACCTTTCAGTGGAAAACAGGCTTTATCCTTCCGTCTGTTCACATTTCTCCCCTTTCATTTTTTCTGTTTTCTTTCTTGAATTCATGCATTAGTCTTTGGTGTTCTGGTGTTTTCTCTCATTCTGTCTCCTTTATGTTTTATGTTCTATTTTCTGGACAATTTTTGGACTTCATTTTGGAGTTCTCTGGGGGAATTTTGTGTTTCAGCACCTACAGTTTATCACTAAGAGCACCATCTTCCTTGTCTCTGTGAGCTTCCATTTCATAGCACCCTATTCTTGTTTCAAAAATGCAGTGTCTTCTCGAAACATCCTGAGTAAGTTTAGAGAGGTTTATTGCTTGTTGAGTTGCTTTCTCTTTCTCACAGGGCCTGTTTTCTGCTGGTTCATTTTATGCTGGAGCTGTTACTCCCCTCATGCACGTGGTAGGCCTTGGCCCGTTCATCTTAGGGGCCCTGCTGGGGAGTGGATGTGCTCCCACCGTCTTGCAGGGTGCATGAGGGTGACGCCAGCAGGTTTGCTTTAGGTGAAGGGATGGCAACTGCGAGCCAAGCTGTGCCCCCAGTGCCAGAATCTGGAGGGCCACACCCACACGGAGGGCCCCGTGCTTCCTGGGTGTTTTCTCCCATTTCTTTAGAGGAGAACCCGCTGCTGTTTGCCCTAAGTGTTGGTGGCCATGGGCCTCTGTGGATGGGCAGGGAGGGGGAGAGAGTCTCCCCACTGCTGTGGAGGTTCTGCAGGAGGACTTGCACCCAGGGCCCCTCTTCAGCCTCACTCCCCACTCCTGCCCCCTGCTGGGCCCATGAGCCCCCAGAGCCCCCAGAGCCCCCAGAGCCGCACTGCTGTGCAACAGAGGCCCACACCCCTAATCCTCAGGGGGGACGGAGGAGGGCCTGTCCTAGCCGCCCTGCAGACCAGCCCACAGAGGCAGGCAGGGCTCTGTCCCCAGTGCTGACATGCTGGGGCTTCACGCCAAGGCCTCAGCATCAGTCGGTTGGACCCCTGGCCTGGGGCGTCCCCACCACCCTGAATTCAGTGTCAGTGTTCTCGGAGTGCCGTTGTTTCCCCTGGTCTCAGCAGTGCGCCAGGGCGTAGGGCCCTGTGGGCTGACCTCGCCGTGCACATTTGTCTGCTCCTCTCTGAATCGAGCTGTCGGATTCCCCAGGATGCTTCATCCGCTTTCACACCTGGACAGCGCTCTGTGTGGCTGAGCGGTCTCAGGTCTGGGGACAGACAGTTAGACGTCTCCGTTCCCTCCCTCTTGCCTCCTGGGCTCATGCACGACATCTCCAGTTGTGCAGCTGCTGGCCACAGGGTCTGCAGCCTTACTAGAAACTGCCCTGTGTTTCTGAAAGGGGTTGAACCAACAAACTTTTCCCCCATGATCCCTAAGTTGCTGTTGTTCTGTCCTCACGTCTGGGGTTGCAGACGTTTTAATGTTGACCTGATGGATGTGGCTTTAAGCAACACTTTCTTATTTGCTGTTGTGGCTGAGTATCTTGTCCTGTCAGGCAAAGTAATTATCTTGCCGGTTCATATCTTTCTGACCATTTTTCTCCTGTTGTGTCTCTTTGACTTTGCCTGTTCTCTGCATGTTCTGCTCGTGAGTCCTTGTTGATCATATGGCTGGGTGGGTGGACTTCTCTTTGCATTTTAAAAGTATTTTGATGCCTGGACTTTTCTTTTTGGCATCTTCCATGCGCTTAGAAATCCTTCTTAAAGGTGAGCATGGAGAGAACACGTTTTGTTTTCTTCCAAAACTGTATTATTCACATTTAGACCTTCAGTCCATGTGGAATCTGTTTGAGTATAAAAGGGAATTAATGGCACCCCACTCCAGTACTCTTGCCTGCAAAAACCCCATGGATGGAGGAGCCTGGTAGGCTGCAGTCCATGGGGTCGCTAACAGTCGAACACGACTGAGCGACTTCACTTTCATTTTTCACTTTCATGCATTGGAGAAGGAAATGGCAACCCACTCCAGTGTTCTCGCCTGGAGAATCCCAGGGACGGGGGAGCCTGGTGGGCTTCCGTTTATGGAGTCGCACAGTGTCGGATACGACTGAAGCGAGTTAGCATAGCATAGCGTAGCATTGTGTATTCTTCCATATGGCTGGCCAGTTGTCTTAGTTTGTCCAGGCTGCTGTAACAGAACAGCAGCACAGACTGGGGGCTTAGAAACCGCAGAATCTACTCTCTCACATTTCTGAGGCTGGGAGTGCAGGATCAGGGCGCCAGCGCGGTCAGGGCACAGCATGGCCAGGTTCTGGGGAGAGCCCTCTTCTGGGCTGCAGATGGCTGACTCTGTGTCTTCACAGGGCTGGGAGCAGAGACAGGAAGCAAGTCCCCCTGGAGCTTTCTAAGGTCACGAGGCTCCCAAGTGCCCTGCCTCCTAGCGCTGTCACACTGGAGGGAGGGCTTCAACATAGGACCTTTGGGGGACACAGGCATTCAGTCCATGACACCAGTGTTCTCTGCGCCTTTCTCTTCTCATCAGTCTGCAGAGTCTCCTTTACCTGGTGTTAGAAAGCTGTGTGTGCAGGCCTGTTTCTGGTGTCCCTTCTGTTACAGTTGTGGTGACTTACTTATCCCAACCACCCTGTGTTAATTGCTTCAGTTTTATATTAAGTCTTGTTATCAGACATGCTGTCTACCTTCTGTGTTTCTTCAAGCTTGTTATTGGTAGTATCTTACTATTTAGAAATTCTTAGAAACAATCTGTCCAGTTTCACACACACACAAAAGCCCACCTGATTTTGTTTGAAGTTACATCTGAATGTTTTNGTGTTAATTGCTTCAGTTTTATATTAAGTCTTGTTATCAGACATGCTGTCTACCTTCTGTGTTTCTTCAAGCTTGTTATTGGTAGTATCTTACTATTTAGAAATTCTTAGAAACAATCTGTCCAGTTTCACACACACACAAAAGCCCACCTGATTTTGTTTGAAGTTACATCTGAATGTTTTGATTCATTTGGGTGAAAATACACATTTTTAAGATATGGAAATTTCTTTTTTATGAAAAGATTATAGTTCTTCATTTATTTAGATTTTCTATACCATATGATGTATCCTTTGTTACATTTATTCCCATAAACGTACTTTGTACTTTTGGTTTTTCTTTAAATGGAACCTTAAAAAATACTTTTAAAACTCTTTGTCTCTAGTGCATACCAACATGATTGGTTCCCAGCAATTTTGCTGACCCTTCCCACTAACTCAAGTAATTTCTCTAGGGATCCTCTTGATTTCTGTGTAGATCAGCAGATGGTCTGCATATTCCAGCCCATCTTTTGCCACTGTTATTCTGTCTTCCTGCCTTATCACTCCGGCAAGAACCTCTGCTACAGTGTTAAACAAAGTGGTAATAGTAGGTATCCTGAATTTGTTCCTGAACTTAAGAAAATGTCCCCACTGTCTCAGCGTGAGGTATGGCATTTGGGTAGATTTTTAGTAGGTGCGTATTGTGAGACTGACTTCCCCAGTGGCTCAGTGGTAAAGAACCCACCTCCAATACAGAAGACCCAAGCTCAGTCCCCGGGTCAGGAAGGTCCCCTGGAGGCGGGCAGGGCAACCCACTCCAGGATTCTTGCCTGGAGGATCCCCTGGACAGAGGAGCCTGGTGGGGTACAGTCCATGGGGTCGCATAGTCAGACACAACTGAAGCAACTTAGCATGCATGCATTATAAGATTAAAGTTTTCTTTTATCCTCACATTGCCAAGAGTTTTATCATAAATGGGTTTTGAAAATTATTGAGTGCTTCTTCAGTTATCTGTGGAGAACTTCACTTGACCTATTTTCCCCTTTAATCTGACATGTGGTGAATTTTATTAATAGCTATCCTAATGTTAAGCCATTATATCACCATACTGGTATTCCTGAAATAAACCTATCACATTATCCTTTTTATTTTCTGTTTGACTTTCTTGCTAGATTTTGAACTTTTGTATCTTATGTTCATCAGGGACATTGGTCTAAATCTTAATTTCTCAAATTTTCTGTATCTAATTTGATACCAAGGTCATTTTAGCCTCAGTGAATGAGTTAGGGATATAATCTTTCTCCTTCTGTTTCCCTCTTTTTCTTGTTCTCTTCCATAGTTTATATAAGATTGGAAATATCTGGGGTTTTTTTGTATGTATGGTAGAACTCCCTTATAAAAGTATCTGAGTCTTCTCATTTTCTTTTGGTGGTTAGATTTTTTAAACTTTTGAATCTATTTCTTTAATGGTTATAAAAAAATTCCTACTGAATTTTCCTCCTAGTTATAGATCATCTTCTCCTGCATCTTGGTGTATGTAGTCATCCCCTGCAACTTGGCATGTATGTAGTCATTTTAAAAATTGAATTCGAGCCATTTCTACATTGCGGAGCATGAGTTATGCTTTCTTCTATGAAGAATGTTGGCTTTGTTTTGTTAGGCAGTTAAATTGTTTGAAGACTTATTTGATCCTTCAAGGCCTGATTTTCAGCTTTTCTAGAATTACTTTTGGGTAGATGTCACTCCGGGGATATTAAGCCCACAATAAACTTGATTTATTTGGGGTCTCTACTGAGTGGCTGGGAATCTGGGGTGGAGGGATCAAAAGAATTGTATTCTGACTGGTGGAAGCACAGATGTCTGCTGATTTTGAGCTTTGAGAATTATTCAGTCTTCTTTGCTTGGACCACGTGGGCATGGACTGGTAGTCTGCACGCTTCTCTAGTGGCTCAGCGATAATAAATCTGCCTTCCAACGCAGGAGATGCAGGTTCTGTCCCTGGGTTGGAAGGATCCCCTGGAGAAGGAAATGGAACCCTCTCTTGGGAAATCCCGTGGACAGAGCAGCCTGGCAGCCTACAATCCACGGGGTCGCAGAGTCAGACAGGACTCAGCGACTAAACAACAACGGCAGTAAGACAAGTGAATCCCTCACAGATTTCTGGAGCTCTGTGACCAGGAAATGCTTTCCTTTCCAGACTCTGAGCCACACACTCCAGCTGCTGCCACCTACCNCAATCCACGGGGTCGCAGAGTCAGACAGGACTCAGCGACTAAACAACAACGGCAGTAAGACAAGTGAATCCCTCACAGATTTCTGGAGCTCTGTGACCAGGAAATGCTTTCCTTTCCAGACTCTGAGCCACACACTCCAGCTGCTGCCACCTACCCAAACTCTGACCCGCATCTCCTCAACTCGTGAAAGTTGCCGAGCTGTTCAAGTGCCCCCTGCCAGAACCGAGGTCTGTAAATCGCCTCCGGGCAGAGCTGGCAATGGTAGGGCTCATCCCCACGTGTTTCTGCCACGCCTAAAAGCAGTCGTCTGCATCTGCTTTGTCCAGTTTTCTAGTTGTGGTTTACAGTGGGAGGTTGAGCGTGGTCCTGATGACTCCTTCGTGGCTGGGTGTGGAGCTGCTGGCAACATCTTCATGCTCCTTTGCGCCTGAGTTTACTGGTCACTCTGCGGTGGTTTCTTCCTTTGTGTGTTGGTTATGGACTTCCCTGGCAGTTCACTGGTTGAGACTTGGTGCTTCCACGCAGGAGGCATCGGTTTGGTTCCTGGCCTGAAAACTAAGATCTGGCAGGTCTCGTGTCATGGCCAGAAACATTTTTTTAAAATAAGTTTATCTTTAAAAATTTAGCATATGGATTTTAATGATCTTTTATCGATTTTTTATTTCATTGTATTCAAATTACATGATCCATTTGATACAGAGTCTGCATGGTAAAAATATTGTAAATGTTCCCTATGTTTTAGGAAAGAATGTGTGTCTCTGATTTCTGAGGGCGAGAGAGAGCACATGTGTCCATTAGCTCATGATTGTAATGTCATTCAGATCGTCTCCATCCTTGTTAATCATGTGTCTGCTTGGTCTCTGAGAGGTGCAGTAAACCTCCTGCCATGATGAATTAGTGTATTGTTCCACGTGGCATGGCCCCTAACCTTGGTTTTCGGGTTTCATCATTTTGTCTCTTTGAGACCATTCTGGGTAATTTTTTTCCTGACATTTTCCAGTTCCTTAATTCTCTGTTCAGCTCCATTTCATTTGCTGATTAATGTCACCTAAACTTTAAAATGTAAAGGGTTACATTTTTTAAGTTCTGCATGGTTTACCCCCATCTTTTACTGCATTCTTTTCCATTCCTGCTTATTTCTGTAAACATTTTAAGTGCACTTATTTTATAATCTGAATCTGACGCCTGCAACCTCTGAGGTCCTTGAGGATCTAATGTTTTCTTTACAATTTCCCTCCTGACTCTCGTGGTGAGTTTCATCTCGGGTGCTGGGTGGTGTGTCACCATGAGCACCCATTTAGCTGATCTTCATCTCTGGGAATATTGGGAAGCCTAGGGGAGGAAGCTCTTTTCAAGGAGGGTCTGTGTCTGCTTTTGTGAGATACTTTGGGTGCAAACACCTGAGACTATTCTGAGCTAATGTCTCAACCTTGGGCTTCCCTGATCACATAGGCTTTGTGAATTTTTGACCCAAACCTGTGTGAGGTCAGGTCTGTGGCCTCAAATTCTCAGAAGCACTGGCTTTCTCACCACAAGGAGCTGAGGGCCATTCAGACCAATTCCCATGTCCCTTTGATGGCCAGTGGCTTTCCCCCACTTCCAGAGGATCCAGATTTTTGTGACACTTGGTTCTACTTCTGACTGCCTGTCTTTGAGGTCATGCCTCCCATCCCCCACTCAGCAGGCGAAACCCACTTCTCTGCCTTCCTGCCGCATCTTCCTCCGGGGTGGGCTGGTGGAATGGGCTCCCCACTTTCGTTTCAGCTCCTTTCCTTTCTCCCCTTTTCCAGAGTTCCCTTCTTTCCTTCTGATGCTTGTTGTATATCCCAGATTTCATGGTGACTTCTAATGGGAGAATATCTCATCCATTGTATGGCCAGATATGGGAGTCTTTCATTCGCCTTTCCCCCTATCAGTTTTGAAATGATCCTAATGAGCAAAACCGATCTTTGTTTTCATGCACATGGCACTTGCCAGGCAAGGTGAGCTAGCTTTCTGTCTCTCCCACTTTCCCTGAACCACTTGATAATCATTTTAAAAATAACTTTTAGGTTAACTAGGATCGTCACTTAGAAGAATCAAATGTATCTACAAGATTCATTTTGAAAATCAGCAGTTTTTGCTCTCTGTGCCCAACCACTTTCAACTCTGTTTAGTTGTTTTGTTGTTACTGTTGCTATTTAGCGCTGTATTGCTAAATAACGTGCTTATTCTGCTCATTTTTGGCCTGTTTTAGACCTTATATAGAATTATATGGAATTTGTGTTTGGTTCGTCATTTCTAGTTTGTCTTCTCTCCCTCCTGAAACGCCAGTGAGATAGCTGCTGTTGTTCAGTCACTAAGTCGTGTCTGACTCTTTGTGACCCCATGGACTGCACCACAGAAGGCTCCCCTGTCCTCCACCATCTCCTGAGTTTGCCCAGATTCATGTCCATCGAGTCGTTGATACGAGCTAACCATCTTATCCTCTACCACCCCCTTCCCCTTTTGCCTTCAGTCTTTCCCAGCATCAGAGTCTTCCAATGAGTCAGTTCCTCTCATCAGGTGCTGAAACATTGGAGCTTTAGCTTCAGTATCAGTCCTTCCAATGAATATTCAAGGTTGATTTCTTTTCGGATTGATTGGTTTGATCTCCTTGCAGTCCAAGGGACTCTCAAGGGTCTTCTCCAGCACCACAATTCAAAAGTATCAATTCTTCGGTGCTCAGCCTTCTTTATGGTTGGTTCAGCTCTCACATCTGTACATGACTACTGGAAAAAACCATAGCTTTGGCTACGTAGAACTTTGTCAGCAAAGGGATGTCTCTGCTTTTTAATACGCTGTCTAGAGGTAAACTAGGAAGAACTGTGGACGGAGGTTAGCCACATTGTACAGGAGGCAGTGACCAAAACTATCCCAAAGAAAAAGAAATGTAAGAAGGCAAAATGCTGTCTGAGGAGGCCTTACGAATAGTTGAGAAAAGAAGAGAAGCAAAGGCAAAGGAGAAAAGGGGAAGATTCACCCAACTGAATGCAGAGCTCCAGAGAGCAGCCAGGAGAGCGGAGAGCACCTTCTTAAGGGAACAGTGCAGCAAAAAGAGGAGGACAGCAGAACGGGAAACACTACAGTAGACCTCTTCAAGAGAACTGGAGACACCAAGCGAACACTTCATGCAAAGATGGGCTCAACAAAGGACAGAAACGGGATGGACCTAACAGAAGCAGGAGATAAGAAGAGGTGGCAACGATACACAGCAGAACTGTACAAAAAAGATCTTCATGACCAGATAATCACGATGGTGTGATCACTCACCTAGAGCCAGACACCCTGGAGTGTAAGTCAAGTGGGCCTTAGGAGCATCACTACAAACAAAGCTAGTGGAGGTGATGAAATTCCAGCTGAGCTGTTTCAAATCCTAAAACATGATACTCTGAAAGTGCTGCACTCAATATGCCAGCAAATATGGAAAACTCAGCAATGACCACGGGACTGGAAAAGGTCAGTTTTTATTTCAATCTCAAAGAAAGGCAATGCCAAACAATATTCAAACAACTGTACAATTGTGCTCATTTCATATGCTAGCAAGGTAATGCTCAAAATCCTTCAACCTAGGCTCCAGCAGTTCTTGAACTAAGAAATTCCAGATGTACAAGCTGGCTTTAGAAAAGGCAGAGGAACCAGAGATCAATTACCAATATCTGATGGTTTATAGAAAAAGCAAGGGAATTTTAGGAAAACATCTACTTCTGCTTTATTGACTACACTAAAGTCTTTGACTGTGTGGAGCACAATAAATTTGGAAAATTCTTAAAGAGAAGGGAATACCAGACCACCTTACCTGCCTCCTGAGAAACGTGTATGCAGGTCAAGAAGCAACAATTAGAACCCGTCATGGAACAATGGACTGGTTCTCAGTTGGGAAAGGAGTACGTCAAGGCTGTATATTGTCACCTTGCTTATTTAATTTCTATGCAGAGTACATCACAGGAAATGCCAGGCTAAATGAATCACAAGCTGGAATCAAGATTGCCAGGAGAAACATCAACAATCTCAGATATGCAGATGACACCACTCTTATGGCAGAAAGTGAAGAGGAACTAAAGAGCCTCTTGATGAGGGTAGAAGAGGAGAGTGAAAAAGCTGGCTTAAAACTCAACAGTCAAGAAACTAAGATTGTGGCATCTGGTCCTATCATTTAATAGCAAATAGATGGAGAAAAAATGGAAACAGTGACAGATTTTATTTTGGGGGGCTCCTAAATACCACTGAGGATGGTGACTGCAGCCACAAAATTAAAAGACACTTGCTGCTTGAAAGAAAAGCTATAACCAACCTAGACAGCATATTGAAAAGCAGAGACGTTACTTTGCTGACAAAGGTCTGTCAAGTCAAAGCTATAGTTTCTCCAGTACTCATGTAGGGAGGTGAGAGTTGGACCATAGGAAGGCTGAACACTGAAGAATTGATGCTTCCTAATTGTGGTGCTGGACAAGACTCTTGAGAGTCCTCTGGACTGCAAAGAGATCCAACCAGTCCATCCTAAAGAAAATCAACCCTGAATATTCGTTGGAAGGACTGATGCTGAAGCTGAGGCTCCAATCCTTTGGCCACCTGATACGAAGAACTGGCTCACTGGAAAAGACCCTGATGCCAGGAAAGTTTGAAGGTGGGAGGAGAAGGGGATGACAGCGGATGAGATGGTTGTATGGCATCACTGACTCAATGGACATGAATTTGAGCGAGCTCTGGAAAACAGTGGAGGACAGGGAAGCCTGGTGTGCTACAGTCCATGGGTCTCAAGGAATCAGACATGAGTTAGCAGCTAAACAGTAACAATCCTACCTGTGGTTCTGCCCTGCTTTTACAGTCTGTGCCTGTCAGGATTTTCAGATCAGGTCCTGGTGTGGTTGCTGAGGCCCCTTTTCCCAGGGGACCTGAACTCTGAACTCTGTCTCCTTGGCACCTGAGACCATGGGAGAATTCTCATTGATTTCCAGAGGCTTTCTGCTTGAGTTGAAAACTTCCGCCCTTCCTGCCTTTGGAGTTTGGCAAGTGTCTTAAGGGGAGAACTGACCATTTGTTCCATTTAAGTCTCTGCTTCTTTCTCCTGGGATCTTGGCCTCTTTAGTGTTGTTTTTCTCAACCTAAAAGCTCTTCAGGTTCTCCCTCCTCAACAACGGCTGTCTGCGTGGGAAGACTCCAGACTCCCAGCCTTGTGCCTGTGACTGGAATGCAAAGCGCTGGGGGAGAATGTGCTGGGGAAGTGGTCCCTTGCCCCACAACAGCCCCATCCCTGGAATCTCCGCCCGCCAGTCTGCGTGGCTTCTGTAGCTCTTAGATTCCTTCAAGCAGATTTTAAAACTGTGTGCAGCTCCTCCATTGTGAACAGCAGGGTGGGCGGGCCGGCGGGGCGGGGGAGGAGGGAACCAGCGTCTTCCTCCCACATTCCCCACCTGGACGCACAAACCCTCCTGTGTTTTTCCTGTCTGCTGCACGGGTCTTCCCCCAGGGCCATGAGCAAAGTCTCCTGTGTGTTCTCCTAAATGCTTTCCCAGACTAAGGTCTAGCTCATCTTTCTTTAGCCAGTTGAATACCGACCTTATCCCATCCTGTGATGCTGCCTTATCATGGGTGGATTTTGGGTTTGTCTGTGTGTGTCTGTGGCCCACCTTCATGTTTCCACTCCTCTCTTCTCACGTCACCACTAGACTCTGGGGACTACTGCAGCTTTGGAGTAAATACGATAGCTGGTGGGGCGTGCTCCCCTCTTTCTTCTTCTTCAGAACTCTCTTCCAAACTCCTGCCAGATTTCACTGAGATTCCTGTCGGAANCCTCCCATCCCCCAG
Source organism: Neotragus moschatus (assembly GCA_006410615.1). NCBI lineage: Eukaryota > Metazoa > Chordata > Mammalia > Artiodactyla > Bovidae > Neotragus > Neotragus moschatus. The sequence goes on from SJYA01000386.1 coordinate 644,474, forward strand.
AGTGGCGCTCAGAGCGCTCTAGGGCCCCCTCTGGTGGGGCGTCCGGTGACCCCAACCCCGCCCCGTCCTGAGTAAGGAGGGGTCTGTCCTCCCTGGACCCTGGCCCCAGCGGCTCGCCCTGCAGGTGGCCCACACGTCCGTCTGTCTCTATGTGTCCGTCTGCATGTCCCTGTCCCCGTTGAGGGCACACCACGGTCCGTCATCTTTCTACCTCATCTCTGCTTCCTTCTAGAACCTTTTACCAGTTTGAGGCTGCGTGGGACAGCTCCATGCACAACTCCCTCCTGCTGAACCGGGTCACCCCTTACCGAGAGAAGATTTACATGACCCTCTCTGCTTATATTGAGGCAAGAAACCTGTGCCCAGGGCCTCCCCCCAAATCACTTGCCCCCTCTCAGCCTGAGTTGCTGGACAACGGATAGTAAGGGTGCTTGTTAGTCCCACACAACCCCAGTCAACCGTTGTTTTCTCAGAAGGCTTCTTGAGTCCTTGAGTTAAATCTGTGTACTTTTAATGGGAATGCTCAGAATTAGTCATTTCCTCTATGTTTAGTGTGTGGGTTTGTCCTTGGGGTTGCAAGATGGCTGTAGCACCACCAGACATTGCATCTGTGTTCCAGGCAGCACAAGAACAGAAGCCTGCTTTTCCCCATCGCAAGGGTCTCTGCTGTGACTCCTTTGGAAGCACAGGAGGAAGCTGGGGGTGTGGGCATTTCTCACTGGTGCAACAGCCAGCGGGGTGGTAGAGACAGAAGTACCCAGCCAGCCTGCCTCCCTGCCCCCAGAGTCTAGCTACTGTGGCTGTAACATGGGGACCAGTGTGGCCGCCCCATGGGATTAGGTTTGCTCAGGCTGAGCAAGCACTGGCAGGGTATCACCGAAGCAGGACCCCAGGACACGTCCGCTGTGTCAGTTGTCACCCTGGAGCTTCAGGAAAACAGAAGAGCCTGCTGTTTGAGACGGCAGCTCGCTCGTCATACAGTGGTCTCCTGTGGCCCTTAGGGTTGACCCGTGGCTGCACAGACAGGGTCCGCTCAGATCCTCACAAACATTTTGGGCAGTGTGTCATCCCAGTTTCATGGTGAGGAGGCTGAGGCCCATGTCTGGGATGTCGGGGTGTCCTGCAGGGACACCCGGCATCTCCAGCCGGACTTGGTTCAAGGCGGGGGCAGAGACTCTCACCTGTGTTGGGGATGCCCCGGGGACGGGGGAGAGGGGAGGGTCTGGGGCTGTGGGCAGTGCAGCTATTGGGCCTCCCCCGGGAGGAGAGGCTGGGGGGCTGGGGTGGCACCGGCGAGCCTGTGCTGAGCCCCTCACCCTGCAGATGGAGAGCTGTGCGCAGCCGGCCGTGATCACCAAGGACTTCTGCATGGTCTTCTACTCACGCGACGCCAAGCTGCCCGCCTCGCGCTCCATCCGCAACTTGTTCGGCAGTGGGAGCCTGCGGGCTTCGGAGAGGTGAGCCCGCCAGGAGCGCTCTCCAGCCCATCTCGCTTGGACCAGCAGGGGAGGCCTCTGCGCACTTGTGGGGACATGGATGTTGTGTTGTGGGGCGAGAGAGAGCTGGGGTCTGCCTGCCAGGTGCAGCAGGAAGGCCTGTGTGTCCACTCTGGGGCTCCCATTGGTGGTCCTGGATGACCTTCCTCCCCAGCGGCCGTGGGCCCCTGTCGCTGGGCAGGGTGAACATTGGGCCCAGGGGAGGTGGGGACAGAGGGAACCTGGACGGCACGTCCCCAGGGACGTGTGCAGAGCCAGGCCTCCCGGCACCCGGGGGGTCAGACCCCAGGCCCAGCGCCCTCTCGCACTCTGACTGCTGGGGGAGGGGAGGGAGGCAGCAGAGGGACCCCACCCCAGGAGCGGGGACACCCAGGGTCCCTGCTGGTCACCTTCGGTGATACCCGCACACCCTGTGCTGCGGGCGGCTGCCCTGGGGGGCACAGCCAGGAGGAAAGAGCGTGGGGGTCCTGGACGGCCATGACCCCATGACCCTGTCATCCAGGAGGTCACCTTGGGACTGTGGGACCCCTCCATGAGCGGGTTAGTGAGGTGCCCTAAGCAGAGTCAGAGGTCCCAAGACAAAGGGGGCCCAGCAGGGGTCTGGGACAGGGACCCTGATGCCGCAGCCCCCGCTGCCTAGCGTGCGGGCCGTAGGGCTCGTGCCCAGACTGCACGTGATGGTGAACGGGTGCCCGGCCGTCGCCACATGGGTAACGACGCCCCCTCCACAGCAACCGCGTGACAGGCGTGTACGAGCTGAGTCTGTGCCACGTGGCTGACGCGGGCAGCCCAGGTAGGTATCTGCCCTGCGCCCTCTGGCCGGGGCTGGGGGCGGCACTGACGGAGGTCAGGGAGAAGGGTCCGTGGGGGACATTGGGTGACCTCGGGTATGCTGCCATGTGGGGAACCCCTCACCCGGACACCCCGGGGGGCCGGAGGACGGTGGGGGTGGGCGCAGCCCCCACGGGGTGCGCCATGTCCGCGGCCCTCGCAGGCATGCAGCGGCGACGACGACGAGTTCTGGACACGTCCGTGGCCTACGTCCGCGGGGAGGAGAACCTGGCGGGCTGGAGGCCGCGTAGCGACAGCCTCATCCTGGACCACCAGTGGGAGCTGGAGAAGCTGAGTCTCCTGCAGGAGGTGAGGGCCTGGCCCCCTGGCAGCCCCTGGATCCCGCCCCTGCCCCAACCGCACTCTCCCGCTTGTCACGGGGCTCAGAGCCTCACGATGGCCCCCGGCTTCCAGCGGAACGTTCGCACTTGGTCTAGTCGCAGACTGTGGGGCGTGTAGTGGAGACGAGAAAGACACTGGGAAGAGAATGGGGGCGGTGAGGCCCTCCAGTGGCTCCGGTCAGGACAGCCCATGTCCAGCAGCGGGTACTGGCCGCCGGCCGGGGCAGCAGGTGGAAAGAGGGCGTCGAGTCCGCGTCTGTCCACGCTCTGGGCCTTTCCTGAGGGTGCATCCCCGGAGCTTGTCCGTCCGCTTGCACTAGGGCGCGGGCAGGTCTGCAGGCTCCACGCCGCCCTCCCTGCCCGGCGGGCTCAGGGTGAGGCCACGCTCATGCCCCGCGCAGGTAGAGAAGACCAGGCACTACCTGCTGCTGCGGGAGAAGCTGGAGGCAGCCCAGCGGCCCGGCCCCGAGGCGCTGTCCCCAGCCTCCAGCGAGGACTCCGAAGTTCCTGGCTCCTCCGGCGCCTCCTCTCCGCTCACGGCTGAGGCCCGGCCGGCATCCCTGGAGGCGCCTAGCCAGCGGCAGCGGGAACTGGCTGTCAAGGTGGGTGGCTGGCCGGCCTGCAGGCGGGGGACCTGGGAGAACGAGGGCCTCGGAGTCACCTTGATCTCGGCCCCACCCCACCCCACCCACACTGGGACTTAGGGACTGTTTACAGCCTCCTCCCCCAGGTGGTGACCTGCTCCCCTCTTGAATCCTTACACGGACGGGGAGCTCACCACCCCCCAGAGCTGGCCGTTTCTGCTGCTGGGTGGACCACAGGGAAGACCTGCACTTCCTGTGCCCCCCCTCCTTTGCCCAGGCACCAACCAGCCTGCCGCAGGGGTCTTCCTCAGATGGCCCTACCCCCTGGGAGAGGTGGGGTGCTGCCCACCTCTTCCTGGGGTGCCTGGCCAGTCACTCGCGTCCACGTCCAAGCCGGGTCCCGGGGGCTTCTGACCAGGTGTTTGCTCTGCCCACAGTGCTTACGGCTCCTCACCCACTCCTTCAACAGAGAGTACACCCACAGCCACGTCTGCGTCAGCGCTAGCGAGAGCAAGGTGGGCACGGGGCAGGGCACCCGCGGGACTGTCGGCGCTGAGAGGGAACTCAGGTTTTTTTAGGGACACTCCTCTGCCAGCCCAGAGGGATGCTTCTTATCTCAGGGCTGGAGGCCAGGTCCCGCGCAGGGCAGGAGCGAGGTGTCCTCCTCTGCCCACTGCCCCCAGTAGCAGCCCCGTCTGACCTGGCCTCACCCCACCGCCCCTGTCCTGGGCGAGTCCAGCCCCTGCTTGGCTTCAGTCCTCACCCAGGGGCCCATCGGGGCTGGCAGCCTCAGGCCTGTCCCCCCAGCCCCTGTGTTGCCCTGCATGGAGCCTCCGGGGGGGTCCTGCCCACGCCCTTACTCGGCTCTGCAGGCGGCCTGCCCTCTGCCCTCTTGCTGGCCCCTCCCTCTGCCCAGAGCTCCTCTCGCCCTGGCCGTGGGGCTACACGTGCTGACGCTGGGGCTCAGAGGCTACGCCTTCTTCGGTCCTCACCCAAGTGTCCTCCAGCTCCCCCAGGGCAGAGCCCGAAGCCGTGGGTGGGGTGGGCAGGAGGGTCTGGCCTGCAGTTGAGGTGGGGCGACGCCCACGGGGGCCCCACACTGGCTCAGAGAATGCCATCTCTTCTGCAGCTCTCCGAGATGTCGGTCACCCTGCTGCGGGACCCGTCCACGTCCCCGCTGGGGGCCGCCACGCTCACCCCCTCCTCCACCTGTCCCTCCCTGATCGAGGGTCGGTACGGGGCCACCGACCTGAGGTAGGTGCGGGCGGGCCTGCATGAGCGGACCACGGCCGCCGGCCGGGGCGGGGGCAGGACGGCGGGAGCGGGACGGCTCGAGGCGCTGGCGTCTGGGGCAGCCACGCAGCGGGGCAGGGCTCATGCTGCCTCTCCAGGCCACTTTCTGCTAAAGCGTAAATTTAAAATACGCTCTTCCATGAGGCTGAGAACAGGTCAAAGCACTCAACGAAAGCCCTTTCCAGTGGCAAATGGAATAGGGTGACCAAGCAGAGACTCGGGGCCCCGTGGGTCCCCTAACTTCTGCTGACGTGGGGGCCCCCTGCTGACACCACTCGTGTCTGACGCCCAGATCTTGTAGCCCCTTGGGGTCTTTTTCCTCTGACTGGGAAAGGCGTGCAGCCCTCTGGGTCCCATCCTGAGACAGGCCGCCTCGGCCAGCACGTCGGCCCCGCTGGCCGGGCCGCGGGCCACCCGCTCCCTCCACGCAGATGGTCCCTGAGGAAGCCAGGTCAGCCTCCATCTGAGGCGAGACGGGAGCCGCTTTCCTGGGGAGGGGGTGGGGGGCCCGGGCGCCCCTGGAGAAGAAGCTGGTGGCGGGTGGACCCTGGCGGAGCCCCGATGGCCCCAGGGGGTGACGCTGGCCGCTGGGGAGCCCGAGCTTCTCCGGACTCCAGGTGCCCCCTGGCGCTGCAGTGGCTCACTTTGCTCCCCCAGGACCCCACAGCCCTGCTCCCGGCCGGCCAGCCCAGAGCCTGAGCCCCTGCCCGAGGTGGATGCCAAGAAGCCCCCCTCCCCTGCCCGGGCAGCGGAAGCCGACAAGGAGCCCCAGCGCCTGCTGGTGCCTGACATCCAGGAAATCCGCGTCAGGTGTGTGAGGGCCCTGCCCAGCTGGCTCCTGAGGACCCCAGCTCTGCCTCTGCAGGGACAGCAGCCGTCCTGACCTGTGCAGTGCTGGGGGCCAGGTGACCGCCCCCTGAGCAGGGGCAGTACAGGGGGCCGGGAGACCAGGCCCCCGACCTGGCGCAGTGCAGGGGGCCGGGAGACCAGCCCCCCGACCTGGCGCAGTGCAGGGGGCCGGGAGACCAGCCCCCCGACCTGGCGCAGTGCAGGGGGCCGGGAGACCAGCCCCCCGACCTGGCGCAGTGCAGGGGGCCGGGAGACCAGCCCCCCGACCTGGCGCAGTGCAGGGGGCCGGGAGACCAGCCCCCCGACCTGGCGCAGTGCAGGGGGCCGGGAGACCAGCCCCCCGACCTGGCGCAGTGCAGGGGGCCGGGAGACCAGCCCCCCGACCTGGCGCAGTGCAGGGGGCCGGGAGACCAGCCCCCCGACCTGGCGCAGTGCAGGGGGCCGGGAGACCAGCCCCCCGACCTGGCGCAGTGCAGGGGGCCGGGAGACCAGCCCCCCGACCTGGCGCAGTGCAGGGGGCCGGGAGACCAGCCCCGACCTGGCGCAGTGCAGGGGGCAAGCAGAACCCCCACCCCACCCCACCCCATGTCGGGCAGGGGCAGCTCTGTGCTGTAGTCAGGAGACCAAGCCCCCCCAAGCCTAGGGCAGGGGTGGAAAACGAGCTGATATAGCAGACAGGAGGGTAGCCCAGGGCCTGGACGGGAGGGACCGGTGGGAGGCCTTGGTCGGGGCGTGGGGGGCGGGCCCGGTGGGAGGCTTTGGGGGTGGAGGCCGGTAGGAGGCCGCAGAGAGATAGTTTTGACTCCTCCGGGCCTTGCAGCCCCATCGTCTCCAAGAAGGGCTACCTGCACTTCCTGGAGCCACACACGGCTGGCTGGGCCAAGCGCTTCGTGGTGGTGCGGCGGCCCTATGCCTACATGTACAACAGCGACAAGGACGCCGTGGAGCGGTTCGTGCTCAACCTGTCCACCGCCCAGGTTGAGTACAGCGAGGACCAACAGGCGATGCTCAAGGTGCGCCTCGGCCGCGGGCTGGCAGGAAGGGCGGGGCTGGGCCCAGTCCCCCGCGGGCGCATCCGCTCACCGCTCAGCCGAAGCAATGAGTGGACGTCACAGGTGGGGGTGTCAGGCTCAGCCTCTCTTGTTCCAGGGTCACTCTGCCCCCCCGTGGGGTTGGGGCGCCCCGTCCTGGTGACGACCAGCAGCGAGGGGTGGGTCAAGCATTGGTCCCAAGGATGCCCCATCTGATGGCTAAGGACACAGTGCCTCCTCCAGAGACACCCCAGAGGGTGTTGGGAGCCCTGCAGGCCCAGCAGGGCACTGGACCCAGAAGGGCAGCCTCATGCCCCCCGGCTCTGCCCCAGGTCCTCTCCGAGCAGGCGGCAGCCTGGGCCTGGGTGTGAGGAGCTCTGAGTCCTCCCGGCTGGGGCCCGGGGTTCCCCAAAGTGGGGGGTATGAGTTCAGCCTGACCGCCACGCCCACTGGGCTCAAGCTTGAGAGAAGAGGCGGGATTAAGGGGCACACAGCTGAGCCGGGGCCCAGGGAGGGGCCCTTGGGGACGCGGAACAGTGACAAGTCCGCCCGGGGCCTGGCCACAGGGCGAGAGGCGCAGGGTGGCCCGCCTGAGGGGCGTCTGGACGGGAGGTCAGGACCCTGGCCCTCCCGCGGGTCTCCTTCCCTGCCCCTTCTTCGACACCACCCCCCGACCCCCGAGGAGCCGTGGCCGTCCCGGGCTGAGCGGGGAGGCCTGGCGCCCCTCACGGCAGCTCCCTCTGCAGACCCCCAACACGTTCGCGGTGTGCACGGAGCACCGGGGCATCTTGCTGCAGGCCAGCAGCGACAAGGACATGCACGACTGGCTGTACGCCTTCAACCCCCTGCTGGCCGGGACCATCCGGTACGGCCCCTGCGTGCACGTCCCCTGCGTGCGCGTCCCCGAGGCCGCGGGGCCCACGAGCGGTGGGAGGCGGCCTCTGTGCCGGGACCATCCGGTACGGCCACCGCGGAGGGCCACCCGCGTGCGGGTCCCCGAAGCCGCCCGGCCCACGGTAGGCCTGGGAGGCGGCCTCTGTGCCAGGACCGCCAGGCCTCGGGTGGGCAAGCCTCGCCCCTGGCGGGAGACGTTTTAAAGGAGGCCGTATGGGCGGGGGGGCTGCTCCCACCGAGTCCCAGGGGCAAGAGTCAGAGGGTACGTCTCCCGGGCGGTTGGGCAGCCAGGGGCGTGCCCGCGATGCCTCTCACGCCAGCCTGCGGGCGCCCATGGCCCCCTGACCGCTGCTTCTCTCGGCCCGCAGGTCCAAGCTGTCCAGGAGGAGGTCTGCCCAGATGCGGGTCTGAGCCCAGCCCCTCGCAGGCCCGGCCCCGCCTCCCGTCAGCGCCACCATCTGTCAGCGCCACCCAGCCCCGCCTGCCTCCTGGGACACGCACCCTCCCTGGGACCTGCCACAGGACCTGTCCCAGCAGAGGCCAGCGCGTTGCCCTTTCTTCTGCAGGAGGCGCCCGGGTGGGAGGAGCTGGGAGCTGCTGGGAAGGCGGGGACAGGAGTCACGGGGCGTCGCTGCCGTTGTCCTATTTTTTTAAGCATAGACAGACTTATAATTAACATACACTAGTTAGTGACGTTGAGACAGTCCCCTCAGACGTTAACGATAAGACTGTGTTCTATTTATAAGTATTTATTTCTAATGCCTTCACGTAGACCTGTAGGATTCAGATGGACCCGCGCCCTTGTTCCCACACGCCCCTCTCAAGCCTCTTGGGGACAGATGGGTCCAGGCGGCCCTCCGGGAGCCAGGGGAACTCACTGCCCCAGCCAGGGCTGAGGCCTGGTCCCAGGCCCGTGTGTGCGCGTGTGCACGTGTGTGTCAGGGTGTGACTCCTGAGGGCTGAGCAGCACAGGTGTGTCCGTTCCAGTGGGAGTAGGGCACGTGTCTCACCCAGACGGCAGCCCCTGAGCCGTGACCGTCGGGGACGCTGGCAGTGCGTCCCTGGGAGCCCGGTCTGGGGTGAGGGGTTCAGGGTGGTGGCCAGTGTCCGGGCCGGCCGGGGGCGGGGCTGGGTCTACGAGTGGTCCGGGCGGCAAGGGGCTGTGGGCAGCGTGGGCAGGGGCGAGATGCAGGGTGAGCCCCGGGTCGCCATGGGGAGGAGGCTGTGGGCCCCTCTTTTACCAGGAGAGGAGTGTCCGGGGTCCCGGTGGGGAGACTCCAGGCGGTTGGTGCGGGTAGCCAGTGCCAGCACTGGGTCACTTGTCCTCCAGGCGTCTTCCTGTGTCCTAGGGTGTTGCCCGCTCTGGTTCCGGCCTCTTGTGACAATACCTGTCTCATCCCCTCTTCAGACTCTGTGCCCGAGGGTCGCCCAGGACCATGCAGGGTCGGCTGGGCTGAGGGTCTGGTCGGGGAACCCACCAGCCTGGGGTCTTCAAGGAGCTCTTCCTCCTCCCAGAGACACGCCAGCCCCTCTTCAGCTCAGGAGAGAGCAGCCGTAGCACAAGGCCCATCCACTCCGCAGCTCCCGGAGCAGGTGGCAGAGGCTGAGGGTCTAGACTAGGACTGAAAGCCGTCCAGAACCCGGGGGCCTGAGCCTCCCGGGGTCCTCAGAGACCATGCAGAGAGCAGGCTGACCGCCGCTCCAGAACCATCACTGAGCCAAGCTTGCGGGCAGGGGAGGACGCGCGGTTGAGCTCTGGGGGTCAGTCCCAAGCACCCCGCTGTCCTGCGGGGAGACGGGCACAGGGCCCGGGCCACGGCCCCTCAGGTCAGCCAGCCTGAGGCCATGGCCGCGTCAGGGTCCGAGGCCCTGTCTGGGGGCAGGGTGCCTGGGGCCAGCCAGCCTACAGAGCCCCTGTTGTGTAGGGTGAGCCTGAGGGACTCGCCCGTGTCTGGAGCCCCCACGGCCACGGGGGCCCCCGCGGCCACTGCGTCCTGGCCTCCTGCAGTCCCGGTGGGGACTTGGAGCTCAGGGGGTCCCTGCCCGACACCGCCTCCTCTCGGCCTGGGCCCAAGAGCTCCATCTGCGCGTCGGGAAAGCCGCTCTTCTGGGCTGGGTGCCCTGGGAGCCGGCAGAGGTGGTCTGGGACCCCATCCCATCTGTGACACGGGGGGCTGTCCGGAGGCCCCGGGGGTCCCTAGGGGGTGGGCGCAGGCGGGGAGGTCAGNCTCTCGGCCTGGGCCCAAGAGCTCCATCTGCGCGTCGGGAAAGCCGCTCTTCTGGGCTGGGTGCCCTGGGAGCCGGCAGAGGTGGTCTGGGACCCCATCCCATCTGTGACACGGGGGGCTGTCCGGAGGCCCCGGGGGTCCCTAGGGGGTGGGCGCAGGCGGGGAGGTCAGGTGTGGGGTCCAGCTGTGTCCCCAAGGGGAGGGAAGGGTGCCGGAAGCCACCTCTCTGGGACAGGTTTTGTTTTGGCGCTTGAGGCTGCTCTGGCTGCAGCTGCCGTGAGTTTGAGGGCGGCCCCTCCAGGGAGGGAGCATGCCTTCCACAGCAGCCCTGGGTGGAGCCCCGGAAGGGAGAGTCTGGGCCCCGGTGAGCCCGCTGGGGGCCACAGGCGGGTGTTGAGACCCGTCTGCTTCAAGGCCTCTGTGCTCTGAGCGACTGTTCATAAGAAGCCAACATTTTGTTCTCTGACAATGCGCACGCACACACACGCGCNCAGTGCATGAAAGTGAAAAGTGAAAGTGAAGTCACTCAGTCGTGTCCGACTCTTCACGATCTCACGGACTGCAGCCCACGAGGCTCCTCCGCCCATGGGATTTTCCAGGCAAGAGTACTGGAGTGGGGTGCCATCACCTTCTCACTATGTTAAGCCAGCAAAGGAGGAATCACATTATCATCTCTATAGACGCAGAAAAAGCATTTGATGAAAATGCAATATTCGTTGTTCATCAAAACTTGAAATAGAAGATAATGTCCTTAACGTGGAAAAGCGTGTCCACACTAAGTGTGTCGCCGACATCGTGTGTGTGTGTGTTCAGTCATGTCACGTGTGTCCGAGTCTCTGTGGCCCCATGGACTGCAGCCTGCCAGGCTCTGCTGTCCGTGGGACTCTCCAGGCAAGAACACTTGCGTGGGTGCCGTGCCCTCCTCCGGGGCATCTTCCCGACCCCGGGATCACACCCACGCTTCTTTTGTCTCGCGCACTGGCGAGCAGGTTCTTCACCGCTGGTGCCCCCTGGGAAGCCCAAGCTGGCATCATACTCAAGAGCAAGAAATGGAGACTTGAAGCTTAAGACTGGCACAAGACAAAGATGCCCCCCCTCATCACCCCGAGTTAACAAGGGAATGGAGCGCCTAACCAAGGCAGTAAGGCGGAAGAAGGAGAAGGCGGGTGCACAGATCAGGAGAGAAGGGTGGCTCGACAGGCGGAAAGTGCTAAAGGAGGACACCGGAAATCTGCTGTAATTACTGCACGAGCTAACCGAGGCTGCAGAACGCAACGCTGATACGAGACCCTCATTTTATTCATGTTTCATTCAAGTACGGGGGACTTTGTTTCATGGTGCACTCCAGTGTAGCTCTGTTAGACGCATATATGTATATAAACACACACATATACGTATACTCTTTTTCAGATTCTTTTCCATTATCTGCTATTACAAGCTACAGAATTAAAAGCACAAATTTTATTTTTATATACTAGCAATAAACTGTTGAAACTTTGAATTTAATAAATTGTACCGTTTGTACTGGCGGCTTCCCTAGTGGCTCAGATGGTAAAGAATCCTCCTGCAGTGCAGATTCCTGGGTTGGGAAGATCCCCTGAAGAAGGAAACGGCTACACTCTCCAGCGTTCTTGCCTAGAGAATCCCATGGACAGGGGAGCCTGGCGGGCTACACTCCATGGGGTTGCAGAGAGTCAGACACAGCGGAGCGACTAAGCACGCATTTATAGCAGCAGCAAAAATGTGAAGTAATATGTATAAATCTAACAGAATACATGCAAACTCAATATGCCAAGACTATAACAAAACACCGGTGAGATAAAGGCCCAAGTGAAGTGAAGAGTTTCATTCATAATTAGAAGGTTCAATATTTATTAAGATGTCATCTCTCGCCAAATTGAGTTTTAAATTCAACATGGTCTCAATCAAAATTCCTGTGGATATCAAACACCTGATTCTAAAAGCTATACGACAAGTTAAGGCACTAGAATAGCTAAAACAGGTTTGGCCCAGAAAAATAAAGTTAGAAAAGTCACAGCATCCATTCTGACCTACGGAACCACAGGGGTTAGGACAGTGTGGTGCTTTTCAACTGGAGTCTGGCTGCTTTACGACGTTGCGTCTCTGCTGTGCAGCAGGGTGAGCCAGCCGCGCGCACTCGTGCGCCCTCCCTGTCGGGCCTCCCCCACCCACGCCCACCACCCCATCCTTCTGGGGGCATTGCTGGGCACCGAGCTGAGCTCCCTGGGCTACGCCGCAGCTCCCCGCAAGCTGTCAGTTTTATGCCCGGTGGTGTGTGTGCGTTGGTCCTGATCGCCCGGTTCCTCACACGCTCCACTCCCCGCCCGCCCCATGGCCGCACATCTGTCCTCTGGGTCTGCATCTCTGTTCCTGACCCGCAAAATGCCAATTGTGCCATTTTTCTAGATTCCAGGACAGTGTGGTATCGGTGAAGGGGCAGATGCACAGATCAGTGCGGTGCAGGCAAGAACCCAGAAGTGGACACACACACACATGCACGCACACACACACACGTGCATGCACGCAGACATGCACACACACACGCACATGCACACATGCACACACGCATGCACACGCACACATGCACACACAAGTGTCACCAGCTAACGCTGTTTACAAGACGCAAAAGTGGTCAACACAGGACAGACTTTTCAACAAACAATGTTGGAACAGATGGGCTCCAATACGTCTTTTAAAATGAACATAAACAACACCTTATACAAAAAGTAACTCAAAATGTTATGTAAAATCTAAATCTATGAAAAGAAGAAAATAATATTACAGGGAACCCTTCAGGATACGAAGCTGGGCACGGTGCTGTTGGACATGGCACCAAAGGCTCTGTTCACAGAGAAAGAAATGCAAGGTTGAACTTTATGACAGTGAAGAAGCTTCTGCTCTGTGAAGGAAAATGAAAAGACAAGCTACAGACGCAGAGAAGATATTCACAAATCATATCTCTGGCCCAAGACTTGTCTCCACAACACATTAAGAATCCTCCAAAGTCTCCGATAGGGAAAAAAAAAAACACCCCAACTTAAAAGTGCTAAACGATGCCAACTACTCACACACTTAAAGGGCTGAAATCAAAAACAAGCAACAAAACCTGAGAGTGTCGAGTGTTGTTGAGAAGCAGCAGCTGAATGCTTCACTATTTGTCAGACTGCAAAAGCTGCAGTCACTCCAGACAAGGGTTTGGGACTTTCTTAGAAAGTTAAGTGTACACTTTCATGTGACTCACCAGCCCCGCTGCTGGGCATGTACCCCAGAGAATGACAAAGCGTGCCTTAGAGAAATGGATACGTAGACATTTAAAGCAGCTACTCATTGTTGCCCCAAGTGGGGCAACAGAGAATCAAAATTAAAAGTCGATGGCCTGCCTGTGTACCAGCAACAAACAGCTGGAATTTGAAATTTTAAAATCACCATTTATAGTACTGCCAAAAAAAAAAAGGAGAGAAGGTTTTTATTTAAAAAAAAAAAAGATAAGTAAAAAGTAAAATATGTTCAGGATCTGATGCAGAAAACAACACAATTCTGCTGAATCAGTGGTGTAAGTAAACAGACATTCTGTGTTCACTGACCGCGAGACTCACCGCTGCGAAGACGTGAGCTTTGCTGGTTGGCCCTATAGACTCAGTAGGGCTCCCCGGTGGTGCTGGCGGTGAAGAGCGTGCTGGCCAAAGCAGGAGATGCAGGTTCAGTCCCAGGGCTGGGGAACTTGCCCTGGAGGAGGGCATGGCAACCCACCGCAGTATCCTTGCCTCCCGTAGACACACGAGCCTGGCAGGCTACAGTCCGTAGGTTTGCAAAGAGCTGGACACCACTGGAGTGACTTAGGGCACGCACAGACTCAGCCTCCCCAGTCACGCTGCTGGGGCGCCAGCCAGATGGGGACTTCCCTGGTGGTCGGGCAGCCAAGACACCCTCCCAATGTTGGGGCCCCAGGTTCTATCCGTGGTCGGAGAAGGAGATCCCACATGCCACAACTAAGGGTTTGCGTGCTGGAACTAAGATCGAAGATCCCGCTTGCCACAATCAAACAAGTAAAACCAAATGGTTAAAAAGTCAAGATGGTAAGATGCTGGTGCACGAGCAGACAAGTAGTAACCGTACAGAAGAGCCCAGAAACAGACGCACACAGGGTCAGCTGATTTTGACGAAGGAACGCGGGCTGCTCAAGGGCAACAGGACAACCTCTCAGCAAATGGGGCTGGAGCAAAGGGACACTCACAAGCAAAAAGCATTTAAAAGAATCTGGTCACAGATCTTACGCTTCTCACAAACACTCAGACGCTAAGTCAAAATGGATCTTGGACCTAAATGCAAAGCACAAAACTAAAACTTCTACAAGTACTTATCAGCGTTAAGAAGTGACTAGGACCTGGGCTTCCCGGGTGGCTCAGATGGTAAAGAAAGGAAGTGTTAGTTGCTCAGTTATGCCCAACTCTTTGTGACCCCGCGGACTGAGTCTCACCAGGCTCCTCTGTCCATGGGATTCTCCAGGCAAGAATACTGGAGTGAGTAGCCATTCCCTTCTCCCGGAGATCTTCCCAACCCAGGGATCGAACCTGGGTCTACTGCACTGGGGGCAGACTCTACCATCTGAGCCAGAATCGTCCTGCAATGCAGGAGTTCCACGTTCGATCCCTGGGTCAGGAAGATCCCCTGGAGAAGGGCATAGCAACCCACTCCAGTATTCTTGCCTGGAGAATTCCATGGACAGAGGAGCCTGGTGGGATACAGTCCATGGGGTGGCAAAGAGTCAGACACAACTGAGCAACTAAGCACAGTATAACAGGACCTGGGAGGAGATACTTGGAGAATAATTATATATCAGACAAAGGACTTGTCTTCAGAACATGTGAAGTGTTATTATAACTCAATAATGACAAAGATACACAACTCAGCAAAAAACGAAAAGCGTTTGAATGGCCGGCAAGTAGGCTCCTGACAACGTGCTCATATATCTTCTGTCATCAGGGGAATACAGCTTCCCACCACAGAGAGAGGGACACCAGCAGGGGAGGCTGCGGGGATCCTCACGGCGCAGCGTCTGTGGACACCAGGCGCCTCCTGTCTTGCTCCTACTGTTGTTGTTGAGTCACTCAAGCATGTCTGACCTCATGGACTGCAGCACGCCAGGCCTCCCTGTCCATCACCAACTCCCGGAGTCCACCCAAACCCATGTCCATTGAGTCGGTGATGCCATCCAACTATCTCATCCTCTGTCATCCCCTTCTCCTCCTGCCCTCAATCTTTCCCAGCATCAGGGTCTTTTCAAATGAGTCAGCTCTTCTCATGAGGTGGCCGAAGTATTGGAGTTTCAACTTCAGCATCAGTCCTTCCAATGAACACCCAAGACTGGTCTCCTTTAGGATGAACTGGTTGGATCTCCTTGCACTCCAAGGCATTCTCAAGAGTCTTCTCCAACACCACAGTTCAAAAGCATCAATTCTTCGGTGCTCAGCCTTCTTGATGCTCCGACTCTTACATCCATACATGACCGCTGAAAAAACCACAGCTTTGACCAGATGGACCTTTGTTGGAATAGTAATGTCTCTGCTGTTTAATAGGCTGTCTAGTTTTGTCATAGCTTTCCTTCCAAGGAGCAAACGTCTTTTAATTTCGTGGCTGCAGTCACCGTCCACAGTGATTTTGGAGCCTAAAAAAATCTGCCACTGTTTCCACCTTTTCCCCATCTATTTCCCAGGAAGTGATGGGACTGGATGCCATGATCTTANTTCTTCGGTGCTCAGCCTTCTTGATGCTCCGACTCTTACATCCATACATGACCGCTGAAAAAACCACAGCTTTGACCAGATGGACCTTTGTTGGAATAGTAATGTCTCTGCTGTTTAATAGGCTGTCTAGTTTTGTCATAGCTTTCCTTCCAAGGAGCAAACGTCTTTTAATTTCGTGGCTGCAGTCACCGTCCACAGTGATTTTGGAGCCTAAAAAAATCTGCCACTGTTTCCACCTTTTCCCCATCTATTTCCCAGGAAGTGATGGGACTGGATGCCATGATCTTAGCTTTTTGAATGATGAGCTTTAAGCCAGCTTTTTTCTCTCTCCTCTTTCACCCTCATCAAGAGGCTCTTAAGTTCTTCACTTTCTGCCGTTAGAATGCTCCTGGGAATGTAAATTCTACAACCACCTTGTGGGAAGTAGCAAGAGAACCTCACAGAATTAAGTATTGTCCTGCCCTGTGATTTGGAAAGATTCTATAGCTACTTACCACCCCCCCAAAACCAAAAACATATGTCTACAAGGACTTATATGAACCTACTGAGAGCAGCTTTATTTGTACTGTAGGGAAAAATGGAAGAAAACTAAATGTTTGTTCACTATCAGAAAGAGGGATTAACAAATCGTGGTTCAGCCATGAAATGGAATTCCATTCAGAATTAAGTAGGAACAAAACTCTGACCCTGGAAACAAAAGCGGCCCCCCTCCCTGCCGGCCCCCGCGTGGAGACGCAGGGCAGACACAGGACTTGGGCTATATGGGACGGTCCCCAAGCTTCTGATGACCCAAAGCAGGAAGCCGATGCCTCTGATGAGGGTGGGGTCCACGGGAAGGGCTCGGGCTTTCTGAGAGCGCGCTCCGCTCCCACCAGGGTAAAGGCGTGGGTGACCTGCATCTGTGCATGTCTCACGGGTGAGAGTTCACTCTCAAGATAGGTGTGCTGCACACCACTTACATTTTATCTAAAAATGTGAATTATCTAGAAATACAGCCAATTCAGGCTGATGGCTCAGTGTGGATTACCACCCAACTCCAGGCAGGATTTCTGGGGGTCACGCATTCTGTGTGTTCCGACCTGGGCAGGCCTTGGCCGCCTGGAGACCAGGCCCCATGGGGGAGCCGCGGGTGCCCAATGGGTAAGGCGGAGGCCCAGGGCTCCGAGGTGGACGGGAGGTCCCCGCAGGCACTCACGCTCTGTGTGAGCCTGAGGGAAACGCGGGGTCCAAGAAAACCATCGATAGTGTGTAACAGGAAGAGAAGAGGGTTTTACTGAACCCCAGCTGAAGACTATCGTCCAGGAAGGAGCTTCCCAGATCACTCAGAGGGAGCGCTCCAGAGAAATTCTGTAACTCTTCGGGACAGAGACCGTCCAACAAGCCAGGGATGTGTCCCTTCAGACCCACCCGGCTCCTCTGTCCACGAGATTCTCCAGGCAAGGGTCCCGCAGCGGGCTGCCGTGCCCCCTCCAGGAGGCCTTCCTGACCCGGGGACCGAACTCTCTTCTGCAGGAGAACTCTCACTCTGCCTCAGCAGGTAGGTTCTTGATTGCTAGTGCCTCCTGGGAAGCCCTCTACCCCTTCAAGTTTTCAAAAAACAGACCAGCACGTACTCCACAGCGAGTCAGCGTGTCCTCGGCACCTGAGAGGGAGTCTTATTGCTAAAGGGCCAGGAAGGGAAGCATTTAACCTTTGTTTTTAATTTGGACGTTCTTTGTTTTCAGTTCAGTTCAGTTGCTCAGGCGTGTCTCTTTGCAAACTCACGGGCTGCAGCACGCCAGGCCTCCCTGTCCATCANGAGACCTGGATTCGGGAGCTCCCCCGGGGAAGGGGAAGGCTACCCACTCCAGTATTCCGGCCTGGAGAGTTCCATGGACTGTATAGGCCACAGGGTCGCACAGAATCAGACACGACTGAGCGACTTTCACTTTCATCTTTGGAGTCGAGCCGCTGGGAAGCAGGGAGGGGGCCGGCGGGGACGGGAGGGACAGAGCAGCAGGGGAGCAGGGCCGGGGCCTCCAGGTGGGCTGGAGGGGGCGTCGCCTGGACCCCTTCCCCAGCGGCGGTGGCTGGCCTGAGGCCTCTGCCTGCAGAGACCCTGGCTCCTGGGCCAGGGACCCTGCCTCTTCTGCAGGGGCACGCTGGGGCCAGCCGCCTGTCTCCCTGGGGGCCCCTGCCCAGTGACCCCTCCGCCGCCCTGCGCCCGCTGCCTTGGCCCCTGTGGGGTGTGGCTGTGTCCTGGAGACCTTGACTTTGACCTTCAGCAGCAGTGCCCCCGGCCCCTGGCTCAGCCCCCTCCCCTGGAAGCCTCTGCCCCAGCTCAGGCCTGTGGGCGAGGGCACTGCGCACCCCCAGGGCCCCCTGCCTGGTCTGGGCCTCCCCTCCACGTCCTCAGCCTCGCTCAGCCCGTCCCCCTGGCCTAGAGTGGCCGCCGGGCCTGGGGTGGCCCTGCTCTCTCAGGTCCTGAGGTCGTGGCAGAGCGACCGTGACCACCACCCAGGCTGTCTGTCCGTGCAGCCCGGCCGGTGTCCAGCAGAGTCACGGGCAGAGCGCCGACTTCCAGTCCCTCCGACTTGGGAGCCCAGGCCCAGCGATGTCCTCGGGCCAGGTGCTCACCTGGACTCAAGTGGGGTGTGGAGAGGGGTTCACAGGGGACCCCACTTGGCTGATCGGGCCCTCTCCTCCAAGTTCACCACGTGCCGGGGCCTTCAGGAAGCCGCCGAAGCCCCCAAGCAGCCATTTTGCTCAAGACGAACGCACTTCTAACTTCCAGCTTCCCTAGAAGCGCAGGTCACATGCCCACCCTCCAGAAGGAAGATCCGGGGCAGTATGTCCCCTTTTCAGAAACCTCCAAGCTGAGAGCTTTCCGAGGTGCAACGTCCATTCCATCAGCGTCAGGCGTGAGCCAGGCGGCAGCTCGCCCTCCGTCTCCCGTTGCTGATGACCCTGCGGCTCCACCGTCTCCCCTCCTCTCTCTCCTCCAGGCAGTAACGCTTCTTGCTGTTCACTCCACGCCGGCTCCTGTGTGCCGGCTCCTGTGTGCCGTCTGTTGGTGCGTACGACTGTGTTTTTCAAGGCACTGTGTGTACTGTAAGGTTGAACATGTTTTTGCTTGTTTCTTTTTATGGGTCATTTGTGTAAAAAGTGTTATAAAGGGCTTCCCTGAGAGCTCAGTTGGAAGAGAATCTGCCTGCAGTGCAGGAGACCCCGGTTTGATTCCTGGTTCGGGAGGATCCGCTGGAGAAGGGATAGGCTACCCGTTCCAGTGTTCTTGGGCTTCCCTGGTGGCTCAGCTGGTAAAGAATCCCCCTGCAATGCGGAGACCTGCATTCGATCCCTGGGTTGGGAAGATGCCCTGGAGAAGGGAACGGCTACCCACTCCAGTGTTCTGGCCTGGAGAGTTCCCTGGACTGCATAGTGTGTATATATATAGACTGTATGTTTGTGTAAAGAGTATGATAAGCCTATCACAGATACAAAACTATGTAGCCATTGTGTGGGCGTGCAAACGTGCTCTCGGAATGGACCCTGTTTGCATGCAGGGGACTTACTGTGTGAGGTGAGGTGTCCGTCTCTGCAGGCTCAGCTTCCAAGGTGCCCAGTGCAGCCTGCCAGGGTGCCCCCTGCTCCCCGTGTGGGGCTCCTGACCCAGCACACGGCCGCCCTCCGGGAGGGAGCTGGTGCCCGGGGACCGTCCCCCAGGTGGACACAGGCACAAGCGCCCGCCAGGAGCTGCCTGGTGGAGCCAGGGGCCTGGGCTGAGTCACAGGGCTCTGGCAGCTTTGGGGAGCAGCACCTGGAGTGGCTGAGGGGTCTGGGTGTCCCCCGAGGACACCGACTGAGGGGCGGGCCAGAGAGGCGCTGTGAGTGGTGCAGGTGTGAGGCTCCCACGGTCCCCTCCCCACCCGACACGTCAGCTCAGGCCCTGCCGGCCCATCCTCCCGGAGCCTCCAGGCCGATGGCCGGTCTGAACGTGTCTCTCTGCTTCTTCCTCGCCACCTTCGCCCTCTGCCAGGCGGCCAGGAGGGCGGCCAAGGCCCTGCTCCCCGGGGACACCTACACCCACTTTGCCCGGGAGGCGGCGGGCACGGCCCAGCTGGGGGCCTGCTGCCTGGAGATGCGGATGCTGGTGGAGCTCGGACCCTGGGCGGGGGGCTTCGGCCCCGATCTGCTGCTGACCTTGGTATTCCTGCTGCTCCTGGTGCACGGGGCCACTCTGGACGGGGCCTCGGCCAACCCCACGGTGTCCCTGCAGCGTTTCCTCCTGGCCGAGGCCTCTCTGCCCAGCACGCTGCTGGAGCTGGCGGCGCAGGCACTGGGCGTGCAGGCGGCCAGCGCCCTGACGCGGCACTACTGGGCCTGGGGGCTCAGCGACCTGCACGTGCTGCAGAGCCTCATGGACCCGCACTGCAGCTCGGCACTGCGCACGGCCGTGCCCCACGGCGCCCTGCTCGAGGGCTCCTGCGCCTTCCTGCTGCACCTGGCGCTCCTCCGCCTCCAGGGCAGCCGCGCCGTCCACAGGGCACCAGCCGTGGCCCTGCTGCTCACCGCCGCGGCCGGCACAGGTGAGACCGGCCCCCTGTCCCCCGGGCCATGTGGCCGCCCAGGAGAGGGGCTGCAGGCCGGCACGGGGCCACCAGGCCTGGGGTGGCCACTGCCCAGGCACCTGCTGGGGGTGATGGCCAGCCAGGCGGTACTCAACGCGCTGGGCAGGGACCCGACCTCTGTGGGACAGTCTTTCCCGGCTGGGTCTGTCTGCACCCCGAGCTGCTGCTGCAGTTCATCCCGGGAGGCCAGCACCTGAGGTGGATGACAGGTGGGGAGGGGGGCTGCCGCTTCCTCGGGGCCCAGGCTCTGGTCTGGAAGCCCCTG
>SJYA01000386.1:683766-715620 GCA_006410615.1 Neotragus moschatus
CCCCCCCTTTCTCTCCCCCTCCCCAGTTTCAGGTGCCAGCCTTGGGCTCCCACACAACTTTGGTCAGGGTGCCTCCTCCCCTCACCTCCAGGTTCTACCAAGGGCCCCTCCAGACTGTGGACCTGCCACCTCCCCTGCCCAGTGGGATGAGGGGCCCCAGCCCTGGAGTAGTGGCACCCTGCCAGGCAGGGGGTCTGTGGGGGTCTTTTCTGAGCCTCTGCACCCAAGGCTTCATCAGATCAGCTCAGGATCTTTGCCGGTCCATCCCTCCGCCCTATTACCCCATCTGTCCCAGACCACAGGACTCCTGGAAGGTCCCTCCTCCTGTGGCCCTGGGTGTGAGGCCCCAAACTCCTCTGTCCGGAAGAGCTGGTCCTGGTCCTTCCTTGAGATCCCTGACCTCCACCCACTCTCGGGGACCCACCGAGGGGCCAGAAGGGGTCCCAGGCTGGCCCTTGGGGTTCCCGGGTGCCAGGAGAGCAGGAGGGACCTGAGCCTGGGGCGGAACAGGCTGAGCCACATCTGTCTGTCTGTCTGTCTGTCTCTCTGCCCCTCCTCCTGGCTCTGGCCTCGTGCTCTCGCCTCGTCCCCTGGAGGCTCCTTCTGTTCACTCTTCGAACCATCTTCCTCATGTGCGTCCTGTCCCCGTCGCCATCCCCCTTCTTTCCTCCACATCACCCCCCACTCTCTCACCCCTGCTCTCTCTTGCTTTCTCCCATCTCTCTTCTCTCCCACCTCTCCCTTTTTCTCTGTCCCAGAGACCGTCTCTGCCTACAGCAGCTCCTGATACCCAGGCCGAGGCCCTAGATGGCCAGAGGTTATCACGTGCTGACACAGAGGTTAACGGCCCCCCCACCTCTCCCCACACCTGGACCTGGAGCTCAGGACCAGCTGCTCACACTCGGGCCTGAGCCAGGCCTGGGACCGACAAGGCAGCTGAGGACCAGCCCTCCCTGGCGGCAGCCCCCCAGATGATGGGGAGTAGGCCAGGGTGGGAAACAGCTGGCAGAGCCCGTGGAGAGCCCCCGAGTGAAAAGCCCTAGAAAGCCACCTGGAAGACGCCCCAGGTGCTCCACCTCCCACTACGTGGCCGTGGGTGGCACAGAGCCCCAGGGTAGAGCTTTATTCTGGCCCCTGTGGGGCAGTAGCAGAAGGCTGGCCATCAGAGTCACAGGCACCTGGCAGACACCCCCTCCCAGGGCCCCAGGTGTGCCAGTCTCTGGACACAGCAGGGTCCCTGGGCTTGGCCCCACGCAGGCTCCAGTCCTCCTGTCTTCATCCTGTCCCTCTTCTGCCCGGGGCGGGGGGGGGGTGTTGCCTCCCCAGACTCCACGCCCAGCTTGTCCTGCTGAGTTGAGCCTCCTGAGAGTGTCCACAGCCCACAGCCCACAGCTAGTTCAGGGCAGATCGTGGGGCTTGTCGTCTCTGGTCTCTGGTCCCCCAGCGGGGGAGCCCGTGGCTCATCTCCTAGGTCAGGGTTACAGTCACACTGTCCTTGCTCTTGTGGGCCTTGGCTCTGGGGGATGTGGTTGACACAGACGCCTCCTGGAACTCCCTGGCCATGAAGTAATAGCAGATGGCGTCCAGGCAGCAGTTGGCGTCTGAGAGTCTGCTGGTGACCTGGATGGCCATCTTGATGGCACAGGTCTGCAGGCCCAGGGCCACGCGCACGGTCAGGACCATGTGCAAGGGCAGGAAGCAGACCACGAAGACAGCCAGGTTCGCCAGCACCATGCGAGAGGCTTTCTGCGTGGCTTCCGCCTGGCCCGGGTTGGCCTCGGGCCTCTGGGTCAGGGCGGTCACCACCTGCAGAGAGCAGAACACCAGGATGGCCAGCGGCAGGTAGAAGCCCAGCAGTGAGAAGACCCCGGTGGACGTGTTCCGCCCGGAGCGGACAGCGAAGCAGAAGCCACCGTCCTGCACGTCCAGGAACCAGCGGAGCACCAGGGAGCCGAAGACCACGGCCCAGAGCACCGCGCACACAGCCACAGCCTGGCCGGGGGAGCGGAGCCCGCGGGTGCGCAGGGGGTGCCGCACGGCCATGTAGCGGTCCACGGCGATGGCGGTGACCAGGCTGATGCTCATGTACCTGTTGAGCAGGTAGACGGCCTGGGAGAGCTGGCAGAGCGTCGTGTCCTTGGAGGTGTCCCGGAAGTACAGGAAGAAGGGCAGGGCGCAGAGCAGGCAGAGGTCGGCCACGGCCAGGTTGGCCATGTAGACACGGGTCTCCGTCCACCGCGCCAGGCGCCAGCACAGCACCCAGAGCGCCAGGCCGTTGAGCAGCAGGCCGAGCGCCAGCAGCCCGCCCATGTAGGTGAGCAAGAGTCCCCTGGCCCCTAGGGGCTCCCAGGAGCTGCAGTTGCTGCTGTTCATGACCCTGGGGCTGCAGAGGGGGAGCAGGCTGTGAGGTGGGCAGGCCAGCAGGGGAGCCTGGCCGCCCCTACCTCAAGAGCCCCACGTTCACCTGCCCCAGGAAGACACCCCAAGAAGCCCCGAGGCACCCTCCAGGCCACCTGCAGGAAACCAAGGCCTTCAGAGGCCCGTGGCCCTGAGATGGCTCGGGGAGCCAGCCCGGGGCTGGACTCACGTCCTGTGCCTGAGCCTGCCTCAGGGCCCTGCTGGCTGCTGGGCAGAAAGGACAGCGGGAGTGCATGGTCCACCCCCAGCCCCAGCCAGGCCGGCTCCACCCACTCTCAGTCCCCAGGGCCCCACTCCACCTGCTGTCAGGACAGGACCCAGGGGTGGCCAGCCTTGCCCCAGCCCAGTGCCATTCTCACCAGGGAGGTTCAGAGGCAACTCAAGACAGGGACCCCAGGAACCCTGGAGTCTGAAAGCGGTACACTGAGCGGCTCATGGGGTCCCAGGGTGGCTCACTGCCCCCCCCATGTCCTCCGCAAACCTGGCTGCAGGAGGCACCCGTGTCTGACACACTCCCACATCTCAGCAGGGCGGGCACCTCCCGAACGGGCCCTTCCTGGCTGCTGAGGTCCAGGGCAGCAGGGGCCACAGCTCGGCCCTCCAGAGAAGCCCAGCCCCTCTCCCTCCTGTGCTGTGCCCTCCTGCTGAGGGCATGGTGGTTGGGTGCTCTGGTTCCCAGCCTCCCTCCCTCCTCCCCTCCGAGAGCCTCCCCAGCTGCCCTCAGCCCACCTAGACTGGCCTGATGCCCCATCTGGTGCAGGAGTCCCCTTGAGTTCCCTGTGGTGAGGGCCGCCCTATGGTTCTGGCAGCCTTGGGGTGCTGCTGGGTGACTTCCACACGGCCATCGTCAGAAGCTCCTCCACGGCCTCACCCGCCACACCTCTCACTCCCCTGCACTCGCTCCATGACAGCCCAGGACTGCCAGGACCAGCTCACCAGGCTGGGGATGGACTTGGTGGTCTGATGCTCCTGGTGTGGCACCGTGAGCTGGGCTGCACCAGAGGCGTGGCTGTCAGACACGTGGGCCCATGGGGCACGCCTGTGTGAGTGGCACGCACCCTCCGGACTCCCTCCCACCCCCCACCTTGGTTCCTCTGGCTGGAAGGGCCTGGAGGGGTGGGGGGAGAGGCCTCCCTCCCTCCATGAGCCCCAGGCCCCCTGGGGGCTCCCTGACCTTCAGGCGAGGTGGAGAAGGGGGTTCAGTCCATCGGAGGGGGGAGTCTGCTCCCCTGCCTGCGCTCACACACAGGAAGGGAAGAAACACCCAGAGGCGGGGTATCAGGCTCATGGTGCCAGGGGTGGCAGCGGGGCGCTCATTTCCTGAGACACAGCCCCCTGGGAGTGTCCAGGCCACAGTCCATTAGGGAAGCTGGCGCCCAGACCGCAGTGAGTAGGAGCGGAAATATGCCGCCCAATTATCCTGGTGAATCCCTTCTGAATTTTAAGTGCCCATTTGCCAGCAATTCAAGATTCACGAATGCTCCCACTGTGTGTGAAACCTCTCTCCTCGTGTTTGAAAGATTCTGCCTGTTCGCTCGCTCCTTGTTCTGCGGCCCCAGGCCCACGCAGGCAGGCTCCCCAGGCTCCAGAGCCCACTGGGGCAACTGCAGGCATCCTGCCTGCCTGCCTGCCCCTGGCTCAGAACCCCTGAGCCTGCTGGGAGCACCAGGTGATCCTGCCACACGCGCGCCTCCGGGCCGTCTCCCACTTGCCCCTCGCTACTCTGGGCAGCGAGGCCTGCAGCAGCGGACAGTCACCCGGGCGCTGCCCGGGACAGCAGGGGGAGGCGGGCCTGCCTCTCACGGGATGCCCTGCACCCGGACGGCTGTCTCGGGGCTGTCCAGCCTCGTGTGGCCCAGTGTTTGGAGACAGTGAAAGTGAAGTTGCTCAGTCGTGCCCGACTCTTTGCGACCCCATGGATAGTAGCCTGCACCAAGCTCCTCTGTCCATGAGATTTTCAAGGCCAGAGTCCTGGAGTGGGCTGCCATTTCTTTCGCCAGGGACTCTTCCCAACCCAGGGATCGAACCCAGGTCTCTCACATTGTAGACAGACGCTTTACCGTCTGAGCCACCAGGGAAGCCCAGTGTTTGGAGAGAGCAAGTTAAAATCCAGCTGTCATCTTTACATTTTGCCCTTTATAGTGACTGCTAACCAGCAGGGGGAAGGATGGCAACTCGGCAAGATTATCAGGGTGCTCGCGAGACTTGCAGGAAATGGCCTGCTCATGCGGCCTCTCCCTTGGGGTGGAAAAGGTTTGGGGGGTCAAGTCCCAAGGTCCAGCTCAAGCAGCATGGGGTCCCCAGAAGCCATGGCAACCCACTGAGGTCCTGCCTACCCCAGGCGAGGGCGCAGGGCCCCAGGGCTGGGGTCGGGGGTGGCCGGGGCTCAGAGCGCTCAGCGGTGGGGGCACCGCCACTTCCTGCTGGGGGAGGCGGCCCTGGGAGGGGGCAGCACCCAGAGGCTTTGCTTCCTGCTCCCCCAGCGGTCGCGGGTCAGTCCGCTCCCCCAGCGGGGTGGGAAGCCACCTTTGCTGCGGCACTGAGGTGCCTTGTCAGTCCCACGCCCTAAGTGGGATCTGGGGCAGAGAGTGGAGTGCTGACCCCCGTGGTCCGGGTACCGTAGAGACCTCTGGAGCTGGGACTCCAACTTAAAGTAGCCCAGGAACCGGGATGAGTTTCACAAAGCCGCATTCGCTGCGCTAGGGCCCCCCCTCAGACCTTCTCTTCTAGCTTCAGACACTGGTCTAAGCCCACGAGAGACTTCACAGACTCAAGTAAGGGGGGACCAGGCCCCAGGAGTCACCCTAAGTTCCTCTGCATTGCTGCCCATGAGTGACGTCTCGGTGCGAGACCATCAGCCGCCACAGGGCTCCTCCTACGGGTTACCTGCCGAGGTTCAGAACCCCGGCACAGCCTTCACCTGCTGAGACCCCTCCCCCCTCCCCCTCGGAGACCCCTTCACCCTCACCCTCTGAGATCCCCTCACCCTCACCCCCTGAGACCCCATCATGTCCCTCACCCTCTGAGACCCCCTCACCCTCACCCTCTGAGACCCCATCACGGCCCTCACCCTCTGAGACCCCCTCACCCTCACCCCTGAGACCCCTTCTGATACCCCTTCACCCTCACCCTCTGANCTGGGACCATCCTCACCCTACCCCGGGCTCACCCCTCACCCCTGGGACCATCCTCACCCCAGGCTCACCGTTCACCCCTGGGAACATCCTCACCCCACCCCGGGCTCACCCCTCACCCCTGGGAACATCCTCGCCCCACCGTGGGCTCACCACTCACCCCTGGGACCATCCTCACCCCAGGCTCACCCCTGGGACCATCCTAACCCCAGGCTTTTCGCACACTCCTGGGGACCATCCTCCCCTCCCCTCACAGGAAAATGAGGCCCCATCTTGAGGAAACAGCCTTGAACTCCACCCCAGACCTGAAGACCGCAGGCCCTGTCCAACTGGCTGGCTGCTCCTCCCCCGCCCAACGCTGTCCAGAGGCCCTGGGCTCAGGTGTCCCTGAGCCGCCAGACCGGCCTCAGGGCCCAAGGAAGGTAGGAGAGCGAGGGCACTGCACCCTTCCTGGCCAGGCTCCCTGCTTGCCCCTCCTCCCTGGTCCCCCCATGGCGGCCGCTGCACCTCCAGGCGCGTCTCGCTGGGGGTCTGGGTCCCCCATTGGCTGTTTCTTCCTGGACTCTCACCCTCCATCTTCCTGCAGGCTGGCCCCTCGTGAAGGGGCAGTTGGATGAGCCTAGCTCTGCCCCCAGCCCCCCGAGGGACCCTGCAGGCCTGGGCTGTCGAGAGCCACCTGGAGCCGGCGTCCTCTGCGTGGACAGTGGGCACCAGCCAGCGCGGGCAGGGCCAGGAGCCGGCTCCTGTCCTTGGGCCCATCACCGCGCCTTGGCTGGTCCTGCCTGCTGGACGCTCACTCCCGAGTCACCAGCTGAGGTGACACAGGGGCCAGGGCTTTGCCCTAAGGCCAGGCGGCCTCGGTCCTTGTGGGGCAGGCACCCCAGGAGTCTCTGTACTAGACCCCCTATTTCGACATACAGTTGAACTTTTCCACAAAACAAGTTTATAAAAATGGAGAAGCGGCGTGCGGCGGGGAAGGGTCTGCAGCAGGTGGGTGGTGAACTGGCCCCTCAGCCCCGGGACGTGGCTGCTTGGGTGCAGCTCTTTGGTGTGAGACGCCCTCCACTCGAGACTTGTCCTGCACGAGGCTCGCCCTGCCGCCTCCGCAGGCCCTCGGATGTGACCTGTGACTCATCACGCACTGACCACTGGTCTATCAGACAGGGGCCTGGCGCGGAAGTGGCTGAGAGGCAAGGAGAGCCAGAGGGCAGGGGACACGCGCACAGCCCCAGGGGCTCTGCCACCCGCCTCCCGCCTCCTCGGTGAGAAGCGCTGGGCGCCAGGGGCCCCGCCTCCCGCCTCGCCCCAACCGGCTCGGGCAGGGACCCCCATGGCCGGCGGGGGCGCGGGGAGCCCGCTCAGCACCTGTGGCTGAGTGGGGAGTGGGCTGGTGGCTGGAGAGCAGGGCTTGGCTGTGCCCAGGGCGGGGGACAGGCCCCCTGCTGTCCCCACAGGCTCCGGCTCCGGCTCCAGGGGCGGAGTCCGGGGGACACAGCCAGGCCCAGTGGCGCAGCTGGGCTCGAGAAGGCCACGCTGCCCGCCCGCCCGTGGCCTCTGGCTTGCGCTGCCCCTGGCCCTCCTGCCGGTGAGCCCACGAAGGACAGGTGCTGAGGGGCCCAGGGACGGCCCCTCTGCTTCCCAGAAAGGAGCCGGCTCCCCTGGGCAGCGGAGCCCGTGGTCCTCTGGCCAGACGACCAGCGCACCAGACGCCCTCCAGGCTCTGGACTGCGCTCCACTGTGGCCGCCGCTCAGGCCAGGGGCCCGGTGGCCAAAGGGCACATGTCCCGGGTGCGTACTCCCTCTCCGGCACCCGGGGCGGGCAGCCCTGGTGTCTGGCCCTCACAGTGCCCCTGCACTCTCACCACAGGCTTCCCTGAGGCCCCCAAGCCCCTCGTGCCCCTAGACAGACCCCCCCCAGCCCAACTGTCCTCTGCAGTCCCTTCCACAGCCCTTCGCCCTGGAACCCCAGGGTGCCTGAGAGAGGCTGAGCCAGGCATGCAGTCCTTTCCCAGCTGGGGGGCTTGCCCCAGGGAGAGAAACCACACAGCTGGGGCCCCCGAGGGGTTGTGAGGGACCCCTGAGGAGTTGTGGGGCTCTGCCAGCCTGGCCTGGCTGCCCCCAGGGTCACCTCCGGATCCCCCTTGGGGAGTAGTTGGGCCGAGAGGTGGATCTGTCGTTCTGGCCACACAATCGGACCCACGGGCTGGGCAGGGGGGCCTCGGGCTTCCCAGCGCCTGGTCCTGACACCCCATCCCGTCAACAGTAGCGTTACTCAGGGACCAGGGCCGGGGGCAGCTCCCCTCCTGCAACCCCACCTCAGACACCATGGGCAGGCAGAGCCCAGGATGGGGATGCGTGAGCACCACCCTGCCTCCCTGGCCTGGCTGGGCTGAGGGCTGGCGGCTCATGGGGCCTCCTCCAGGGTGGCTGCCAGGTGCCCGCTCTGCCTCCTGCTCTGAGCCCTGGGACCCACCCCCCGCCCCCCACAGCGGTGAGGAGCTGGTACGGCTGGCCACAGGTTCCTGCCTCCCCCAGGGCCTCCTTCCCCTTTCTCTGCCTGGGGTTTGTCTGCCTGGAAGGACCACTGCCCCACACCAGCCCTCCTCCTGGGGACACCGCCTCCCTGCATCCTGTGGCCACCAGCGCCCGCCTGGTCTCGGGCCTCCCTTCCCAGCAGAGACGGCCATCTGGGCCCGCCCCGTCCAGGCAGCCCCTGCCCACTCTCTGCCCCTCTTCCTCTCCAGGCACCCGCTCCCTGCAGGGGCCCCTGCAGCCGACAGCAGCTCCCAGGCCCTGTTCCCCAGCAGCAACCTGAGGCTGGAGAGTCTGGTGGGTAGAGAGCCACCGTGTGCCTCATGCACGTGCCTTGAACTCAGCACCCAGGTTCAGAGCACCGTGGGGCTCTGTCTCTCCACGAGGGGTCCTCCGTCCCCACCCCCAAGGGCAGGTGGCCTCCAGCTCAGGCTGGTGCGAGCCAGTCTGTCTAGGGGGAGCCCAACTTGATCAGCACCCCAGCGACGCTGAAGCCCTCTGGAGAGTGGGCAAGATGCCAACCCATAGAGCAACGGCTGGACGGTTCACAGAGAAGGAGACGGAGACGGCTGGAAAGAGGGCCCTCAGCGTACAGGGCACGGCAGCCCCGCCTCCCGCCAGATGGGCCAGAGCCAAGTCTGACAACCATCCGTGGGGGGAGGACACCCTCGGACACGCTCCTCCGAACTTTAACCCCCTGGAAGGGCACCGGGCAGCATCCAGCTGGGCCCTTTGACCTCATAACCCCACCTCTGGGAATCTCCTCCAGAGATGGATGGCGGACCTAGGGAGAGGCTGCGGGGCAGCAACAGCCTGGATCCCACTCAGACAGCTGTCCATGGGCCCAGGTGGCGTGGAGTCTGTCCCGTCCCCGCCACGCAGAACTGGGCAGTTGCGAAAAGGGAAGAGAAATGTCTTTGACCATACACGAGGGTACGGTCGTCTCCAGGATATAGCCAAGTGAAAAAAGGTGTTGATGCTCATGTATTTATGTAGGAGCAGAAGGCTATATTTTTACAAACGAAAGAATAAGCCATAAAGTTTAAAATTAAATTGCTACCTACAGGGACTAGGGAGAAAGGAGGTAAAGGGAGAGAGGGATCGAAACTGGACTTTGGTGAATATACTTTCGTGTGTAGATTTGGCTTTGGAACCAGGTAAATATTTATGCAATTACTAAATTATATTTCAAAAGGGATTCTTGAAAGCAAGGTGAAGACAATTGGCAAGATCAGTTGGTAGCATAACCCTACCAAATTCTTCCAAGCGATTTTAAAATCCACTATTTCGATTGTATATCCTTACAGCCTGATGACAGAGAGAATGGCCAAAACGTTCCATGGTGTGAATCACCTTTCAAATATTTTAAAAACACTGTTCTGCCTGTACGTCTGTGAGACTCAATGATTTTTGTAAAAGTGCATCTTGAATTATTTTCAGTAACCATGTTGTCGACAGTGGTGTGAGGGTTTTATTTTGAGACTGTTGTGCTATGGAATACAGCACGTGGATAATTGTGTTGGGCATTGTTGAGACTTCCGCGTAGGATAAACGTGTATCATCAATAAAACTTAGTAAAAACGAAGCAGATCTGGGCCTTCCCTGGTGGCCTAGTGGTAGACAGTCTGCCTGGCAATGCAGGAGACACGGGTTCGCTCTCGGGTCTGGGAGGATCCCAGGTGCCTTGGAACAACGGAGCCTGTGTGCTGCAACCATTGAGCTGATCTCTAGAGCCAGGGAGCCACAGCTCCTGCAGCCCATGCACCCCAGAGCCCGTGCTCTGCAAAAATAAACCATCGTAACAAGAAGCCCTCGCTCCATACTGGAGAGTAGACCCGCTCGGCACAGCTCGAGGAAAGCCTGCGCAGCTATGACGACCCAGGACAGCCAAAAATAACAAGGAAACAAAAATCTACTCGGAAAAGAAAAAAAGCCAGCAGACCCGGATCTGAGAGAAGAGTATCTTATCTTAAAGATAAAGCTTATTTGTTCTGACTGCTGATAAGGCTTAGAAACCAACATGCCTAACAGCCAGATTGTGGTCTCTGGCTAGCGTTTCTCGTGAAGAGGAAGGAGGCCTGTGGAGAGAAGTAGATGCTTTTCGGTCTGGGTTGGGAAACATTTGAGATGCACCCAGAATGGCTTTTCGTACCAGGGAGCAAAGCAGATCAAGATGGTCGCCAACATCAAAGGGACTCGAGAGCCACAGCAAGCTCACTCCCAGTGGCCAAAGGCAGGATCGTCTAATATCCATAAGGAGAATAATTTTTAACAGATTGAAACATGGTGTTTACATTCATGAATTTTCAACTACACTTAAAAAAAAAAAGTTGCTTCATGAAGTGGTTCCGCCCAACTGCCAAAATCACACCTGAACCTGATCTAAGCTCTGGAGTTGGCCACCAGTGATAAGAGCTGCAGCGGGCACAGAACACAGCTAGCGATACCCAGTGGTGCCCGCGGTGAGCCCTGGGCTGGGGCTGCTCTACCCGGCCCGGCCCCGAAGACAAGCGTCAAGAAGGGAGGTGAAGGGAGCTGGGGGAGGGCGGGCTGGGAGTCTGGGGTTAACAGAGGTAAACTCTTATAAACAGCAAGGTCTTCCTGTGGAACACAGGGAACTATCTTTGGTGTTCTATGATAAACCATAATGGAAAAGAATATGCCAAGTCTGTATATATACATAGCCATGCACTCACACACATCCTGGGAATGACCGAGGACAGGAGGAGCAGGGGACAACAGAGGGCAGGATGGCGGGGTGGCGCCACCCACTCAGCAGACATGAGTTTGAAACTCCGGGACTTGGTGATGGACAGGGAAGCCTGGTGTGCTGCGGTACAGGGGTCGCAGAGTCGGCCGTGACTTAGTGACTGGACTGCACGCACACACACATATACATGTATGACTGAACCCCTTTCTGCACAGCAGAAATTCACACACATTGGAAACCAGCTGCGAGAGAAAAGAAGTGGAAAGGTTAGTCTCTCAGTTGTGCGTGAACCCTTTACAACCCCATGGACTGCTGCCCACCAGGCTCCTCTGTCCATAGGACTCTCCAGGCAAGAATACTGGAGTGGGTTGCCATGCCCTTCTCCAGGGGATCTTCCTGACCCAGGGACCAAACCTGGGTCTCCTGCATTGCAGGCGGATTCTTAACCATCTAAGACATCAGGGAAGCCCAAACTACACTTGTATTTTTTCAGAAAAGGNGACTCTCCAGGCAAGAATACTGGAGTGGGTTGCCATGCCCTTCTCCAGGGGATCTTCCTGACCCAGGGACCAAACCTGGGTCTCCTGCATTGCAGGCGGATTCTTAACCATCTAAGACATCAGGGAAGCCCAAACTACACTTGTATTTTTTCAGAAAAGGGCAGGTGAAGAGACGGGGCATGCTTGGCAGTGTGCCCGTCAGGAGGGGATGTGGCCTCCGGGCCTGCCGAGCTGCTGGCGGCCAGGCAGTCAGGACGCCGAGTGGAGCGCCTTGCTGGCAACGCAGCTTACCCACTCAGTGTGAGGGCGTGGACAAGAGCCGGGAGGGAGGGCAGGGCTTCTCGGAGCTCCACTCTGCCCAGTGGGACCGCGGGCAGGTCAGACAACACGGGGGGATCTCCTCTACTGAGGGGCCCCCCAGGTGTGGCCCTGGAGTGCGGGGGACTGAGGGGACAGGCTGAGGCAGGAAGTAGAGTCGGGGCAGAAGCACCTCTACCCGGTCCCCAAAGGAGGCCTCGATGCCAATGCCCGATGCCCGGGCTGGGAAGGCAGGGGCGCGAAGAGCGCAGCCCCACTGGGCAGCGCTGACTGCACTCTCTGAGAAGCCGGTGGGCGAGGCCTCGCCGTCACACACGGGATTCGGGCCTGCGGCCAGAACCCTCAGACCCCAGTGCATCCAGATAAACAGTCGTAAAGGTACACGCAACAGTGGGGAATGTGAGCGCTGGCTGCTCGCCTGATCTGGGGGGGCAATGACCTTGCAGTGTGCTTTAAAGCCCTTATCTTTCATTTATGCTGAAGTCTTGGTAGATGACCTGATATGATGTCTGCTTCTTTTAAAACCTCCTGGGTTCGATCCCTGGGTCGGGAAGATCCCCTGGAGAGGGAAATGGCAACCCACTCCAGTATTCTCGCGGGGAGAATCCCATGGACGGAGGAGCCTGGTGGGCTGCAGTCCAGGGGGCCGCAAAGAGTCGGACACGACTGAGCGACTCCGCCTTGGCCTTCGGTGGTGGAGCGAGGGCAGATAAAGCTGAGTCATTTGCTCACTGCTGAAGTTGGGGGTGGAGGGCACTTGGGGTTCATCATAGCCTTCTATTATGAAAATTATGTCTATTGGAGATTTTCCAAAATAAAAAGTTTTTTAAAAGATGGCCAGCACCCCACTAAAAATACACAGACAGACAGTATGGAAAGTACATTTGGGACTTTTGACTCCAAAGTGGTGTAGGAGACAGGGTTCTCTCAGTGGTCCTGAAAAGACAAGAAATCCCTGAGCGTCAGAGGCTTGAGGGGCCGATGGCACAGGGCAATCCTGGGCCAACCTGTGCCCAGGAGAGGACTCCTGCCCAACAGAGAGTGGATGGGCTGTCTGAGCAGGGGGCCAGGGGCAGGGCAGATGGCAGAGCTGCACTTGGCTGGCCTTCGCATGTGGTTGGTGCAGTGCAGCCCCCACGACGTGTCTACATGTGTGTGTGCATGTATGCACACACACACACACACACACGTGCATACGCCAAACACAGAGGCACAGTCACAGGTACACAGACATGTGTGCACACATAGGAATACACGCACACATGCGTACAGCAGTTTGGGGCCAATCGTGGGCCCGATGCCTGCATCCGCTCGCCCTCACGCTCCCACCTCCCCCATCCGCCTGTCCTGGGCCCCTGGCCGCAGGCGCCCCGTTTGCTTCCCTCCCCCGTCTGCTGAGCCCCCTCTGGCAGGCCCCGAGCCGAGCAGCTGGCCTCCTGCTCGAGGTCGGCATGGTGGGGCTGCACTTCTAGGAAGTCAGCAACCAGGCAGAATGTCAGGTTGCAGGGCTGCGGAAAGCCTGTGGGTTGGGTGCTGCTCAGACTAGCATCCGGGACAGGGTGGGGACCGGGGAATCTGCTCCCCCAGGGGCCGCTGGCTGCCCGAGCAGCGGCTCGAGCAGGAGGGAGAGGACTTGGGGGACCGGTCCCCAGGGAAGCCCTGCAGGCCAAGAGCACAGGCCCCTCGTCCTGCCTGGTCCTGCAATGCCGCCCCGCACCTCACCCTCTGGAGAAGATGGGCCTGGGTCTGCTCACTGCCCGCTCGCCCTCCCTGGGGCACCGGTGTCTGCAGGGCCCAGCTAGAGGACATGTGGTGCCTCGAGCCCACCAGGCCCAAGTTCTCCAGAAAGACGTCCACACGCAGAGTCTGCTTTCTCAGTCCCTCTGCCTCCGCCACTGTGTGGGACCCCTGGGACCAGGGGACCCTCCCCGGNCCGCTCGCCCTCCCTGGGGCACCGGTGTCTGCAGGGCCCAGCTAGAGGACATGTGGTGCCTCGAGCCCACCAGGCCCAAGTTCTCCAGAAAGACGTCCACACGCAGAGTCTGCTTTCTCAGTCCCTCTGCCTCCGCCACTGTGTGGGACCCCTGGGACCAGGGGACCCTCCCCGGTCAGGGCCCAGAAACATCCTCCCTGAGGGCCTCTGGCTGCCGCACCACAGACCCCCGCAAACCCCCAATACCCCACCTTATTCCACCTCCCAGCAGCACTTGGCAGAGGGGACCCATCCCTAGTTCTCTATTTTAAAAGTGCTTTAATGCAACAGGGGCCAGATCTAAATGCATGAGAGGTACCCACGCACAGGCCAGGAGGCGGCCCCAGACGACCCTCGAGGGCCCACATGCTGCCCAGACCCAAGACCATCTGCAGGCGGCCCCTGGGGGCACTTGCGAGGCCCCCGCACACGCTGCCCAGACCCAGGACCATCTGCAGGCGGCCCCTGGGGGCACTTGTGAGGCCATATTCGCACGCTGCCCAGACCCAGGACCATCTGGAGGCGGCCCCTGGGGGCACTTGCAGGCCGCTCCCCCTTCGGTGCTGTGACGGCTCGCACGCCCTGTTCTGCTCTTCCTCTCTGGCCTTCCCTCTCACACCCCTGTTGCTCTCCATGTGGGTCCTAACTTGGTTCCCTGGGGCTTGGTCCTTGGTCCTTGGCTGAGTTTCACTGGGGCCTTTTCTCGCCTGATCACATGCTTTTCGCAACAGATTCACCCAGTCCTACTGATCCAAGAGTCACCCCATGCCCATGACCCTGCCACCAGCTCCAGCTTGGACCTCTGGACTGCACGTGGACTGCCCCCCAGGCATCTCCTTCTGGATATACAACAAGCAATTTGAGTGCAACTTGACTAAAACTGACCACATCATCAAGCCCCTTCATCACCCCCTGACTCTGTAATCTTCCTTCAGATTTCCCTATCTCAGAAAATGAACCGAAACTGATCGCCTCTTCAAGCCCTTTTATCACCCCCCACACTGTAATCTCCCTTCAGAGTTCTCTATTTCAGAGAACGATTCCCCTTGTTGCCAAGGCCAGATATGTGAGTGTCATTTTTAACACAAATTTCCCATCTCTCTTACATCCAACCAGTCATCCATAAGTTAAATATGTGTATTGAAAGCTTAGCAGCAACCACTGAAAAGATGAAACAAAGAGGTATAATAAATAAAACAACTGCGGAGATATGTGGAATATAAAACAGAGTATTCCAGTTAGTCCAACAGTGAGAGGAAAAGGA
The DNA here is from genome assembly GCA_006410615.1 of Neotragus moschatus. Classification (NCBI taxonomy): domain Eukaryota; kingdom Metazoa; phylum Chordata; class Mammalia; order Artiodactyla; family Bovidae; genus Neotragus; species Neotragus moschatus. The sequence continues at coordinate 698,615 of SJYA01000386.1, forward strand.
GCCAAGAATGGATAAGATGAAAAGAAAACAGCAAGATGGTAGAGTTAACCCAACCATATCGACAATTACATTAAACATAACTGGTCTAAATACTTCAATTCAGAGTCAAAGATTACCAAATTGGATCAAAAAAGCAAGAGGTGAAAATACACTATGGAAATGATACACAGTTTACAAGCTGATTAAAAGTAAAAAAGCGATGACAAAGTGAGAGACTGGGAAAGTAAAACACTGATCGTAACAGTCGTACGGGCTCCCCTGTGGCTCAGCTGGGAAAGAATCCTGGCAACGGGGCAGACCTGGGTTCAGTCCCTGGGTTGGGAAGATCCTCTGGAGAAGGGAAAGGCTACCCACTCCAGTGTTCTGGCCTGGAGAGTTCCGTGAAGTGTACAGTCCCTGGGGCCGCAGAGTCCGATGCGCCAGAGTGGCCTCACTGCCACTGACCACAAGGGTGTTGGGTTGGGCATGTCGATGTCTGTGTGTGTTCGTCGCTCACTCGTGTCACCTCTTTGCGAACCATGGACTGTAGCCTGCCAGGCTCCTCTGTCCACGGAATTCTTCAGGCGAGAATGCTGGAGATGAGTTGCCATGCCCTCCTCCAATATTGATCCCTAAGTAGATTTCAATACAGGGAATCTTACTGCAGAGAAAAGGTGAAGCTTCATAATCATAAAAGGATCACTCAGAAGAATCAGGAGACAAATCCACAATGATAGTAAGCTATTCCAACACTCCTTTCTCAGTAACTAAGAAAAAATTATTAAGAATATGATAGATTTGAACAGTGTGAATCAACTTGCCCACACAATGTCCATAGAACTGTATACCCACACATGGCCTCCAAAATAGGCCATATGCGGGGCCACAAAGCAAGTCTCAGTACAGCTAAGAGGATTTAAATCACATATAATATGTTCAAGTGCAACACAACTAAATGAGAAATAAGCAACAAAAAACTAAGCTAAAATGCTTACTCCTTGGAAGGAAAGTTATGACCAACCTAGACAGCATATTAAAAAGCATATTAAAAAGCACAGACGTTACTTTGTCAACAAAGGTCCATCTGGTCAAGGCTATGGTTTTTCCTGTGGTCATGTATGGATGTGAGAGCTTAACTATAAAGAAAGCAGAGCACTGAAGAACTGATGCTTTTGAACTGTGGTGCTGGAGAAGACTCTTGAGAGTCCCTTGGACTGCAAGGAGATCCAACCAGCGCATCCTAAAGGAGATCAGTCCTGGGTGTTCACTGGAAGGACTGATGCTGAAGCTGAAGCTCCAATACTCTGGCCACCTGATGTGAAGAGTTGACTCATTGGAAAAGACTCTGATGCTGGGAGGGATTGTGGGCAGGAGGAGAAGGGGATGACAGAGGATGAGATGGCTGGATGGCATCACAGACTCAATGGACAAGAGTCTGGGTGAACTCTGGGAGTTGGTGATGGACAGGGAGGCCTGGCATGCTGCGATTCATGGGGTCACAAAGAGTCGGACACCACTGAGCGGCTGAACTGAACTGAAGTGAGAAGCAGACAAAGAGTGGGACCTCCCTGGTGGCCCAGTGGTTAAGACTCTGTGTCCAGCCCGGGCTTGACTCCTGGTCAGGGAACTAGGTCCCACATGCCACTCAGAAGCCCATGTGCCACCACTAAGACCCAGTGCAGCCAAATACACAGATAGACATTTTTTTTAAAAAAAATTAGACAAAGACACTGTTACAAGAAAACTACAGATCAGCATCATGCCTGAACACAGACGCAAAAACCCTCAATAAAACATTAGCTCGGGAGGCCCTGGCGGCCCGGTGGCTGAGAGTCCACCTTTCAGTGCAGCGGACTCAGGCTCAGTCCCGGCTGGTGAGGTAGAGCCCAAGTGCTTTGGGGCAACGAAGCCCTGGAATCACGGCTGGAGAAGCCTGAGCACCGCAGCCAAGAGCCAGCACGGCCAAAACGCAGCAAAGGAAGAACCAGCACGGCCAAAAAGGAAGCGTCAGCTGAGTGAACCCACCAGTGCAGAAAGCAAATGACCCACCGTGAGCCCATCCCAGGGTTACAAAGCTTATTTTACCATGAGACTGTCAATCTGTGCAATTCACTATTCCAATGACATAAAAGAGAACGTATACTCCTCTCTGCTGCTGCTAAGTCGCTTCAGTCGTGTCCGACTCTGTGCGACCCCATAGACAGCTGCCCACCAGGCTCCCCCGTCCCTGGGATTCTCCAGGCAAGGACACTGGAACGGGTCACCATTTCCGTCTCCAATGCATGAAAGTGAAAAGTGAAAGTGAAGACGCTCAGTTGTGTCCGACGACCCCACGGACTGCAGCCTACCAGGTTCCTCCGTCCATGGGATTTTCCAGGCAAGAGTACTGGAGTGGGGTGCCATTATAATCCTCTCAATAGAAGCAAAAAAAATATTCTACAAACTTCAACACTCATTTTGGATAGAAACTGTCAGTAAAGTAGGAATGGAAACCAGAATGCTCAAAACTACAAAACATTTTTGAGAGAAATAACGATCTCAGAAAGGAAGAGCTACGCCGTGCTCCTAGATTGGAGGGTCCCTGCTCTCCTTGTGGCAGTCTGGACAGCCAGGCCAATTGAGCAGCAAGTGTCGTAGTGTGAGCTTCGCTTCCAAGGAACCGCAGCTCAGCCTGCTCCCTCGGCCCTCACCCCTCGCCAACTGCCAGCAGGATGCCCTGCTGTCTCCCTTGGAAGAATGCAGCAGCCTTCTGGCCAGGCCCTCCCTCCAGTCCTTCCTGAGACTTCACCCGGACAAACACTTGTGCCTGTCAAATAGGCACACACCTGGCCCTGCTCAAAACTTGAGACCAAGCTGCTCCTGCAGCCGGAGGCCGCCTCACCTCCTCCCTTGGCTCTCACCATGCGTCCCAGGCCACTCCCCACAGGCATGGAGAGCTCCATGCACTGAGGGTGCCTCCCAGCCCTGCCCTGCAGCTGGCTACCCCAGGCAAGTCGAAGACCACCCACCCCCACCGCCACCCCCCATGTCGTCTGTCACCCCACTGCCAGGCCTCTCTGGTGACCTTGTGCACACCGTCCTGTCTACTTGGAGGGCAGGGATGCCCAAGCCTCATCCTCATGAGCTCACGGGTCAGGGAAGCAAGGTGGTGGACAGGGCTGTGCCGACGCCGGCGGGTCCCCTCCATGGGGCTAGGGCTGAGGGGTGAGCCCACAGGACTTACACACACACGCGTCAGCACCCTAGCGTCACTCCTGCCCAGGCCCCGGACCCTGCAGGGGACCCTCAGGGGTCCGCCCAAGCCGGTGCTGGAGCCTTGCTCAGCAGCCTCACCTCCTGGGTGGTTTGTGAAGGACCAGGAGTCCCAGGCACCTGAGGCTGGGCCCTGGCCGCGCCTTTGTGTAGGGCGTGGGGGAGTTAGGACACTGTGCAGGTGTGCTCCTGAGCAAACCTCCACGGCCAGTGTCTGAGGGACCCCGAGCAAAGTGGCTCCCAGGCCATGCTCAGGGCTGTGCTGTCTAGGCCCCAGCAGCCTGCGCTTGCTGGGAATCAGAGGAATGGCTTGAAGGGCACTGCACAGACCAGACCCGCCCCAGGCTGCGGCCAGAACCCACGGCCGCCTCCGAGCTCCCCGTGAGGAGAGGACCCTGGGAGGGGAGGGATAGGACCCTGGGCTGCAGAGCTGAGCACTCCGCGGACTGGCAGGCCCCGCCTGCCTACAAAGCTTGTCCTCAAAGATAGAAAAGACTGCGTCTGATGGAGCAGCCATGTCCCAGGCCGAGTGTTGGGGTCATAAACGCCCAGGGGGTCCTCAGGAACAAAGTGACTTCTCCCTTCATTTCAAAAGGCAGTAAAAGCTAGGATGAATCTGTTAAATATTAGAGAAGAAAAAGAAATTCAGTAGAACCAGAAGAGGCAGACATGGGGCACTGAGCCGGCATGCTTGTGAATGGAGAGAAACAGACAGACAGACAGACGGGAAAAAGGGCCTGGAGCGTCTGAGAGCCTCGGCCCCAGCCGGGCTGGCCCCGTCCTGCCTCCTGCCCAGGACCTCCTGCCCCGACCCCTGCTTTCAGGGAGCCAGGGTCTTGATACTCACCCTAGAAGCTCTGCCTTCCCCAAGGCTGGCCCGGCCCGGGGAGGAAGGGAGGGTGGGGAGAGAGGAGGTCCAGGGTCAAGACTGGGGCAGGCTCAGCTTCCACCGAGGAGGTTCTGCCCGCTGGGTCCGGAGCAGGAAGCGAAGACCACAAGGAAACTCAGGCAGACGTTCGGGGCAAAGTCTGCTGGGAAAGCCGGGAAAGGAGGTGCCTGCCCCTGCACACACCTGGACCCGCCCACCTGGGTCAGCCAGGAGACGTGCCCAGGAGGGAGGCGGTCTTCACCCACCTGCATGCCCACAGAATGGGCACCTCAGGAGGGCCCCGGCCCTGGACGCAGCCCTGGGCTCCGTGCAGGGCCCTCAGCTGGGAGCAGGTTCTGTGGAGCCCAGAGCGGGGCCTGGGTCCGTGTCAGTCAGTGTGGCAGAGGGCGGGGGCAGCAGGGGGCCTGCCCGGGGCCCCAGGCCCTCTCAGAGCCTGGGGTCCTGCCTCCTGCAGCCCCACTCTGCCCGGGAACTCTGTGCTGGGCCTGGGGGCGGGAATCAGATGTGACATTAGACGGGCCCGAGGATGTTAACGCATCAGGACCTCCACCCTGGGCAGGAGAGCATGGGCGCAGACAGCGGGGACCTCGGGCAGCAGGTCCCTGTCCCTCGTCAGCAGGCCTGGAGCTACCCCAGCAGACGCGTCCAGACCGAGGACTCCAGGGCAAACCAAAGGGGAAGAGTCTGGACACGGGACGGGCCAGAGCCTGCCCACACTTTCAGCAAGGACGCTGGAGCCAGAGAGCAGGACCTGCTCTGTGACGGCTCGGCTGGGGGGCGGCTGCCCCGACCGGAACTGGCCTCCCCGCACGGAGGCTGGCCTGGGGAAAGGCCCCTCAGCTCAGTGGGCCAGTGCCTCTTGCGAAGGGATGGCACAACAGCTGGGGCAGGCCCAGGGGCTGACGGTGGGAGGGGGCCTGGTGCGAGGGCCATGGAGACCGCCCCCGATGCCGCCCTGCCTCTCTGTGCCCAGACACCGCTTCCTCTGGCTCAGGGGGCAAGGCTGGTACCAGCTGCCCCAGGCAGTGGCTGCCTTTCCATCTGTGGTGGCCATGGTCCTGGCCTTGACCCGACCCCACCATGGGACCCGGACAGCCCGAGGGGAACCAAGGGCAACCACAGGCCATCCCGTCAGCTCCTGGGGAAAAGCTGGCAGCGCTCTGCCCTTCTTCTGGGGTTCTGGCACCTCGCCCGGGGGTGAAGGGCTGATGGTGACAGGCGGTGGGCAGCATCTTACTTTTCGGGCTTTTTGGAAGGTGGCTGATCCGCAGGGCCCATGCCTGAAGCCTGGCTCTCTGTTCTCACTGAAGTCACCAGCCTCCCAGGACCAAGGGGGAAGGGACTGCTGCTAAGTCACTTAAATGACAGAGCCGAGACATAGTAGCTGGCTCAAGGGCGCCCCCAGAGGCCCCTCGACAGCCCGGGGGAAGCAGGCAGCCGGGGCTGGCCGGAGGGAGCGGTGTGCAGCATGGGCTGGCTCGCAGTGACTCTGCTCATCCAGGCAGGGCCGTCAGGCAAGGGTGAGCTGGCCAACCGCAGCGGCCTCTGAGGCTGGGGGACCTGCGGGTCTGGAGAGATTCCGTGCCCCCCGCCTCCCAGGCCTCTCCCCTGCTGACTCAGTATGAGTTCTTCTTTGAGGCAGCGGCAGCTGTAAACAGCACAGCCCGTGGAGACTGAGAGAGAAGTTACACCCCAGGGAAGCCCTCAGGCGAGGCCCAGACCAAGAGAAAACCCCGCAGGCCTGGGGCTTAACCACAGACGCTGACGTCTGCCACCCTGGGAGCTGGACGCCCGCGCCGAGGCCCAGGCCGGCCTGGCTCCCGGCGAAGCCCACCCTGGCTCGCAGGCGGGCACTTCCGCGCTCACATGAAGCTCTGCTCCTTCTGAGGATGCCTGAGGTTCGCACCTGCCCAGGAGACCTGTGTTTCAGCCCCACGTGGGCCCCGGGGTACACACGTCAGATCTTCCCTTGTAAACATCCTGCACCCCAAACTTGTCTCGGCGTCAGCCTCTGCGGTCTGAGAAGAGGTGACACCGTGCGGTTGGGAACTGGGTCACCCACTGGCCCTGGCGCAGGGAGAGAGTGGCCCTGGCGCAGGGGTGGTCTCGTCCTGTTCTGGCGCTGTTTGACCGGGTGGGTTGGGGAGGGGCCGAGGGGACAGTGGGTTTGAGATGCAGGAGCAGGAGCAGCTGCAGGGGATGGGCCAGGAGGCCGGGGCCAGGTGTGAGGCCGCCGCTGTTCACGAGGGGAGCAGGGCGGGAGCCGGCCTGGGCCTGCTGNGGGACAGGTGCGAGTCGGAGTGTGCGGGTGGCTGGGAAAGAACCAGGGGCGGGGGTGCTGGGGACACGCCCCACACCTGCACACAGCTGCGTGCACAGGCGCCCACCTGTCGATTCTGGTCTCCACAGTCACCGTGAAGGCGCCCTCTGTGTCCGGCAGGTAGGTGGAGGGCACGATTCGGTAGGCACCGGCGGGCAGGTGGCAGAGCCGGCTCACCTCCTGGGCGTAGCAGTGTGGCACGCAGCTCAGCAGGGGCTCCTGCAGCAGCAGGGGGGGCGCGTCCTGGCCCCCGCCATCTGCCGGGACCTGGGGGAGGCTGGGGCTCAGATGGCAGCCCGCCTGTGGGTGACCAGACCGGTTGCGGCTGCCAGAACCGCAGAGGCCTGTCCCCTTCCTCCAGCCTTGACCTGGCTTCCTTCCCGGCAGGGCCAACCCCATCCTCAAGCGGGGGCCCCAGAAGGGGTGGGGAGTTTACGACCTCTGGCATTTCACCTCCCCCCCAATACTCCAACTGCAGGTCTGCAAAGGACATCCTGCCTATATTTCAGGGCAGACTGAGGCCGGGAAGGCACTTTGAGTGGTGCTGTGACTCTCGTCCATCTCGTGGCCGCCTGCCACCCAGCCCTGCCTGGTCCCAGGACGCAGGGCCAGTCTGCCCTCTGTGGGGCCCCGGCTCCTAGCCTCGCGGAGCTGGGGAAATGGCACTCTCTCCTGAGAGCCTCCCTCCTCTCCTGCCAGGGACTCGCCTGCCTTGAGCTCCGGGGCTCTGAGCGCCTCAGGGCAGCACACTACGCTTCCTTTCAGACCCAGAAGCGCTCATGGGCAGGTAGAGCATCCGTCTGTCCTGTCTGGGGCAGTCCTCAGAAGCCCAGGCCCCCGCTGGTCCAGGCACTAGGTGGGTGGGGGCCGGGGATTCACCTGGCCTGCAGGAGGCTCCTGCTTCCCCTGTGCCCAGTGTGCCCTGTGGGGGCTCCTGGCTGGAGGCACAGTTCTGGGGGCAGCTCAGGACTCAGGGGGGCTTCCCTGGTGGCTCAGCTAGTAAAGAATCCGCCTGCAATGTGGGAGGCCTGGGTCCAATCCCAGGGTTGGAAACAGCCCCTGGAGAAGGGAAAGGCTACCCTCTCCAGTATTCCGACCATGAGAATCCAGGTCGCAGGGTCGGACACAACAGAGCCCCTTTCACACCGCACACAGGACCCAGCGTCCAGCTGCTCTGAGCCCAGGTGTGGCAGGCTGCCTGGCTGCCAGTGCCCCGCGCCCCCCGGCCCCCCGCGCGCGCGCGCCTGCCGCCTGCCTGGAAGACGTGGAAGCCGATGGGGAGGCACTGGCGGCCGCGGCAGTGCTGGCGCAGGGAGATGCGCACGCAGCGCGGGCCCGCACCCTCCGGCACCGACAGCGGGAAGCGGGGGTTGCTGGCGTAGGAGGCGAAGTTGCGGCTGCCCCCCGCGGTCCGGCCGGCTCTCCAGGAGCCCCGCAGCCGCACGGTCTCCCACTCGCCTGCCGGCGGCGCCTCCCGGGGGCCGGGGTTCGGGGCGGCCGGCTGGATGGCGCTGTGGGGACAAGCAGGCGCTGGTGAGCGAGGCACCAGCGCGGGACCGCCCCTCCCCGCCCCCCTGCCCGCCCCTCACCTGAGGGCGATTCTCCCGGTGGAGAAGACGCGGAGCAGGAACCGCCCAGGTGCATCCTTCAGGAAGGTGCTGGGCACGGCCAGGTAGAAGCCTGGGCCGAGCTCACAGTGCAGGTGCACCTCGCGGTCGTAGGCGTGGCACGCAGTGCCCGCCACGGGGGGTGCTGACAGGGCCCTGGGCAGGTTGACCCGCCGCTTCTCAACCTGCAGGAAGGCCCCGGGGCACCCGTCAGAGCCCGAGGCCACCCTGGGAGTACCCAGGCCTTCGGGTCCCTCCCTGAGAATCTGCAGCTGCATCCCACGTGAGACACACGTGCCGGTAAAGACCCATGGCTGATGCCACCTGGGCCTGCCAGGCTTGCCAGGAACACGGTGACCCACAAACCGGGACCTCTCATCCGCACTGGAGAGGGGTCTGAGGGAGCGGACAGGTCCTCCCAGGGGCACGTGGGCAGCGGCAGAGCCAGGCGCTGACCAGACCGTCCCTAGAGCCCTCCCAGCAGCTCTGCTCTCAGGAGGGACCCCCAGCCAGGCTGCTTCCCTGCTGTTTGCCTTTGGCCAGAAAACACAGGCAGACTGGGGGAGGGAGGCGCGTCCTATGGACTCAGAAATGACAGGGTGGGAGTGGAAAGGGGACTCGGGGGGCTCCGGCCTCCATGTCCCAGAGGGTGGGGTGCCAGGCGGGGCTACCTTCCAGAGGTGCAGGCCCACGGCCTGGTAGTCTCTGCCTGGGCGGCCAGCTGCACGCACCCGGGGCCTCTGCAGGACGCCCAAGTACACCTCGCTGGGCTCGCAGACCCGCAGCCAGAACTTGGGGTTGCTGGGGAAGCCGCTGTTGTTCCGGCAGCCTCCTGCCGACTGGCCTTTGACCCAGGCCCCGGGCAGCTCCTGAGTGTGGCACAGCACCTTTCCTGGGCAGGAATGCACTGCTCATGCCCCCAGCCCCACCTTGGCGTCAGGACCCCTGCACCTTGAGGACATCCCACCTGGCCACCCGGCCACCCGGCCACCTGTCCCCTCCGGGGCAGCGGGGATGGGACCACTGCTCCGCCTTCGAGAGGGCGGGCGGTCTGTCTGGGCCTCCCTCACCTGAGTGCAGGCTCTGCAGGTGGCCAGCCTCCGTGCTGGGGAAGCCGATGGTGACCTCGTCAAACTCCCGCAGAAACTCGTCCTCCTCCACCCAGAACTCCCCGTCCTGCAGCTGCGACAGCAGCTCCGCCTGGGCCGCCGGCTCCACCCGGCTCCACCCTTCGCCGCTGCAAGGAGCCCCCTTCAGCAGAGCGGAAGCCCAGAAGCCCGGGGCAAGCGCCCACCTGCAGCCCAGGCGGCATCCTCCATCCGTGGGTGCCCTCAGGACAGACCCCGCTCCTCAGCGTCCCTGGGGTCCTGGGGTCCAGCACGAAGCCAGCCTCCCAAGGCCGCCTGGGGCCCTGCACAGAGCAGGCAGCCCACGAGCAGGTGCCCAGGGGGCCTTGCCGGAGACCAAGCAGGCACTGTCCTGACCACGGTCCAAGCTGCAGGCACTGGGCACGCACCATGGGGGCGGCTCTGGGCACACACCGTTGGGGCGGCTCTGGGCCATGGCGGCCCCACCCCCACCCCCATGGCCCACCGCGGGCAGAGGGAGGCCCAGAGCGCCCGCTCGCACTCACCCCTCCCGCCAGGGCCCCTGCCAGCACCGCCGGCCCCAGGGGTTCTGAATGCGTAGCAGCAGGAGGCTCCCGCCGGCCCGATCCTGGAGCTCTCGCAGGTCCGATAGGATGAAAGCGTGAAACTCGCCCAGCTCCCGGGTCCCTGGGGGAGGAACAGCCACAAAGTCCACACTGAGCGGACACAGCCCACCCAGCTGCACTGCATGGGCGCTGTATCCTGGCCACGGCGGGCAAGTCAACTGGGGCGTGACCTGATCCAGTGTGGGGCCACTGGGAGCGCCTGGCCTTGGATTTGGGCTCAGCTGCCACCAGGCCTGCTAACCGTTGCCTTCCCTGGGCCTTGGTCCTCGCCCAGATGACACTCTGGACAAAAGTCCCGTTACAAAAATAATCTTAAATATAAAAGCAGTTGTGCACAAAGATGCTCACTGCAATGTCATCTCTAACAGCCTGAGACTGGAAAGACTGTAAATATTGGACACTAAGGGATGGATTCAGAAACACAGGGCAGATACAAGGATCAAGTAGGATCCTGACAAAGTCCACGCGGCGCACAGAGTGACATGTAACACAGGACGCGTGCGTCTCGCGAAGAAAACAGCTGAGAAAGGGCACTAAGTCAGGGCGGTCAAGCCGGGGTGACTTCTTTCAACAGACTTGCTTTGTGAGCACATGCGTCACTAACGTGGAAACCTGAGCGCTGGTTCTGCCCGGTCACCAGCCGTGCCAGAGACAGTGCCACCGCTCTGCGTGCCGGGGACCCCAGGGCAGACGCCCTCTCGCCCTGGAGGCCAGTGCCGGTCAAGGGAAGGTGGGACACTGCCCTCCGGAGAAGGCCAGTCAGGAGGGAAGGGCACACCTGGGACCCCAGCTCTGAGGACAGAAGTCCTCTCTCGACTCAGTCCCAACAGGACCCGAGTACAAAGCTCCAGCAGGAGCCAGTGAGGGCTCAGGCGCACAGGCCCGCGAGGCCGCTGCCCGCCCCACCCTACCTGTCCTGGGGCCAAGCACCGAGCAGCTCAGCAGACAGCGGTCCTTCAAGCTGAGCAGCTGCCGGCAAGTCCTGCGTTCCACACCGCGGGGCCCGTCCTGCTGGCCACTGGATCCAGCCATGTCCTTCAGGTTCCACCTTTCAACCAGGCCACCAGTGAGGTCCACCAGGGCGTCTGCCACCTGCCCCGCCCACAGCTGTTCATAGGAGCCGTGGACCCTGGGGAGATGGCCAGGTGGCGTGAGGCCTGGCACTGGGCCCCCAGCCTTCCTGCCCCCCTGGCCTGCCTCTGACCCGCCTGGATCACCTCTCTTTCCGCCCTGCCCTGTCCCCACCATGTCCAGGCACAGGCTCGCCTCCAGGGCACAAGGCCCACGCAAGCACCAGCAGGAGTGGGCACAGTGGCCGTGAGCACCCACCCCTCCGCCTCTCATGATCAAGGCCCTGGGCCCAACGGAAGGCTGACGGAGGGGCTCACTCCTGCCGTAAAGGCCCACCTCCCGACCCAGCCTCCTTCAGCACGACCACCAGCGTGTCCAGGGAGAGCATCCATGGTCTCAGGACCACGACAGACATGCCTGACACCTCAGACGCCTCACTCCTTCCCAGCGACCTGCAGAGGCCGCCCATCCCCAGAGGACGAGGTGGACAGAGACTTGTCTCGCTTGGGTTTGAGGAAAGAGAAGACAATGTGCACCCTCTCTAGAGGTGACGCCCCCGTGCCTGACCGTGACGTGGGCACAGGGCGAGGGCACAGCAGCCCAGGGCCAAGCCTCAGAGCAGCGGTCTCTGGGCGGGCCAGCCCAGCCTGGAGGCCGTCAGGGCCCACAAGGGCGCTGCAGCCCAGGACCCCCACCCGCCCGCCCGCCCGGCCCCTCCACGCCGGCCGGCGTACTTGGCGTAGACCTTCTCCAGTAAGGGGAGCCAGAACACATCCTCTCTCTGGCACCGGGAGAAGCAGAGTCTCCCTGCAAGACAAGGCAGACGGTCATCTACGGTCACCTCCACCCAGCGTCCAAACTGCCACACTCGACAGGTGAAGGAGCCCTGGTACGTCTGGTCGAGCCAGCTCGGCTGTCCCGGAGGGAAGACCTAGCGTGTGTGGGGGGAGGCAAAAGGAGACGGTGAGAGGAGGCCCAGGCGGCGCGTCCCGGCCCCGGCCAGAGCGTGACTGCGCCGGACGCTGCCCCCCCGGCACACGCCTGGCTGTCCGGCTCGTGCGAACACCACTCAGGACACAGAAGGTCACAGACCTCCCAGTGAAAGGTGCCAGGGCCGCTCTGAGTGGCCGGCGCCTCCCAAAGCTCTAGCCAGCCATCATGAGCCCGTGTCCCCAGGTAGCACAGGCCCTGAATCCATAACAAACGCGACTTCAGAGGCCTGCATGGCGGAGGTGGCAGCTACACCGGCGGGAGCTGGCCACAGCTTCGCCAGCGCGCGGCCCGTGCTCAGGGCTAGGACTGCGATTCCGGCCCAAGGCTGAGACAGGAGGGGGTCTGCCCAGACGGCCCCATTGTGTCCCGGCTCTGCCTTTGTCAGCTGGGACGTGACCATGGTTTCGGCACCTCGTTTGTAGGAGGGGGTCCAGGCCAGCAAGGCCTGTGAGCATGAAAGCTGGCAACTGTGGTGGGCTTGGCCCAGCACCGGGGACCTGGGGGCTGCTGGGAAAGGGGTCAACACTGCTGCTTTCACTGGGCACACTCAGCCAGGCCGCAAGCGCTCCTGGGGAAGGGGTCTGAGTGGCCTCCTGTTCCTGGGGGTTCCACCTACGTTTGAGACCGTTCTAACCACTTTTTCCCAATTGATATTCAAAATCTATAAGACGAGAGAACCACCACCCCAACTAGCCAGGAAACTTACTCCAAACCAGCACAGGGTCCCTCAACTGGCCCTCTCCTACTTTGGGCTGGCACGTTTGTCATTTTCTTCCAAATGCCTGCCTGGGACTTCCCTGGTGGTTGGGGGCTAAGCCTTCATGCTCCCAATGCAGAGGGCTTGGATTTAATCCCTGGTCAAGGAACTAGATCCTACGTGCTGCAACTAAAACCCAGTGCCGTCAAATTAAAACACACATATACACGTGTCTGTGGTGTGTGTGTCACACACACGCGGCTGGCCCAGGGCTCGGGAGATGGTGGGGCAGGTGCAGCAGAAAGCCCCCACCCCGCCCCGCTTCCTTCCTACGCGGTCAGACGGGAAGAGAGAGGAGGAGAGGAGGCCGCGGCAGCAGGCAGACACCTGGTCCAGGAGGCGGCGGCTCTTCTGCAGGGCGGCGCAGGCACACAGGAACCAACAGTCCCCCAGCAGCCCTTGCTTCACCTGCCCTTCCTGCGGGCTACCTGCAAACAGCTGGGGCGTGGCGCAGATTTCCTGAAATAAAGAAAATCGTCCAGAGTGACACCGTGCTCGGGGGATGGCCAGGAAACCAAGAGCAGAGGCCTCGAGTGACAGGGTTGGGGAGGAGCTCTTCCGGTCATCCACGCCACCTAAGGGGGCATGGGGATGGCTGGCCTCTCGCAGCCGGTACTCGTCAGCCCCTCTAGGCTGCACATCAGCCTCTCCAGCTTGGATTCTGGGCTCCCTGTCTCCGCCCACCTTCCTTGATTGGCACCCCCCCAACTCTGGACAAATCCCACCACCCTCTTTGTGCAACAGTGAAATGGGTGCACAAAGGTTGCACAGGTTTCTAGTGAAACCTAGAAAATGGTTTCCCTTTAAGTTCACAAAGGCAGGTCTCAAGGGGGTCTTCCGTACTGCTTCTCCACAAGGCTCAGCTTTCCCCACCTGAGACAAGTCGACCTTCCTCCTGCTCTCCTCACAACACCCAGGTCCCTCTGAGTGGTGGCCGTGCCCGGGGCTCCACCAGAAGCCCCCTGACCTGACCCCTGCTGCCCTCATTGTCTGAGTCCATACATGCCCCCCACTTGCCACAGCCCTGCAGGCGGGATCCCACCAGCACAGGCCTGGGAGAGGAGGCCCGCCGCCTCTGACACACTGTCCCTGGGCACTGCTTCCATCTCCTCCAAGAGCTGCTCCCCCGACTTCCTCCCTCCTGCTTCTTACAACACCCTTGCTTCCGAGCAGGCCCACAGCCCCGGAACCGCCGCGTCGTCACCTCCCGCGGGCACCCTCTGTGCGCCTCTTTCCTGGCACAGCGGCGTAAGCACTGCAGCGCCCCCGGGCCCAACAGCCCCTCCCGGCATCCACGACTCCACGTGCTCAGCTGTCCTCTCCCCTCACGGCCTGCTGCTTCTCAAGTCTGCTTGTCGAGGCACCTGCGGTTCCTTAAGGCTTGGCTCCAAGCTGCCTCTTCTTCTCTGCCCCTACTTTCTCCGAGATGCCCTCCCAGACTCCAGAGAGTAAGCCCTCTGTTCTGTCCCCGTTCCCAGGAGCACCATCTAACCCCGCTCCTCCTGAGCTCCTGGCTCTTACACCCACTTGCCTACCGTCAGCCCCGCTTGAACCTGTGAGAGCAAAACCCAAGCCTACACTTCCATTCCACCTCCCGGTTCTGCTGCACATCAGCCAGGATGCACACCCCCGGGTGCTCAGGCTAGAAATCCAGAAGTTCTTGATCCCTCCCTCATCCTCACTCTCTACTTCCAGTTGGTCACGAAGACCTATGACTCCTGGCTTGGGCATCTCCCTTAAATCCACCCACGCCAGAGCCCAAGCCTGAGGCTGTCGCACTGATCTGAGCCCCTGCCTCTCTCTGCAGGACCACTGCAACGGCCTCTGCACACCCGGCTGAAGAAGGGGCTTCTTAAAACATAAACCAACCGAATCATTCCTCTGCTAAAACACCTTAATGGCCTCCCACTGCACGTAGAGTCCACTGGCCCAGCTGATCGGGCTCGTTGCCCCTTGGCATCTCCGTGGCAAACAGGCCCTCGGTGCTGTCCAAGGAAAGCCAGTTCTGGCTCTCTTCCAGGGTGGGAGCATGCCGAGGTCTCCATAAGGTTGCTCTCGGGACAGCCTTATTCAGCGGATACTCCGTTTCTAAAGCTATCAGCATAGCACACTTGGCCGGAGCATGCCTCTAAACTGCCACCTTGAGATGTTCACACCTGAAGGGGCATGAGGTTCACAACACGAGCGTGCAGGACAAAACGGCAGAGGCTTTGCAGGCTCAGGCTGGCCCTTCCAGAGGAGCAGGAGAAGCAGAGCAAGCCCGCTTGTGGTCAGAAGAGCCCTGCACACTAGAGGCCCTTCACAGCAGACCCAAGTGGGGCTGAGTCTGCCGTGTGCCGAGGCGCCCAGCTCGCGGGGCCGTGAATCCCCTGCAGAAGGGAGCGCTCTCAGCTGGGGGCTGTGAGCTCGGTCCAGCACACTTGGAGCTGGCTGGGGGGTGGGCCGGGGAGCCCTCTCCTGAGGACAGCGGGAAGCGGGCCTGGAAACGCGGCGCGAGACCCCTGAGAGCCGTGCGCGCCCCCCCTCCGTCCCCGCCCGCCCCACCTGGGGCCGCCTCCAGGTGATCTCCTCCCGGAACTGGGCCAGCGGCGTGGAGAAGCTGGAGAAGAGCGAGGAGTCCGAGGCCGGGAAGGCGGCGTCGCGGAAAAGCTCCTTGGCCGGCGCCCGCATCTTGGGCACCCCAGGCGCCCATCTGCAGCCCGAGACCTGGTGCCGAACGCAGCCGAGCGGGCGCGCGGCCCCGGAGGGAAGGGCGAACTGGCCACGCGCGGTCTCACTTGCCCGCGCCCCCTCGCCCGGCCCGGCTCGGCCCCCCGGCCCCCCGGCCCCCCGGCCCCCCAGCTCCACTGCACCCACGGCACCCCCCGGTCCGGGTGCCCGCCCGCCCCGTTGCCCCGGTAACCGCCGTCCCAGCAACCAACCAGGCGCGGCGCTCCTGGTCACGGGGCAGGATGGCCCCTNGGCAGAGGGGCTGGGGAGGTCGGGGGCAGCTGGCGGCTGGTGCTCAGACCCCAGGGGGCCGCAGGGCAGGATGTGGGGCCTCCTGGAGCAAAGCAGGACAGTCAGGAGGGGCCGGATGCAGGCGAGAGCCCCCCCCTCCGGCTGGAAGCCTGGGTCAGAGGACAGGGCTGTGACCAGCTCCAGACCCCATGCCACGGCCGCTGGGCAGCTGTGCGGGACCAGAGCCAGGACGGACAGGCCGGGAGGCAGTCTGCAGAGTGGAGGTTTAATGGGACAGTCGTGGTGACCCCGAGCGGAGGTGCCCCGGAGGCCCAGCTGGAACCCCGGGGCTCGCCGGGCCTCTTCCAGCAGGGCGGGCCGAGAAAGAGCACCAGTGCCGCCCGCCTTCCTGCACGTTATTGCTGCGCTGGCCGCGGGGCCGGGGCCCCAAGTTCCCCGAGGAGCTAAGGCTTTCCGGGGCCCGGCCCCAGGGACACCCACCGTCTCTGCGGCGCCCCGTCCCCACAGGGAGGGCCTGGGCACGTCTGCGTCCTCATCCCTCGGGCAGGGACCGAGGGAGGCTGCCGGCCTGGGGGCGGGGGGCGGGGGTCCAGGGCTCCGTGGAGGCAGGCATGCGGGGCGGGCGTGGCAGCCCAGGCCCTCCTGGCAGGCAGAAGGCACAGTGTGGCGGTTGCCGTCGACCTAGGGCAGCGCCTGGCAGTCAGTGTTGAGACAGGAGGGCCCGCAGTGCAAGAGCGCTTGGGGTAGGGGGTGGGAGCGGGTCCACAGGCCTCGGTCGGCCCCGGAGGGGCCCCGGCAGAGCCCCTCCAGCCAGGCCTGGGGCCCAGAAGGCACAGTCGTGGTGTCTGGGAGGCGAGCGCTAGGCAGACACGTTGACGTCCCTGAGAGAGAGGGCGCTGCCCGGGGCCTCGTCCCCGAGCAGCAGGCCCGGCTCCGAGTCCGCCGCGGCCCCGCCTGGCTCCGCGCTGGGGCCCAGGCCCTGCGACAGGATCTGCTGGATGGTCCGCCGCAGGTTGGGGTGCAGCCGGCCCTGTGTCTGGTAGAAGACCTCCAAGGCGAAGGACTTGAGGGCACCGGTGCACAGGTCCTCGTACAGTGGGATGGTGTACATGCGTGACATCTGTGGGCGGCCTTGGGTCATGGGGCGCCCTCGCCTCCCCTGGCCCCACATCCTCCCCTCCCCTCCCCACGGGGCTTGGGCCCCTGCTAGGGCACAGGCCTGGGGATCCAGTGACCCTTAGGCCTTAGGGAGCTCAGACGGCCCCAGTGGGCACGCCCTGCGGCGAGACCCCAGGACTCTGCTCCCCGCCCGACCACTGGCCTTGGGCACAGTCTCTCTGAGGTCTGCTGGGGTCTGGGCCCCACCCCATTCTCTGGGCTGCCCAGCCTGGGTGGCCGGGTGGGGGGAGAGTAGGGGTCGCCAGCCTGGGTGGCCGGGTGGGGGGAGGGCAGGGGTCGCCAGG
>SJYA01000386.1:720493-736842 GCA_006410615.1 Neotragus moschatus
GGGGGGGGGCTGCCCTGCTGGGGGACCCTCGGTGGAGACCTCAGGTCCACACACTCTTCCCTGCTGGGGGGCCTTCCCTGCTGGGGGCCCTCAGTGGAGACCTTGGGTCCACACACTCTTCCCTGCTGGGGGGCCCTCAGTGGAAACTTCGGGTCCACACACTGGGGAGACGGGTGCTCAGCGCCCGTGAAAGGCGGCGCAGGCTGGGAGGAAACCCCCCGGCCCGGCCTCTGCAGAGAAGCCTCGGGGGATGCAGAGCCCGCCTGGGCTGGGCGGGGGCCTGGTGTCTGCAGGTGGCGGGCGCAGCGCCGGCGGGGGCAGGCACCTGGCTCCAGCTTGGCCTGCAGCTTGCTGACCGGGCTGTCCTCTCCGAGCAGCTTCATCTGCCTGTGCAGGGCGTCCAGGCGGAAGGCCGTCTCCAGACAGGTGAAGGCCGCACCTGGATGGGTGGGAAAGAGGCGCTGCCCTGGCTGCCCCCAGCCCTGGACCCCACCGAGCCGCTCCCGAGGGACACACACAGAGCGGGGGCGCAGCCTGGGCCCAGCCCCGAGCACGGGGCCCGCCCCTGCCGGCCCTCGCTGCTGCGGGGGCACCATGCGTCCCGCCAAGCCCGGCGCACCGTGGGTCTCGGTGGTGATGCGCCGCTGGGCGTAGGTGGCCAGGCCCTCGCTCAGCCACATCTCCTCCCATGTGGCGTTGGTGACAGCGTTTCCAAACCAGCTGTGGGCCACCTCGTGGATGACGTCGATGACCAGGAACTCGTCGCTCTCCAAGATGGAGGAGATGATGAAGGTGAGGCAGGGGTTCTCCATGGCCACGATGGGGAAGGACGGGGGCAGGAAGACGATGTCATACCTGCGGGGGGCCGGGGGGGGCGCCGCGGGTGAGCCTTGCCTCCTGCCGCTTCTCGGCGGGCCAGGGTGGTGCACGTGCCCTCTGACCCCTCGCAGCCGGCTGGGCTCGCAGACGTACCTGNCCGGCCCCGGGGCGGCAAAGGCGAAGGCGCAGGGCGGCTCGGCGGCAGCGGCGGCGGCGGCGGCGGCGGGGGCGCGGCGGAAGGCGGCCGAGTGCAGGCGCAGGGCCGGGTGCGCGTCGAGCACGAGCGCGCGGGGCGCGGGCCGCCGCGCGCACAGCTCGAGCACCAGGCAGCCGGCCAGCTCGCGCGCCTCGGGCCGCAGCTCCAGGCCCAGCTGCAGGTGGCGGAGGCGGAAGAGCTGCGCGCTGGAGGCCGAGGCCACGTCCAGGGCGGGCGGCGGCTCGGGCGGCGGGCGGGCGGGCGCGGCCTCGGCGCCGGGCGCCTTGCGGCAGCAGCACTGCGCCGCCATGGCCGCCGCGCTAGGTGAAATCCATGGGCGGCGGCCGCCCGGGCCGCGGGAGCGGGCGAGGGGCGCCGGGCGCCGGGCGGCGGGGCGCGGGCACAACAGGAAGTCGCGCCGGGAGCCGCCCGGCCCGGCCCCGCGCCGTGCGCCGCCCCGCTCCGGCTCCGCTCGGCCGCCGCCGCCGGGGGCGCTGTGCGCGGGGAGACCGGGCCGCGGGGGACGCGGGGCCGGGCGCGCCGTATGCGGGGTCGGGGCGCCCGCGGCTCAGGGAGTGGGGAGACCGAGGAGCCGAGGGGCTGAGAGCGCGGCTGGGGGCCGTGAGCCCGGGCGCTGTGTGTGGGCCCGGGGGCGCTGTGCGCTGGGCCGCAACCGTGGACCAGGTGCGATGCGTGAGGCCGGAGCCGCCTCTGGCACTGGGCTGGAGGAAGGGGAAGGCGCGGGGACCTGGGCGCGCTGGAGGTCCCTCGGTCACCCACTGCTGGGACACCTGTGTCAGGGAAGTGTTACTCGTCAGTTCCAGAGCCTCAGGCCTGGAGAAAAATGCAATGATTCCCATCACCCTGGCCCGCTCCCCTGTGAGACCAGTGGACTGTTTTATGTGCTATGTGGGGCATGCTGGTGGCTCTGGAACCTTGAGACTGTACCCTCAGATGTGTGAGGCTTCTTAGATTGAAATTAAATAATTAGAAGTTCAGGTCCTCAGTTGCACTAGCCCTATTTCAGGGTCTCCATGTATGTTTGGAGGGTTGTGTCAGGAAAGTGGGGCTTCCTCGGTGGCTCAGTGGTAAAGCATCTGCCCCCCAATACAGGAGATGCAGGTTTGATCCCTGGGTTGGAAAGATCCCCGGGAGAAGGAAATGACAACCTACTCCAGGGTTCTGGTCCCGGAGAATGCTATGGACAGAGGAGCCAGGTGGACTACAGTCTGTGGGGTTGCAGAGTCACGACTGAGCAAGCGTGCACGCATCAGGCTAGTAGCACCATACTGGACAGAGCAGGTATTTCATCATCACAGAAAGTCCTGCTGAACTCTGCTCCCTTCAGGGCTGTCTGGGCCCTGGAGGATGACTGTTTAGGAGGTGCGAGCTGGGCAGTGACGAGCCAGCCTGTCATTCCACTCTTGCCCAGGCCTGTCCATAGACTTAGGCCCGAGGTGGGTGGCTGGAGACCAGCAGGGATGCTCAGAGACCAGCATGGGTGGGTCTCAGAGCCACGAACGAGAGGGACCGCCAAGGTGTTCTGTCATCGTGGGAGAATTCAGGTCCTCAGGGGGCCAGGCCGTTTTGGCCGGGAGTCCCGCCCACCTCGCTCCCCGCTTCGTGTCTGTGCGGCACAGCTGGGGCCTGACTCACGCTGCACTTGCCCTTGACGGCATCCCTGAGGGGGGTTTAATCCTTCTGGACTCAGCATCTCCGTCTGTCATCACATGATCCTGCCTGCCTGCCCCCCCCCCGGGGGGGCTGGGGGGCAGGCAGGGTGGGACCGACGAGCTGAGGACCCATGTTCACGGAGTCAGCACCTGCACTGAGGCATCCCTTCAACTTGCCCCGTGTGTCATTTTAGCCTCGGGGACACACACTCCTAACAGGGCCCCAGACTTACCAGCCACTTAGAGGAAGGGGTTCAGCCCTGCAGCCGAGACTCAAGACAGGGGAGAACTGGGTCTGATCAGTCCTCACTGCCTTCAGGGGCCCAGCGCCTGCCTGGAGGCCGAGGGCAGAGTGTTTCAGATGGCACTCCCGGCATGACCAGCCTTTCGGAGCCATCCTTTCCCCTCTCCTGGCCAGTGGGGCTGGGGCTGGAAGACCATCAGGGACTGCGTGTGGGCACCCACACCAGCCTGCCTTAAGCACCTGCAGGCAGGTCTGCCAGCCCCCTGCACAGGCTAAGTTAACCTCAGGGGGCTTCTTGCCCTCCTGGTGCCCTGAACTTCGGGAGCAGGGGTGAAGTCTCGTCCCTTCTCTCCTGGAGGGCCCTGGGCACCTCCCCGTGGCCTGGCCTGCACACAGGACTGGTGGGTAGGTGCAGGCGTGTAGGTCCGGAGGAGCTGTTACCACTCCTCCCAGGGCCGTGCCTTCCACCCGTTTTTACAAGGTATCAACACAAGTCAGTCTGAAGGAGCAAGCAGATGTGCTTTGCAGCACTGGAGGCGTCCACCGAGGGATCTGTGCACTGTGAAGGGCACAGTGGTCATCTCCACTCTCCGCCTTGTCCCTGTCCTGCGGACGGTGCCTTTGGTGTCAGGGGTCGGGAGCGCTGCTTTGCTGACAGAGGTCCAGGGTGGCTGCAAAGTACCCTCCGCCCCAAGTCCACCTGGGGGAGGGGAGCCAGAAGTTGAGACTGCCAGAGGCTGGGATTTCTCCCATAGGAATTTTCATGCACCAGCTTTTAATTTTTTAAAATTATTTTATTTTTTGACTGTGGTGGGCCTTTGTTGCTGCAAACTCGTGCTGGCGCGGGCTTCTCGCTGCGGTGGCTTCTCTTGTGGAGAAGAGGCTGTAAAGCGCAGGCCTCCACAGTTCTCTGGCACAGGGCTTTGTTGCCCCGTAGCATGTGGGATCTTCCTGGACCAGTGTCCCTTGCATTGCAAGGTGGAGTCTTAAGCACTGGACCACCAGGGAAGCCCCATACACCAGCCTGTGGATGTCCTGACTGGCTTGGTGGGCAGATGCGCCCGGACCCAGCCTTTTCCTGTTGGGCACAGAATGGCTGCCCCTGTTCGAGTGTGCAGGCCCCAGGAGGGGAGCGGGTTCGTGGCCTCGTCTGTTAGCAGGCGGACCCGGTGGTGGGAGGGGCTCCAGGAGGCCCGTGGACTCAGGTCGGGGCTGTGCTGCCCCTGGCCTCTGGCGGCAGGCAGACGTGGCTGGTTCTCAGAATGGAGCTGGGGGACCAAGGCCTGGCCCATGTCACCCGGGCCATGCCAGCAGGTGAGGGGGCATGCCAGCAAGGGCACCACGAGGACACGGAAGAGATCTGGGCTCAGGTCCTGGCTCCTGACCTCCCCGCTGGGCAAACCACTCAGCACGCCTGAGGTCACAGACGGAGTCACTGCGGCCTCACCTGCCATGTGGAGGTAACAGCAGGAGCTGTTCACAGGTAGATAGAAAAGCAACCTGAGTTGTGAGGGGCCTGTAGGGAGCAGGCAGCAGCTGGCGAGCATTCCAAAAAGGTGGCAGACGTCGGGTTATGACGAGGGCTGTGGCTCTTGGGAGATGGGCGCTGCTGATGTGTGGCGCTGCACAGGGCTGGGTGCTGACCTGCAGGGGGTGGGGTGTGCGCTGAGCCAGGGGCCATCATGCAAGCAAACCAGGAGCAGGAAGGCTGGGGAGGATGGGGCCCCCTTCACAACCACCCCAGGGCCTCGCTCATGGAGGGCAGGTTCCCCAGCTTTACCCTTTGGGTTCTGCTTGGTCAGAGGTCTTCATCTGCAGGGGGGATGCTTCCATCTGGGACACACCTGGACAGGACGCTGAGACCCCACTTAGCCAGATGGGGGTCCTCAGGGCACAAATCAGAGTTGCTCTGCTTGGTGACTGACCCTTTTTTGGGGGGGGGGCAGTGCTGTGTGGCTTGCAGGATCCTAGTTCCCTGATCAGGGACTGACCCCAGGCCTCAGCAGTGAAAGCACCAAACCCTAAGTACAAGATCTCAAGCAAACCCCCTGACCCTGACTCTGAAGGGGCGGCAGGGCTTTGCTGTGCTGGGACTCGGGGTACTGTGCTCATGCCCCTCAGGACTCCCGGGTTGTGCAGATCACAGAGGGCTCAGCACAGTGCAGGCAGGACCGCTCGGCCTTCAGGATGAAGGCTCCACACGCCCCACTAGGAGGACCAGGGCTGGAGGCACTGGCTGAGGGTCAAGGGAAACGATAAACACCAGATGCGGTATTCTATCTGTTACTTTGTTATGTGTGCACTTGTATGTGTTAACCAGGGCCTACACTACCTGTAATTCGTGTATTATCCATTTTCCCCTTCACTCTCTCCCCTTTGTCTTTTCCTTTACTCTTCTCTTTATCTTATTTAAGGAGTGTTGAGGGTGACTTTCTAGTATAGTCTTCAGGCTGTAGGATGCCCAGGTGAGGTGCCTCTGAACTAGAGTAATCAGCACGCTCAGCCACGTGGGTGGTCAGTGTGGTCTGGGCCTGACCTTGGCTGAAACTGGGAGGTCAGTAAGGTAGGAGGTGGGTGTGGGCACCGAGAGCCCCACGGGAGCCCAAGCTGAGTGGTCTGTCACAGAGCCTCGAACCTCCACCCGTGTGTCACAGCAGCCACGAGTCTGTTTCGGAAAGCCACCGTGGCCTGAGCTGGTGGCAGGCTCGAATGTGGAAGGAAGCCAGGGTCAAGGTGGCAGGTCCTCGTGACTCCTGTGGTTTCCCCATCTCCTGACCTTGGCTCCCCGCCCTCCACCTCTCTGTAGTAAATGCTTTCCTGGCTATGTTTTCTCGAGTGGTTTTGATGTTCCTGATCAAGCCCTGTCTAGGTTCCCCAGTTCTCTACGGACATACCCCTACACTACCATCAAGCGGGGACAGAAGGCTTTGGGAAGCTGCAGAAAATGAAAACTCCGTGGGACGTGACGCAGGAGAGTTCCCGTCAGTGCATGAACTACGTCTTCCCACCGCGAGGATGCAGGAGACCCCCCCAGCGTCCTGCTTTGGGGTTGGTTGGTCGTCCTCCAGGGCTGACCGCTTAGGGCTCACTCGGGCCCGAGGGCTCCTTGGGCAGGAGGGACCGCGACTGCAGAGCCTCCTCGTACTTCTGGAGCTGGGACCAGAAGCCCGGGTTGGGCTCGGCCACTGGGCGGGCGCTCTTCACTGTCTGCGAAGAAGAGATTGCGGGTAGACCCCAGTGGAGCGCTGGTGGCGAACAGACGCCCCGCCCCGCCCCGCCCGGAAGTCTCTCCCCAGGCGGCGGAGCCCGCCGCTCCCCGCCGGAAGTCCCGCCCTACCCGGAAGGCCCGCTCCAGGCTGAGGCCGCGGTGACGCATCAGGTAGGCGGTGCAGACTGCGGCCGAGCGGCTGCGGCCGTTCTTGCAGTAGACGAGGCAGGCGCCGCCGGCGCGCACCGCGGCCTCCATGGCGGCGCAGGTGGGCTCCAGGTGCGCCAGCAGGTCCTCCGCCGGGTCGTCGAACACGGGCACGCGCAGCTCGGCAACGCCGGGCGCGCCCGGGCCGGGCTGCTGGCGCGAGACGTTGACGCACAGGGTGACGCCCGCGCGCGCCAGCGGCTCCGGCACGGTCGCGGCGCGCGCGCTCCCGAGGAAGAGCGCGGGGGCGACGCGCACGAAAGGCAGCGGTGGTGCCGCGGCGTCCGCGCACTGTCCGGCCTGTTCCAGGTCCATGGCCGGCACCCCGGCCCAGGTGTCTTGCTTTGGGCCGTCGGGTGCGGCCGACGCCACCGGCTCCCTCAGGCCGCCCCTCCCCGTCCCGGGGCAGTCCCCCGGGGCGGCTGTGCGGGAGCGGCCACGCCCACCAGGCCCTGGCCGCCGCCTCATTGGCAAGGTCTGAGCGGGCGAGGCCTCCTCTGATTGGCTGACGGTGGGGGTGCGGCCTTTAGCGTGGTCATCGGGAGAGTCTGATTGGCCGCAGAAATGTGGGTGGGTTCAGGTTCCTGGTTTGAATGGGCCCTCACCTGTGCGGGAGGCTAGACCCGGGCTGGTTTAAGAGACGCGAGGCCTGAAAGCCTCTCCCTAGCGGTCCTGGTGAACCCTGAGGGTTACAGTTGGGCCGGGCAGGGGGCTGCCGGCTTCTCAGGCTGTGGCTGACGCGCTGAGCCAGGGGCCCTGTCGCAGAGTCTGATCTGGGCACTGACCAGTCATTACTTCTCACAAGCGCATTTGCCAGGTGAGATGCCCCTTCAGTTCAGTCGCTCAGTCTTTGCGACCCCATGGACTGCAGCACGCCAGGCCTTCCTGTCCATCACCAGCTCCGGGAGCCTAGTCAAACTCATGTCCATCGAGTCGGTGATGCCATCCAACCACCTCATCCTCTTCTCGTGCCTTCTCTCCGTCCTCGTCCCCTTCTCCTGGCTTCATCATCAGGGTCTTTTCAGACGAGTCAGTTCCTGGCATCAGGTGGCCAAAGTATTGGAGTTAGAGCTTCAGCATCAGCCCTTCCCCTTAATACAGCTTTATGTTTATTCCTTTATGTTCTCTGCTCCCTAATAAATGGTCCTGTGTAATTTCTGCATTTTCTTTTATTGTAAAACATGGTCATATAAAATAAAGCTACTTACCCTTAGCATTTCCATTTTTCATTGACCAGTATTTCTGTGGTTTTTCTTATTTTGGGCATTATTACTGTAGCTTTAAAGAATTACGCAGTTGCCACTTAAGAAGACCTCTTCAATAGATTCTTCTGATGCCCAGGGTCTTTCAGGGGCCGGTTTCACTGAAAATTAACTGTCTTGCAGTTGTTATGCATCCAGTTATTGGTGTTTTGATTGTATTCTAATAATATTGAAACATTTCTGATTTTCAATCTGTTGGACCGAAATTTTTCTCCAGTGTAGGGATCCCCAACCTCTGGCCCATGGGCCAGTACCTCCTGTCAGATCAGTGGCAGCATTAGGTTAGAAATAAAGTGCACAAGAAAGGTAATGTGCTTGGGTCATCCCAAAACACCCCCCGACCCCAGCCCATGAAAAACCTGTCTTCCGTGAAACTCGTCCCTGGTGCCGAAAAAGTGGGAGACCACTGCTCTAGTACATCCCTACCCCCCTCCCTGCACCCCTGCCACACACACACATGAACACACACTACTCATAAAATGAACCTCT
This sequence comes from Neotragus moschatus, assembly GCA_006410615.1. Classification (NCBI taxonomy): domain Eukaryota; kingdom Metazoa; phylum Chordata; class Mammalia; order Artiodactyla; family Bovidae; genus Neotragus; species Neotragus moschatus. Next base: position 728,592 of record SJYA01000386.1, read on the forward strand.
GCAGTCTTTCTGGGTACCCTCCATTCTCTCCATTCCAGCCAAAGCTACCAAGCTTGGTAACTGTCAGATATTTTTTACTACTTGGGGCTCTCCCTTGAGCTGAAGATTGAAATGTTGGTCTGTAACCAGGTCTTCACTGGCTGTAGGTCCAGACATCCCCTACTTCCCAGCATCCATGTCCTTTTCTGTGCCCTAAGGAGGGATTCTGACTTTTCCTGCATGGGATTCTCATTTCCCATTTCCCCAGAGTTCACAGGAGCCATCCAACTAGGTAGGAGTACCGATCCCCCAGCTCCAAAATCAGGCTTCTGATGACACTCTGGTCAGTGACATCTATCCCCATGATTGCTTTAGGACAGGGTTTGGGCTGTCATATGAGCCAAAGAGGACTTCCCTGGTGGCTCAGATGGTAAAAGCATCTGCCTACAATCGGGAGACCCAGGTTCAATCCCTGGGTTGGGAAGATCCCTTGGAGAAGGAAATGGTGACTCATTCCAGCACTCTCACCTTGACAATCCCGTGGACGGAGGAGCCCGGTAGCCTACCATCCGTGGGGTCACAAAGAGTCGGACACGACTGAGCGACTTCACTTTTACTTTCTTTCATGAACCAAAGACGGGAGAGGGGCTTGGAAACCTGCCTCTCCTTATTACCACAGAGGGAAGCCAGCCTTGGATGAAACCACGTGGCAGAAACCATCCTCAGTGACACTTGGGCACCGAAGCAAACCAACCCTGAAGAGCCTCCAGCTTCTGGTCTCTGGCTCCCTGAGCCAGCCAGTCATCCTTTATTGTTGGATGTCTGGGGTGAGTTTTCTGTTCCAAGGCCGTTTGCCTGATAACTCCACAGTCCCTTCACCACCTTGAGTTAGTTGGTGACAATTCATGCTAAGTGTCTCAAGTCCATTCCCTTCCTTGATTGCTGTTTGTTTACAGGACACTCTCTTCTGGACTTGGCACCATCCTTCTGCAGGGAGCCTTCTATCCTTTCTCACTGTAGCCAGAATACACTTTTTAAAGCACTGAGTTTCTGAATGTTGGTCCTGACTCAGCAGGTCGGCAACATCCATTAGTGGGTTGTAAAGGAAATCAGTCCTGAGTATTCACTAGAAAGACTGATGCTGAAGCTGAAACTCCAGTACTTTAGCCACCGGATGCGAAGGGCAGACTCCTTTGAATAGATCCTGATGCTGGGAAAGATTGAGGGCAGGAGAAGAAGGGGATGACAGAGGGTNAAGGAAATCAGTCCTGAGTATTCACTAGAAAGACTGATGCTGAAGCTGAAACTCCAGTACTTTAGCCACCGGATGCGAAGGGCAGACTCCTTTGAATAGATCCTGATGCTGGGAAAGATTGAGGGCAGGAGAAGAAGGGGATGACAGAGGGTGAGATGGTCGGATGGCATCACTGACTCAATGGACATGAGTTTGAGTAAACTCCGGGAGTTGGTGATGGACAGGGAGGCCTGGCGTGCTGCGGTTCACAGGGTCGCGAAGAGTCGGACACGATTGAGCGACTGAACTGAACTGATATTAGTATTTTAGGTCATACCCATATTTTATTTTTTAGTAAAATGGTTTAGAAAAGAACAGACTGCATGAGAATGCTAGGGTGCATGCATACAGCACAGTGAGTTTTCCTCACTCATAATTTTTGAGTCACGCTATGAAATGGGGAGTTGCAGTGGGCCCCAGGCAGAGAGTCCGGAAACCTCTCATTTAGAGCATTCATTCTGACTGCACTGCTCTCCTGTGTAAAATGTCTCGATGCTTCTGTCTTTAACCTGGCATTCAAGGCCGTTCCTGCTATGTCCAGCTATCTCCTTTCTCTCTGTTCCCCTTGTCACCTACAAATTGGCCCTTGCCATCCACCTCTACAAGGATTAAATGAGCCGCTGCTGCAGCTGCTGACCTTCAACATCTCCTGAAAGGAGTTCAGGGTGGAGATCAGGAATGGAGGCACTCTGTGCTCTGGGGAAAATTGGCAGAACAGTTCTTCAGTTAGTTATGTTTTTAGGAGAAGAAATTTTATGAGCCCGGTTCTTGTATCTTCTCATGTCTAAAAAGGCACTCAAATCCTTCACGGTGATGTCTGCTCCTTGTCACTAGCAGTAACCTGTAAAAAATTTGTGCTGGATTGGAGGTACTACGTCTTCACGAAAATCACCTCTGTACCGACGTGCCCCCCATGCCTCTCCAGAGCAGTTTCTCAGAGCTGTGTGAGGTGCTGTCTCCCAGGGTATTATCCTTATTTTGAACCCCCAGTAAAACTTAACTGATGCTGAAGCTGAAGCTGCAGTACTTTGGCGACCTCATGCAAAGGATTGACTCATTGGAAAAGACCCTGATGCTGGGAAAGATTGAAGGCAGGAAGAGAATGAGGCGACAGAGGATGAGATGGTTGGATGGCACCACCGACTCAACGGACAGGAGTTTGAGCAAGCTCTGGGAGATGGTGATGGACAGGAAGGACTGGCGTGCTGCAGTCCATGTGATCGAAACGAGTTGGACTGAACTGAACTAAAAACTTAACAAGATTCTCAGGCTGGGCATTTTTCCCAGTCGAAACCAGCTGCGCGCTAGGCCTCAGCCCAGTGATTCTCAAAGTGTGGCCCACATCTCAGCAGCATCGAGGAACACGGTAGGAATGCACATTCTCAGGGTTTGTCTGGTCCAGACCTGCCGAACCGGAAGCTCCAGGAGCGAGACTCAGCAAGCTACGTGTTGCCATGTGCTTCAGGGATTCTGATACAAGATAAAAATCTAACCATGATTTGGTCACTATAAAAGGTCATTTAGAGCTTTCCCCTGGGGGTCGGCAGAGGCTTTGCTTGTAGGGCACTCCATTCCGGGCTGCGCCTTCCACTTTCCCTTCCCTTCCTGTAAGCTTAAATCACTTGAGAAACAATCGGCCGAAAGAATCCTTTTGGAATTTTTTAAAAGATTTTTTTCCCCCATAAATCCTTTACAGTAGTTTCACATGCATCTAATTTGATAACAGTTTTTTAAAGTGACTTTTGTTGACTTTTCAAAGCCTTCACCTGAATTTTAATAGAAACACCACTCTGCTTCCCTATCCACATGTCATCCAGTCATACTTCACGAAATTTCATAACTATGATAGGTTCAGCCAGCATTTTCAGGTTTGCAAACACTATGACTAGTAACATGAGCAACCAACATGCTGAAAACCAGTCGTCCTAAAGGTCAGTTTGCTGAATTTTTATCGAGTTTACCAATTCACCAAAAACTTTTGAAACTATTATTCTTGAATATTGTCAATGAATATTAACATATTGTTCCTATGAAATTTTTCTTTTTGGATATACTGTTTAGTATCATTGTAGGATTTGTATCAATTTATGGAAATAAGGCTTTTTAATCTTTGTTTTTTAAAAATACCAGTGCATCTATTCTACTGAACATAAGTAATATTTCAGCATTTTATATTGTTTTTTCCAGTTTACAGAAGCTTCCAGAACACCTTTTCTTTTGTGGCCACATTTTAGTATTTAGAGTTTCTTTGTCAGTCTTCTGAAATTGTAAGGCTTGCTAAACTACTGTTAGCTGTTGCTCACAGAGCCTTCCTGTGAGTTGCCTGGGGCTTCCCCAGGGGCTTAGCGGCGAAGAACCTGCCTGCAATGCAGGAGGTGCAGGAGATGCTGGCTCCACCCCTGAGCAGGGAAGATCCCCTGGAGGAGGAAATGGCAACCCTCTCCAGGATTCTGGCCGGGGCAATCCCAAGGACAGGGAGCCTGGCAGACTACAGCTTGTGGGGTTGTGGAGAGTTGGAACCAAGAATACAGCACAGTGTGAGTTTCCTAGAATCATGTAACAGAGAACTGATGCTTTTGAGCTATGTTGTTGGAGAAGAATCTTGAGAGTCCCTTGGACTGCAAGAAGATCAAACAAGTCCATCCTGAAGGAAATCAGTCCTGAATATTCACTGATGCTGAAGCTGAAACTCCAATACTTTGGCCACTGATGCAAAGAACTGACTCCTTGGAAAAGACCCTGATGCTGGGAAAGATTGAAGGCAGGAGGAGAAGGGGACGACAGAAGATGATATGGTTGCATGGCATCACCGACTTGATGGACATGAGTTTGAGCAAGCTCCAGGAGTTGGTGAAGGACAGGGAAGGCTGGCATGCTGCAGTCCATGGGGTCGCAAAGAGTGGGACAGGACTGAGCACCTGAACTGAACTGAGCTGAATGTAACAAAGTATCACAGTCAACCAGCAGGCTTCAAGCAACAGAAATGTATTTTTCTTTATTTTGTCTGCAAAACTCCCTGTCCTTGTAAGGACACCAGTTGTTTGGTCTTCACTCAATTACATCTGTAAAGACACTATTTCCAAATAAGGTTCATTCTCAGGGGTTAGGACTTCAGTTTATCATTTGGGGGGCAGGGTAGGGGGGGCCATTGCTCAACCCACAACAGGCGGTATGCTTTAACAGGAAGTTTTAGGTGACTTTTTCTTTCTCTTTTCAGAAACAAATTTTAAAGGTGGCTCCATTTGTCTCTGCTCAGCTTCACAAGCGACAGCTGGAGCAGGGCAAAGAGGGAACGTGAGGGGAAGGATTAAGGGGTAGAGAAGGGCTCTAGGAGCCGAGGTGGTGCTGAGGGGCCAAGGGGAGAAGAGATGAATTGGGAGACAGACTGCAGGGTTGGGGGAGCGCCCCCGGAATATTGTCCGCCTTCGGGCCACTGCCGCTCGCGGGGGCGGGAGGGGCATCAGCTATCGCCATCCATTTCCGCTGTTCTAAGAAGGGGAGGTCTGCGCCTCCAGAGACTGCTCTGTCCAGGAAGTCGCGGAAAGCCCTCGCGGTGTTCCCGGGTGTTGCTAGTCCAGTTCCCTGAAATATGCTCGCTTCTGNCCCCCCGCGCGCTCCGGCCCCTCGTCCCTCCGGCCGACCAGCAACGGCCGGGCGCAGACACTTGCAGAGTCACCCAGGGCCCGGGGTCTGGAGTAGAGGCCACAAGGGCTTTACCAGCCCCCAGGCGGGTAATGAAACTGACGGAAGAGAAGGGTCGCCAGGAACCCATTCCAACTTGCTCTGTGACCTTGGGCACCTCATCAAGCCTTCCTCTAAGCTACTTTTTGGGAGGAAACGAGGCAGCCCCATGGTGATTTCCTAGAGTCATGGCCACGGATTGCCTTAGCGTTTGTGAACCCCACATTGTGTGGAGGGGACAAGTCTGAGGCCCGAACGACGATAGGATTGAAGTTGGGCCTCAAGCGTGGCTTCTCCAAGCCAGGCCTCCCTGATGTTCAGAAACAGGTGGAAGAGACAAGCATTTGTTGGTCTCACCAGAGAGGGCCTCAGGCCTTAATTCAGTTCATGGAGGCCTGGATCTGGGCTGGGGGTGAGCAGATTAAAGGGTCCCCAGCAGCAAGAAGTGGGGAAATACCAGACGCACTCAACAGGGTCCCCAGGCAGGCTGGGTTGGGCTGGGCCTTCTGGGATTAGGGGCTGGCTTCGCCCAACTAGAACCCCCTCTTGGAGGGGGCCTCCAGCAAACCTCATGTGAGGTCAGCGCTCATTTAGCTGATTAATTTTGATGTTTAGTTTTGAAGGGGGATCTGTGGTGTAATGTAAGATTCTAATCACTGCCTGTAATTACAGAGCAGGCCAAGCCACTAATGATGGAGCAGGATAAATCGCCAACCACCTAGTTTAAAAGGGTCTTCAAGTCTGAAATATTATGAAATGGAATAATTACCAGACGAAGTCTCGCCGTCTGGAGCATTTCAATACTTTAGGATCAGGGGCCTTGGGCCCCTCTTAACAATCACAAGTTTGCAAAAAAACAGGCTTTCCTCTCTTTGGGTTAAAATTGGAAATAGTCTGAATCTGAAAAGGGAGAGTCGTTTTCAAATGTTCTGGTTCTCATTTTGATTGGAATGAACCTTTCAGTTGTTTAAATATTTTTAATTTTTACCTGGTTTGATTCTTGCTGCAGACGTAGGCAAGACAGGTGGAGCATTGTTACCCCCATTTTATAGGTTGAGGGGCTTTTCTGGAAGTAGAGCCACTTGGGCCCACGCTTTGCCAAGGGCAGCCTCCTGGGACAAATCTCTGTGTGTAACTTGGGGATAATAACTGGGAGGATAGGAGTAGGGGCCCCTTGTTGCTCTTTCTTAGCCTCTGGAAGAGACTCCCAAATACAGGTGCAGGTGCCCCTTGCAGAGGGTGGTTTTACATGAATTCTGTATTTGTAGGACTGATTGAGTCCAAACAGTCCTCTTAAGAGGGAATATGCTAGAAAAGGACCAGGGCGCTTTGAGGATCGGCCCTCCTAGGGCTTCAGGGGTCAGCTAGTGTCTTCTCCCTCTCAGTTGGAGAAGTCCCTGCCCCTCATGTGAGGAGGCATCAAAGAGAAAGATCCCGTCTGACTCCAGGTGGGTGGGAGTGGGCTGAGGGGAAGAGGAGACTCCCCTTTCAGCTTTGGGTGGTTTCCTTTCCTCCCTGTACCTCACCCAGTGTGGTTTTAGCCCCCATTTCCCAAATTGTTCGCATCTTTGACCCTCCAAGGTTTAACCCAGGGAGAGGGAAGCAGAGAGAACTGGAGGGGCCCTGGGCAGTGCTGTGGACAAGGTGGCCCAAGGACTGATGGCATGGCTGCCAGGTAGCTGTGCAGGGCTCCTTCCCTGCTTACCTCTCCTCCTCTGTTCCCGGCAAGCTACCCAGACTTGGCTAGCTTTTAAAACAGAAGGGGCAGCACGGTGGAGGGGAGGGCCCTGGCAGTCTGAGGACCATCTCGCCCACACCTCAGCCAGGGCGGCCTCACCCACAGCCAGGTCTAGGCTGGCTGCGCTCTTGAGTCGGGGGTGGCAAGGCAACAAAGAGCCCTTCTGAGCAGGAGATAAGGCCCTGATTAGGGCCAACGGCCCAGCCCCACCCTGCAGCCTGCACGCAGGACTGGGCAGACAACCCTAGGCTAGGGTGGGAGTTCCTGGGGTTCCCTAGGAGCAGGCAGTTTCCTGCTGGGTGGGAGTGATGAGGGTTTGGAGGTGGATAACGCAAGAAGTTTCATCTAAAACACTTTTCCTGCCTCCCAGCAGCCCAGCCGTGGCTCCTTGCCTGCTCTGCTGAGGGAAGATGAGCGAGTCAAGCTCGAAGTCCAGCCAGCCCCTGGCCTCCAAGCAGGAGAAGGACGGCGCTGAGAAGCGCGGGCGGGGCCGGCCTCGCAAGCAGCCTCCGGTGAGCCCTAGGGCTGCGCTGGCAGGAGGCAGCTGGCTGTCCAGACCTTTGCCTCGGTTTACCTCTTGGGGTTAGGGAGGTTCCCGGCATCGTGGCAGGTGAAAACAGGACTGACGGGGCGGCATCCTTCCTATACGTATGTGCGCTCCCCACACACGCGTCCCTGGTGCCCGAGACCCCAGGAGAGGAGTGTGGCCCAAGGGAGCGCTGAACCTGAGTTCAAGCCAGGAGTGAGCCTGTAGTCATGCAGGCCAGAGCTTACACTGGTAAGCCACTCACCCTTTATTTCCAGTCCATTGTGGACCAGTGTATTGAGGTATGGTGGCTCAATGGTAAAAGAATCTGCCTGCCAAGCAGGAGAGTGGGATCAATCCCCTGGAGGAGGAAATGGCAACCCCCTTCAGTATTCTTGCCTGGGAAATCCCATGGACAGAGGAGCCTGGTGGGCTGCCGTCCGTGGAGTCATAAGAGTTGGACGTGACTTGGCGACTAAACGACAACAAAGATGAATTATAGAAACATGAACGTTTACATATGTAAGCCCAGCAGTATGTGTGGTAGCACTCTGTTACCTTACTTAATACTTACTGTCTGTTTCTGTAGTTCTTCATCCCGGGGCAGGGGCCAGCACCTGTTCGTGGGCTTCCTTGAGTGACCCTGCATTGGGCTTTGCCTGGTTCTGTAAAAGCCCAGAAAGTTTAAAACGTTGGGGAGTTGGTGGCAGAGTGACTCAGAGCCCTGGTTCCGGGCACCCCAGGGAGCTTGGCCAGTCAGGCTGTGTGGGCCACCTGTTACCTCGTGGAGACCTTGGTTTCTCTCTTGAGAGGCAGCTGTCCCCACATGAGGGTGAAGCCCTGTTCCTTCCCTTTCCTGGGGGAGAGAAGGGGAAAGGAACCGAAGCTGATCCTTGTCCACCAGGCCCCAGGCATGCCTCCCTGCCCCATTAGGAATCTCTGTACTAGCTCTTTTATTTTTTATTTTTTTCTGTCTCAGGTGTACATGAGTTCCCAATCTTGAACCGACCGCCCCCCTCGCCCCCCCCCTCCC
>SJYA01000386.1:739127-767379 GCA_006410615.1 Neotragus moschatus
CTAAGCTCCCCCCCGCCCCGCTCCCCCATTGTAGTAATGAAGAAGGGAAGCAGTAGGGGAGCTCACCTCTGGAACAGGGGTGGGTCACAGCCTGCTGGGTGGGAGCTGAGGGGCCCCACCCCTGTCTGGGCCCCCAGGCAGCCGGGAGCGGTGGCTGCACCCAGAGATCTGCAGGCGGGGCCCCTGCAACCTGTCCTCCCTGCAGCTCGTTCCTCGAGCTGTGTGAGCTGAGCCACCACCGGCTGAGGGGGGCTTGGGGTGCTGGCAGGGCCCCAAGAGTGAGTAACAGGAAACGGGTTGTTTTGGAGTTTGTGCCTGGCACGGGGGCCCTGTGTGGTGTCCCGACATTCCCGCCCAGTGAGTGAGCCCCGGCCGGCACACACTTCCCCTTGCTCCCCGCCCTGGCCTGGGGTCAGCCCGCGGCCGTGGCCACTCCACCGCCTAGCAGCTGCCCCTGCGGGCTGCTGAGGCCACCTGGTACCCCCAGTGGAGGGGGCTCATAGCCTCCAGCTACTCCTGCCCTCCCCTTCTCCTCTCCCTGGCTGCTGTCTCCCACCCCAGGACCAGTCACTTCTTTGCCAATTTGAGCCCAGGGGTGCCCTGTCCTCTGCCAGGGGCCCCCTGCCCCTCGGGCCTGAGGGGCCTGGCTGTGTGTGAGAGCAGCGTGTGTGGTTTTTTTTCCCTCCCTTTAAATTCTTCCTTTTTTATGAATGAAACTGGGCCGTGGAGGTTGCTGAGTCACCCACACACTCAGCCCTGACTCATCCCCCTTCTGGAGAGGACAGGCGTGGGGGGGTGATGAGCTTGGCCTCTGGGGGCGGCAGCGGAGGAGGGGGCGGGCCTGGCATTCTCTTGATGGCCCTGCCTTCCCCGCAGGAGAAGGAGGAAGAGGAGGGCATCTCGCAGGAGTCCTCAGAGGAGGAGCAGTGACCGCCGCCCGCTCCCTCCTGAGGAGCAGTTTCCTTCTGGGACTGGACAGCTCCGCTCTGCTCCCGCCCCCGGCTCCCAGGCCCTCCCCGTCCCCCACCTGCGCCCTCCCTGGCACACTACACCGCAGACCAGCCGCCACAGGGTCCCTGGGCCCGAGTGGGGAGCCGCTCCCTTTGATTTCAGGTCCCAGTGACCCCTCACCCAGCCGCCCTCTCCAACAAAGCTGATTTCCACTTAGCCACTCCTGCGCTGCCGCACCCCTGCTCCCTGCGTGGTGGGGGCCTTGCTGGCTGGGCTCTCGGTTTGGGGATCCCCTCTGCCTCTACCCTCTGGCTTCCCGATAAGGGGCCTGGGAGGGCTCCCCTGGCCTTAAGAGGGGCGCAAGCCCCATCTCATTCTCTCATTTGGATACGCCCCACTCCACTGTACTAGCAACAGCAGGTGCGGCTACTGGAGAGGGGTGACTGCCCCAAGATGCCCCCCACCATCCCCGACCGAACTGTGGCTCACACCCCCTCTCCTTCCCGCCTTGCCTTGTCCCCACACTAGGTGGGGCTACCCTCTTGGGGGCTCAGGAAGGAAGGTAGGAATGTAAGTCCCCTCCCAGCTCTAGGCAGGCTCCAGCCCACCTTGCCCTCACCCTGGAATCCCACTGCAGTGATGGAAGAAGTCCCCTTTATCCAGGTGAGGCCCAGGAGGCCTGGGCTCCCTGCAGCAGCCTCTTGGCGGGCGCGAGCTGGAGCCACTCCCCGCCCCTGTCTGCTTCTGCTCCAGGCCTCAGTTTCCCCTCCCTTCCCTCGGGGCACTAATAACAAGGAGCTAGTCTCGCCCATTCCCACCCTTCTGCTCCTCCCCAACCCCCAAGGTTCTGGTTCCATCTTTCCTCTGTTCACAAACTACCTCTGGACAGTTGTGTTGTTTTTTGTTAAATGTTTCATTCTTAGACATCCGTTGTTGCTGCTGCTACCAGCGCCAAATGTCCATCCTCATCGCCTCCTGTTCTGCCCACGTCCCCCTCCTCCAAGAAGCTCTTAGGGGAAGGGGTCTGGAGCAAAGCAGGCTGGGTACCAACTCCCCCAGTCCCAGGGAAGGTGGGGTCCTGCCCCTAGGATGCTGCAGCAGAGTGAGGGCGGGCGGGGAGGGGGCCCGTGCTGACTGTCAGGTGTAGGGGCCACCTTCTCCACTTGCTCTGTCAGGGAGGAGGTAGCCATTATTTGTCCCAGCCTGGGGCTCCCCTCTGGTTTCCTATTTGCAGTTACTTGAATAAAAAAATATCCTTTTCTGGACTGAGTCTTTTCTGTGGTGGGTGCCTAGAATAGGGAACGTTAGAAACCAGGGATCTCTAGTGAGTGAGTGAAAAAAAGCACTGGAGTTGACTACAGGGAAGGTAATGTAAGCCCCGCTTGAAGAAATCAACTACACCCCTAGCCACAAAACATTTTATTTACAAAATATATATACTGAATATACATTAGGCCCTGTCACCATGGGAACAGCTCCAAAGCTAAGTCTGGGAGGGCTAGAGAAAGGTGCCCATGGAAGGGCAAAGCCCCACCTGGTAATCCCAGCCACCCTTTCACCCCAGGAAGAAACATTCTCATTAATTCCTGGGAGTGACTGATAGGTAGGCTCATCCCACAAAGGACTGAAAGCCTAGGAGGGAATGGTGGAGGCTGGTGGCTCTGCGGGGCTTAGGAGCTGGGCTGGAGGGAAGGATGCTGGGGGAGCAGCAGGCTGCAGGGGCTCTGGGCAATCAAGACCCCGTGGTTCAGGGAGGGGCAGGTCAGGGGGCTCAGGTCATGTCTTGACATCCAGCAAGGGCATCCGCTTGTGCTGGTAGCCACTCTGCCAGCCGTGGACCACCTGCAGCAGGGGAGGGTGGGCCACAGCACAGCTTTCAGGGAGGTACCTGACTGGCCCCGGCCCAAATGGGGAAGGCTGAGGGCAGAAGCAGGTTCTGGCTTCAGGGCTGTGAGGAGAGCAGGCCCACCCCTGCTGGTTCTCTGTCCCCCCAGAGTGCTCACCTTGGGGTCCCCCACATCTGACAGCAGCTCCTGCTCAGCCTCGTGCAGCTCCTCAGCAGGGTCGTAGCTGTACATGGGGAGCAGGTGATGGCGAAGCCGGTCCACCCTGAGGGGCATGGGGGTGCTCAGCCACGGCACCCTACACCCTACAGACACCTGACTCCGCTGTTTCCCGCAACGGGGCACCTCCAGCAGGTGCCTTTCAGGGTACACTAGAGCTCTAAGGACACGTCTGGATAAGAAAAAGCCTAACAGTGGCATGCACAGGATTTCAGCTTGTCTTCTGAAAGGCTGAGGGCATCTTACGTGTATGCTGGGATCTCAGATCCTATGGGAAGAACTTTTAAGCAGAATGCGGCAGGGGCACTCGGGACAGGGACACTTACCGTTTTCTCTTCTGGATGTACATCACCTGTAACAGAGACACGGCACTGTGGAGGCAGCTGAGCCCAGGATGGCCCACGGGGACAGGGACCCACCTCCACACCCTCCTCTCCCGAGAGCCTCCGCTCCCCAGACAGCAGGACAGTGAGATGCTGTGTACAGGCTGGTCCGGGCCCACTCGCCCCTGCCTGCAAGAGGGTGGGGGGTGTGTGTACGTGTGGAGGCTCCTTACCACAGCCACCACCACCCCAACCAGGGTGATGAGGAAGAAAGGTCCCAATACATAGCCCACCATGGAGTCGCTGTTGGCCTGCGGAGCATTGGGCACTGTGGTGTTACTCATGACATCGGCAGCCGGAGGGCCCAGTGGTCCGCATGGGCAGTACCGCCTCGGGAGGGTGCCTCCCCGGGGCTCCCTGAAGAGGGGGGAAAGTGAAAGTGAAGGTGAAGGTGAAAGTCGCTCAGTCATGTCCGACTCCGGGAGCCCATGGACTGTATATAGTCCATGAATTCTCCAGGCCAGAATACGGGAGTGGGTAGCCTTTCCCTTCTCCAGGGGATCTTCCCAACCTAAGGATTGAACCCAGGTCTCTTGCATTGTAGGCGGAGTCTTTACCAACTGCACTATGAGGGAAGTCTGAAGAGGGGGAAGGAGGTTGTCAGTTCCACCCAGGGTGACAGCCAGGCTCTGGNGGAGTGGGTAGCCTTTCCCTTCTCCAGGGGATCTTCCCAACCTAAGGATTGAACCCAGGTCTCTTGCATTGTAGGCGGAGTCTTTACCAACTGCACTATGAGGGAAGTCTGAAGAGGGGGAAGGAGGTTGTCAGTTCCACCCAGGGTGACAGCCAGGCTCTGGATCCCTCCCGGAGATAGTAATACATGAAAACTAAAGTCAGGTCCTAGAAAGGGGAGGGAGGGTATCTTCCAGTGTGCTGGGCTGAACCCTCCAGTGACTCTCAGCAAATCCTAGGGTTTACCCAGGGGCACCAAGGGGATGCCAGACCCAGGGCCTGAGTGCTGCCCACGGTGGGGCTTTCACTCAGGTGCTGGTGCTGGCCAAACATCTGAGGGAAGATCAGGTGGAGGTCCCCAGCTCCTGCCCCACCTCCTGGAGCACTGGGCTACCAGAAGCTATCCAGTGAAGCAAAATGGAGAGATTGGGTTAAAATACGGGGTCCTCACTGCAGCCAAGGGGTGAAGCAGGAGCATCTGGAGGNTGGAGGGGGTTTCCCTGTGTGGGGGCGGGTTCCAACAGGATCCGGGCGTCCGCCGTTTTAGGAGGGGTCCTCGTTTCTCTGAGGCGCGCGGTGCTGTCGGCAGTCCGGGCGCCCGTCAGGAACTCCGAGGGAGAATGTGGTTCCCCGACTTTGCTTCCAGGTTTAAAGAGGAGAGACATGGAATATCGTTATTCCTTGGTCCCACATGACGAGGTCCCAAAGGTTGGGAATTCTGAAAACCAAGTGGAGGAGGGCGGCGGCGTGCCTGCGGCCGCCGGGACCCTGAAGAGCTCCATGATCAGCGCCAAAAGGTGTGGGAGCCCTCCCGAGAGGGTGTGGAATCGGGCTGGCCCCTCTCCTTGCCTTGTAGACGAATGTCCTTTCTCCAAGTCCTCCCTTCGTCTTCTCTCCGTGCGTTTCTCTGCACCCAGACTTCCCCTTTTATTGATACAAGGACCTCAGGCACACCGGGCTAGAACCCATTCTCATGACCTCTAACTTGATTATTTACAGAAGTTGATTATTTGGAGACAGCATCTGTGAAGATTCTAACTCCAAACACAGTCACACAGCCAGGCCCTGGGAGTTAGAACTCTGACATGAATTTGGGGTGTGGGGTGCGTGGGAAGGAACACAATTCAACCCACAGCTACAGGAAAGAAAAAGGAAAACAAGCCAGTTTTGAGCCCCCAGACTTTATCATTGTTGCATGAAGGTCTCTCTCCTTCATGCTCACTGCAGCTGCAGCCCTTCGCCGTCGGGCAGGTGCTTTCTTAAAGTGTCTGGCTCACAGCTGGCATCTGAGGGCCAGCTGGTGGACGGGCTCAGAGGCTGAGGGCTCCCGTGTGTGTGTGCCCTACCCGGCCAGCCCTGAGACACCCCGCTGCAGCACCCCAGAGAGCCCTTTAGAGTTGGGAGACAGGTGGGGGTGTGTGATGGGCTAGGCACAGGCCCGCTTGAAGTCAGGATGTGCACTTTGAGACAGCAAGAGCAGCAAGCAAGCAACCTGCTCTGCCACGCTCTGCCCCATGCTGTGCACCCACCCCTACCAGCATCCTGCCCGCTGTCTGTCCACCTCGCTGGTTGGCTTGCTGTTTCTCAAGCTGTTTTTGGCTCCTCTGAGGCCTGAAGCTCGCTGTCCTCGTCCAGATGGAATGTCAAGCCAAGCAGAGGAACTCCCCCCCCCAGGGCACAGCTGGAGGAGCCCCCCAGGGCACAGCCGGAGTGGGGCAGCCATCAGATCGCAGGCAGTGGGGCTGCCCTGGGCGGCAGAGGGACAGCTGCACTCAGCCTTGTCAGACAGCTGCACACTCACTGCCCTTTCTGCTTCCTGCGTGACCCTGAGCACACTCCGTGCCCCCAGTGCCTCCACTCCCCTCCCTGGAGAGCAGGGACAGCCGCCTGGCTGGCTGTGGGGGTTGTCGGTTGAAGCACGATGGTGTGCGGTTCTCAGGACTCGGTGGCCCTGAAGACCTTCGTGGGCAACGGGCTCCCCTCCCCGCCCCCCTTCCTCTCCCTAGGCTCCTCCCGGAGGCCCCAGAGGAGGAAGAGGAGGCCGAGGGCCCGCTCAGGGAGCAGGACCTGAAGGGAGCCTACATCCATCTGGTCCGGGGCATGCAGGAGTGGCAGGACGGCTGCGTCTACCAAGGGGAGTTCGGGCTGGACATGAAGCTGGGATACGGAGAGTTCTCCTGGCCCACGGGCGAGGTAACGGCCAGCCCCGGACGGCTTCTCTCGAGAGGCGTGTGCTGTGAGCTTGTGGATCCAGAAGGAGGCTAGGCAAAGGTCCCTGTGTGAGCAGCACCCAGAGAGACTCCTGAGATCTCGTCCGAGGTTCACCTGGTGTCCCCAGGCTGCAGTTCGGGAAACTGTGACTTCAGAAGATAAATTCTTATTCTAGGCAAATTTTTTCTTTTTAATTGTCAACTACTTCAGTGAGTTGCATATTTGTACTGGTGACACTGCCTTGTATTTAAGCTCGAGCAGAAGAAATGGGTCTTCTTAAAGACACGGTGAACGCGCTCTTCTGTGCGCCCGCGGTGGGCGGAGTTTGGGGACCGTTGGGGACGCTGAGGGCCCGTGGCAGGGGCTGCTGGCGCCACCTGCTGTCCCTGGGGGGAGAAGCAGCCGCGTGTGAGGCGTAGCTGGGGGTGTGCGTGCCCTGCGGGCTTACTGCGCCTCTCCCGGCGGGCAGCTGGGTTCGCAAGGCTTCCCACGGCGTGCTGGCCCCTCCCCGCCCTCCGCACCTGCCCTGCTGGCGGGGTCCGTGCTGCTTGCCCTGGTCTTTGCTCGCAGTCATAAAAACCTTCTGGAGGCAATGCAGGGCTGCATTTGGGGGGTTATAAAAGCGTCTGGGGGAGCCCTGGGGACCCAGAGGGCAGGACCCCTGTCACCGAAGCCCTGCTGGGAGACGGGCACTGGGCTGCACAAGCTCCCAGGGGCTGCAAAGGGTCCCGGCTCTGTCTCTCCTCCACGCAGGGCCCCGTTTGCTTGGTTTTGGTGCCGCAGGCTGGGTACCTCTCCCCGTCCCTGACCTGCACTTGGTTTTCCCGGTTCAGGGAGGAGAGGGGAGGAGATGCGCAGGGATCTTGGGCTGGAGCCTGGGGAGTGGTGGGGGCAGGGCGAGGCGGCAGGAGCAGCTGCAGGCGCAGGCGGAGCTTCGGGGCTCCTGGCCCAGTCCCAGTGCAGTCTCTGGACTGCACCTGCAGGCAGGGGACAGAGGCTGGGACCTGAGCTTCTGCCAAGCATGCGAGACTCCTTGCCGTCAGTGACGCAGCACTGATTTTGTTCAGCACCTGCTTCTTTAGTCCTCCGTTGGCTTCTCTTTGCCCCAACACGGGTCCAGTGGTCAGACACCCTGAGCTCCTGGTTGTGGGGGGTGGGGGCCTGCTGACCGGTCCTGCAGCCCCAGTCGTCCCCGTGCAGGGAGATGGTGGGGAGTGTGGGCATCCACTGGGCATCCGCTTCAGTACTGCCTGGGGGGACCTCTGGGTCCACTGTACAGATGCTCCTGCCACCATAGCGGCTCGGGAACCAGAGGGAGCAGGAAGGCAAGAGGACGCGGGGGTTGAGGGCAGCATCTTTGAAGAGCGGGCCCCAGCGCATCCATCAGGGTGGTCAGGTGGGGCTCCTGGTCTGTGTGGAGCACGGATCGGGAGGATCCTCCTGAAGTGGACAGGAACCCCGTCTTCTATGGGCGAACCAAAGAGCAGGGGTTAGATTCTCCCTAAAGTTCTACACAGGTGATCTGCAGCTAGAACTTCTTTCAGTTGGGTAAACTCTGTGCGCCACCCAGATGATCCCAGTGAAATGAATGTGGGCAGACGATGGGCTGTCTCCTGCCTGGTGTCTGTCTGCTCTCCGTGTCCCTGCTCCGGCCACTCTCTAGGAGTGAAATGATGAGCCAGAAAACACGTCTCTTGGCTGTGGTGCCTGGAAAGCCCATCACCAGGTCCCGGAGCCCCAGGCTTGGCTGGATCCAGGGGTTCCCGTGACTCCATCAGGTCACTTCCCATCTCCCTGGGGGTGGCCAAGATTGACCTTCTGCCATCTGGCAGAGGGGGATGGTGTTGGGGTCCTAGCCTCCTGCAAGAGAGAAGAGGCCCCGTGGACACTGGTGTGACTCAGGGATGGGTCCTGTGGCCAAATGCAAGTCAGGGCTGGGCTGGAGGTGGGAGCCCTCTGCTTGGGTACTCATGCCAGGGAGGCTGGGGCCAGGACACCACCTCCCCGTGGGGACTTGTCTGCATCGCCAGAGGGCGACGGGGCACTGGGCAGGCGGCAAGCGGCGGCCTGCTGGTGGGGGGTGGTGGGGAGTGGTCTGTGAGCACGGCTGCCGGCCACGTGAGGGCCTGGCCCGCCTGCTTCTGGCTGGAAGGCGGCCGTCTGATGCATGAATGTCAGGCCTGGAGACTGAGAAGGGCTTGGGATGGACATTGCGTCCTTTCTGCCTCCTGGGGCACCTCCATCACACGCCCCCAGGACTTGGGACCAGAGCACAGAGCAGCCCACGTGCGTGGCCTCAGAAGCCAGGGGTCTTAAGTCAGGGCCAGGGCGGTGACCCCCGGGCTGGTGGCCCCACACTCCCTGGGCCAGCCGGCGGGGTGCGAGCAGAGCCAGGGCCAGGGCTCATGCGTGGAGACAGGTTGCGCCCCAGCCCAGGCAGTGCAGACACCTGCAGCCTGCCTACCCGAGCCAAGACGGGGGCGGCATGGCCATCAGGGGGCCAGTGTGCCTGCCTGCCGCCTGCTCTGTGTGAGCTGAGTGGCCGCTGCACGTGAGCCTAGGGCAGCCTCACAGTCCCACTCCACGTGGCCCAGGCCCAGAGGCTCAGCTGGAAGGGTGTTCTGGAAAGTTCCGGGGTGGTAAGGGGCGGCTCCTCAGACCAGTCACCCTACTCTCTGTTCACAGTCCTACCACGGGCAGTTCTACCGGGACCACCGGCACGGCCTGGGCACCTACATGTGGCCGGACGGCTCCAGCTTCACGGGCATGTTTTACCTCAGCGCCCGGGAGGGCTACGGCACCATGTACCTGAAGGAGAGGCTCTTCCAGGTGAGGGGACGGCCTGGGCATTCAGGCAGCCGGTTGGCACTGCAGGCGCTCCTGGGTCCTGGGTGTGCCTGACGAGAAGCAGCTTTCTTGGTCTAAGCGATTGTGATAGTGTCGGTAACAGGGCGCCTGCAAAGAAGGCGAACGCACCGTGAGGACATGAGAGCTGGTCGTTGTCCTGTTCCCCGGCCCGGGCCCGGGGTACCAGCAGGCTGCTTGCATCCTGCAGACGAAGCAGTAAGCTCGGCGAAAGCATTCACCTTTCTACACGTAGACTGGCTCGTGGCGCACGTGCTGTTCTGGAAGTTCCCTTTTCCTGGGAGAACATTCCTGCCTTTCCAAGTACAGATTCCTCCCCCACCCCCGCCTTACTCATTACAGTAACACCCGCCTTTAGCAAGTAGTGCTGAAAGTTTTGATGCTTCCCTTATAGCTCAGCTGGTAAAGCATCCGCCTGCAATTCAGGAGACCCTGGTTTGATCTCTGGGTCCGGAAGATCCGTTGGAGAAGGGATAGGCTACCCACTCCATTATTCTCGGGCTTCCCTGGTGGCTCAGCTGGTAGAGAATCCGCCTGCAATGCAGGAGACCTGGGTTCGATCCCTGGGCTGGGGAGATCCCCTGGAGAAGGGAAAGGCTACCCACTCCAATGTTCTGGCTGGAGAATTCCACGGACTGTATAGTCCCTGGGGTTGCAAAGAGTCGGACATGACTGAGCGGCTTTCACTTCTGAAGGTTTTGACAAGCACGGTGCTGTGTGATGACTATCGCGGTCAAGGGTCACCATAGTCCTGTCAGCCCCAGAACATGCACGTGGTCCCTCTGGAGCAGGTCTCCTCCTGCCCCAGTGCCCGGCTGTTCCGTTTTTGCCTATAGTTTTGCCAGGTCACGAGATCATCGTCTGCATTTTCTTCTGTGTTTATGGCTTTGCCTGTTACGTGCCCGTCTGTGTTTGCGTTAATGTTGGTGTGTCCCGGGAAGTAAGGCCCCCTGCTCGGCCACGCGGGGACCAAGGTGCTCCAAGGCCATCTACTGGACTCATTTCCCTCTGGTCCAGCCTTTGCCTCTTTGTCAGAAGTCATGTCTGGGAGACAGCTGCCTGGTTCTTTCATTACGTGATGTCAGGACTGACAGCTGGGCGCAGGTGTCAGCAGCCTGGCTCCGCCCTTCAGAGCTTCACACGTTCTTGCCTCCTGCTCTGCAAGGATCTCCAGCCTCACTCAGACGCTTCCTGCCCTGCTCTGGGTGGAGCCTGGCTGCTTTAGTGGGATGCGGTATTTAGCAACCACAGTCTGGCTGTTCACCACTCCTGCACTGGTTGGTTTTTATTTTTAGGTCTTTTCAATAGCATATCTTGAAAACACCTTTCAAAACTTTTTTTTCTCGGATTATTTATATGACTTTTTCTTCTTTTTTTAAAAAAGCATTTAAAATCAAATGATTTTTAAAATCCCGCTGTTGTTCAGTCGCTAAGTTGTGTCCAACTCTTTGCTACCCTATGGACTACAGCACACCAGGCATCCTGTCCTTCACCATCTCCTGGAATTTGCTCAAACTCACGTCCATTGACTTGCTGATGCCACCAACCATCTCATTCTCTGTCACCCCCTTCTTTGCCTACCTTCAGTCTTTCCCAGCATCAGGGGCTTTCCCAGTGAGTCGACTCTTCACATCAGGTGGCCAAAGTATTGGAGCTTCAGCTTCAGCATCAGTCCTTCCAATCAGCATTCGGGGTTGATTTCCTGTGGGGCTGACTGGTCTGACCTCATGCAGTCCCGGGGGCTCTTCGGCGTCTTCTCCAGCACCGCAGTGCTTTGCCGGGGCTCTTTATGGCTTCCTCCCACAGTCTCACACTCGTGGCCTCGTGATTCCGTATAACCCCACGATAACCCTTAGTGGTGCCCTCCCCCTCCCGGCTCCCCCATCCCTCTCCCCACTGGCAACCACTGGATTGCTATCTGCACCCACGTCTCTGCTTCCTTCTTTGTTTGAGAGTACACTCTTTTTTTTTTTTTTTTTTTCCTTTTTGGCATCTGGGATCTTAGGTCCCCACCCAGGGCCTGAACCTGAACTCCCTGCATTGGAAGACAGTGTGTTAACCACTGGACCACCAGGGAAGTCTCTGAAAGGACACTTTTTTAAGTGAAATACATCATCAGTTCATACTGATATCTCCAGCTCCGATGTAGGGGTGCAGGCTTTGCACTCAGCAGCTGTGGTGCTGTTTGCCTGTCTCTTCACTCTAACAATCTTGGTTTCTAACAAGATTGCCTGCTTGCTTTATCTCGGAACATGTGTATAAGAGTTTCAGAAAAGGGCAGAGCCTCATGAACGCCACTCTGATGATTAAAAACAGCCTCAGGTTCCTTTGCTGTCCTTCTGTCCCTGGGGTGGCCCCCCTGGGGAGGCTGGGTCCAGTCACGTGAAATAATTCCTCTCTGTATGGTCACCGCACCCCCCAACCCCCCCGCGCCATGTAGGTACAGAGCTGCAGTCACTTGCTTTGTTTAGCTTTTGTAATTTTTGGCATTCTATTTTTAAAATCTTGTTTTGATTTCATTTTGTGATTATGCAAAAATCTGATGCTTTTCCCAAGTCAAATCCATCAAACATGGTCCCCCCCCACGGGAGTCCCTTCTCTTCCTTCTCGAGCCTCCCTGGTCCTTGGTGATCATCTTTGTAGTTCTCTCTGCATTTACAAATGAGGGGCGACAGGTCCACACGTTCCTCCCCCGAGGGCAGCCTGTCCACCCTCCCCTCCCCCTGCAGTTACACCTGGTCCCAGAGCCCTGCCCCCTCCCAGCAGCTGCAGAAGGCCTGCGGCTCCAGGCAGCCCTCCTCACTGAGGAGCCCATGTTTTCACCCGCGATCTTTGGGATGCATTCCTAGAAGTGGGATCGTTTGGTCAAAAAGTGAATGCATATTAGGAAGAGAATTTTCACAGCCAGTGCCTCTGGACAGCCCCCCTTTACTGAACCATCAAGGTTCCGAGATCATTATCTCCTGTTCACATAATGCTGTGAACATATTATAGCTTTGATGAACTGGGATTACTTCCTGTGACAGATTCCTAGAATTGGACTCCTGGGGCAGCTGCTTTTCTGACCAGACGCCTGCCTCCCTGCCCAAGTCTTTCTTCCAGGCTCATAGCTCCTGGGGGACCGTGCCCTCACCCGCCACTTTCAGAGTCTGATGGCGTTTCCCCTCATCACTGGCCCGTCCACAGCTTCTCCTGGAAACCCCCGCGGCCACAGCCCAAGCCTGTGCAGTGGTCCTCACACACTTCCCTCCCTCATTTCGTCTGCTGCAGCCTGGGCTGGCCTGCCAGCTTCTTGTGGGCAGGGCCTCCCGTCCACGGTGCCCAGCCCCAGGCTTGCAGCCACAGGTGCTCCACGGGCACACTGGACAGTGGGGCACCACCTAGAGTGGGGCTGCCGTTCGGCTCGCAGACGAGGGGCGGGGGGCACAGCACCAGGGACTGACGTGTGTGCCCCCAGGGTTTCAGGCCTCTGTGCTTTTGCTGGGCAGTTCCTCTGCCTGCCCAGCGACCTCCAGGTACCATCCCTTGACACTGTCTCAGGGAAGATGCAGCCCGTCCTCCCCGGGAAGCCGGGTCTCCGTGGTCCCCACGCCAGAGCCTTTGTCCCAGGTCCCTCGCTGAGGGAGGCACCGCCGCTGGGTGCTGCTGGCACTGTCTCCTGGCTCTCCCTGCTCCTCACACCCACCACCGGGCACCGATGCCAGCAGGAGCGTCAGAGCCACCCGGCGCTGGCTGCGCTCTGCTGGGCTCAGGCAGGCCAGGCCGACTGCTCCTCCTCGGCTCACTCCTGCTGGGGTGTGTCTGACTCGGCGCCCGGCACCTCTGCCCGCGTGCTCCTCCCCAGCCTGGTGGGTGCCTGGGCCGGGCTCACCATGTTAGAGGAGCCGGGGGCACCCTGAAATGAGTCTGCACGCAGCATCCCCGGCTTCCCCGCACAAGGCCCCCAAGCCCACAGCCCCCCTGCCCACAACGCGTCTGTCCCGACGCCCGTGCTTTGGGCCTGGAGCGTCCAAAGCCTCAGCAAATTGTCGATTGAATGAACGTGTTTCTCAGGACGACGCTTTCTTCCTCTGATTTAAGAAACTGGCTGCAGAGCACAGGCCCTGCCCAGCCCCCTGTTCTACCCTGTTGTGCCGTCCCGCAGGGGCTGTACAAGGCAGACGAGCGATTTGGGCCAGGCGTCGAGACCTACCGGGACGGCAGCCAGGACGTGGGGCTGTGGTTCCGCGACCACCTCCTCAAGCTGTGCGTGGAGATCCCCGACAGCCTCTCCATCCACAGCTACCCCGAGTTCTCGGGCTTCCTGACCCACACGCCCGCCACAGTCACCCTCGCGGACGAGGAGAAGATGGACTGGGGCCTAGAGGAGGGGCAGGACCCGTTCTTCTACGACTACAAGCGGTTTCTCCTGAATGACGACCTCACTCTGCCTCCGGAAATCTATATCTACTCGACCGATAACAGCCACCTGCCCATGACCTCCTCCTTCCGCAAAGACTTGGACGCCCACATCTTTCTGAACGACATCCCTCCTTTTGTTGATGACGGAGAGCCCTGGTTTATCAGAAACGAGACCCCTCTGATGGTCAGAATCCAGAAGCAGGCTTACAAGTTCAGGTAACCCGGCCTGTCCTCTCTCCTCACCCCCAGGGCTCCTGTCCTCTGATGGGGGCACACTCAGGCGCGGGGATCCTGAAGGCCTCCGGCAGCCAGCCCCGCAACTCGGCTGTCCTGGCTGGCTGTCAGGCTTGTCTTGTTTGACTAACCAATGTGGCCCAGTGATGAAGGGCAGGGAAGCTTGTGCCTGGAGCTGGAACCCGCTGCCCAAGTGCCGAGGGCTGGGGGAGAGCAGGGCGGGAGGAGGCTGGGCGGCTGGCTCCGCCTCTGGTTTCTCCACAGATGGTAGGGGAAAGATGGAGCACCCTGCTGGTCTCCAAAGATCGCCGCCGCCTGCCCCGGCAGCCCTAGGGAAGTCAGCAGCCACTTGAGGAAGACTTATTTTTTAAGTTAAAGTTTTGAAGAATATTTTAACCCCTTTCCTACACTTTGTCCTCAAATATCTGTAAACTATTTGGGAATGCATGTTTTGTGAACACAAAAGCTACCCATGCATGCATCATCCACTCATCCATCCACCCACTTATCATATCCATTCACCCATCCATTTATCCATCCATCCATCCATCCACCCATCCACTCATCATATCCATTTATCCATCCATCCATCCATCCATCCACCCACTTATCATATCCATTCTCCCATCCATTTATCCATCCATCCATCCGTCCACCCATCCACTCATCATATCCATTCATCCATCCATTCATCTATCCATCCATCCACCCACTTATCATATCCATTCACTCATCCATTTATCCATCCATCCATCCACCCATCCACTTATCATATCCATTCACCCATCCATCCATCCACCCACTTATCATATCCATCCACTTATCCATCCATCCATCCACTTATATCCATTCACCCTTCCATCCGTCCATCCACCCACTTAGCACATCCATTCACCCATCCATTTATCCATCCATCCATCCACCCACTTGGCATATCCACCCACCTGTGCAACCATCCATCTATTCATCCATCCATCCACCCACTTATCATATCCACCCACTTATCCATCCACCCACCTGTCCATGCACCCATTCATCCACGTATCCATCCATCTACCCATCCATCCATCCCCCACTTATCATATCCATCCACCCATTTACTCATGTACCCACCCACTCACACATCCATCCATCTATTCACCCATCCTTTCACCTGTCCATCCACTCATCTATCACCCATCCATCTATCCATCATCCAAAGATCAGCTAAGCCTATAAATTTTTTTTATTTTTAAAGTGATATAGCTCTTCCCGCTGAGGAGAAATGCTTGCTTAGCCAGAGCATCTTCATCTGTGGGCAGCGTGTCCCCCAGCGGCCAGCCAGAGGTGCAGGTCTAGGGCTCAGGGTGCCCTAGGAGCAGACTGCAATGGGGGGAAGGCGGGGTCCAGGGCAGAGGCATGAAAGAGGAAGTGTGGACAGGAGGGAGGGCCCCTTTGGTGGCAGGGCTTGGCGTCCAGAGTCGGGCTCCCCCCACGAGGCTCCCTGACTGCCAGGAACAAGAGGGCTCACAGCAGCTGGAACATGGACGCCATCCTGGAGGGGCGGCGGAGCGGCTTTGGGCGCCGTGGGCCCAAGGAGCGGCTCTCCAAGGAGATGATCCTGAAGGCCCAGGAAGGGAATTACGACTGGATTTATGGGATCCTGAGAGACAACCTTGCCAGCCCTGACGTGGCCGATGCCAAGGGCTACACGGTGCTCGCTGCCGCTGCTGTGAGCGCCCCACCCCGCAGGGTCATGCACAGGACCGCGGACCTGGAGGGCCCTGGGCAATGGCTCCTCGTAGGCGGGGACTCCCCTCTCCTTTCCCCTCGTGAAGCCCGCCTGTGGGATGGGCGTGCAGGGCCGGACAGGGAGGGGGGCGGGTGCCTGTGCCTGGCGCAGCTGCGAGCGGGGGCCGCCTCTGAGCTGGCTGGGGCGTGGGGCCTCGCTGGGGTCCTGGCCCCTGCTGAGAGCGCCCGCTGTCCTCTCCAGGCTGGCCCCCTCCCTGCAGGTTCACGGTCACACTGACATCGTCAACCTCCTGCTGGACAACGGGGCCGATGTGAACAAGTGCACGGATGAGGGCCTCACCCCGCTGAGCACGTGCTTCCTCCTCCACTACCCGACCGAGTCCTTCAAGCCCAACATCGCCGAGAGGACGGTGCCCGAGCCCCAGGTCAGCCCGGGGGGCCCTGCTCAGGGTCTGCACCAGCCCATCCCCACCCCCATCCCTGGGTGCCAGTCCCCTGTCCAGCTGTCCACGCACACAGCTGTCCCCCTCCCCATCCCCTGCCATCCACCCCTCTCCCCTCCTCAGCCCCCCTCCCGCTCCNGGTCAGCCCGGGGGGCCCTGCTCAGGGTCTGCACCAGCCCATCCCCACCCCCATCCCTGGGTGCCAGTCCCCTGTCCAGCTGTCCACGCACACAGCTGTCCCCCTCCCCATCCCCTGCCATCCACCCCTCTCCCCTCCTCAGCCCCCCTCCCGCTCCCCCATCCACCCATGCCACTCTCCCTTGTCCAACTGTCTGCTGGTCCACTCGCCCCTCACCTGTCTACCTGTCCCCGAGTCCGCCGTTTCCCCGCTCGTATCCCACAGCTCCCTGGCCTTGTGCAGACCAGGGTCAAATGGGATGAGTTGACACTCAGGTGGGCAGGCAGCAAATGGGAGGAAATCGTCCTGGTCACTGGGTGCCCTGAGCTTGTTGCTACGACACAGAGGACGTGTCCTTTAGGCGGCCATGCACAGCCGGTGGAGCCTCAGGACAGAGGCCGCCGTGGACCCCGCACAGGGCCCAAGGCGGCCTCTGGTGACTGGCCCTGCTGGACGCCCCTAAGCCTTGCAGGATGCCTGCTCCGGTGGTTCTGGGCGGGTACTCAGGGTGGAACTGCCGGACCCTCCCAGAAGCAGTTAGTCACAGAGGGCTGGGCCTGGCACCAGCCTTTCTGCCTGGGGGTGGTCCGCAGTGGAACCTGAGAACCTACATTTCTGGCGCTGCTGCCACCTGTCCCCGGGCCGCGGCCGAGAACGGAGGCTGCGACGGCAGGTGGAGGGCAGAGCGTGGCGCCGGCACCCGCTGGATCCGGACATTTCCAGGCTCACTTAGAAAAAGGCAGGACGGGTGGAGTTCATTAGAGCCATGTCATTAGTTTAACCCGCAGATCCAGAATTCCCCGTTCTGGTGTGGTCAGTATAGCGGCCGTGGGAAGGCATCTGGCACTGATTTTCCAGTCGCCTCGCCTACGATGCGGGCGTCTGCGTCTGGAGCCTGCGTGGCGCCAGCCCCGTACCCGCGCGGGGCCTGCTTAGCGCGGCAGGTCCAGCGCGGGCCGGCCCTGCAGACCGAGGCGGCTTGCTGGGTCAGCACTCTCCGCTTTGTCCTAAGGACGTTTTGTCGGTCCTTTCCAAAGGAAGCTTCGAAGCCCATCACCACGACCCAGCGCTCCTCGTCGATTCCGGAATCGCCCGCCGAGCCGGTGGTTCTGGAGGAGCCGGTCCCGGCGCCGGGCGGCCCGGAGCGGAAGCAGTCGTCCGCTAGGCTGAACATCGAGGAGAGCCGCCGCGGGGCTCGGGAGTGGGGCTCCACGTCGGGGAGGAGCAGCACCAGCGACTCGGGGCCCTCTCGGGGCGCGGCGTCGGGGACGCTGGGCCGGAGCTCGGCCTGCAGCAACGACTCGGACTTCGAGTCCGGCCGGGCCGTGCGCCATTTCCACATCGACCTGCCGCAGGAGCTGCTGGAGTGCGGCGCGCGGGGGCACAGCCTGCTGCGGACCCCGGGCCCGGCGCCCGCCGACCGCGGCGTCATGAGGAGGATGGCGCTGAGCATGGTCCAGTAGGTGGCGGGCCCAGGCGCGCCTCAGGGGTAGCCGCGAGCCCCGCTCCCGCGGGAGGGAGGTTCTGCACGCCGTGGGCGGCTCCCAGCCGCTGGCCTCTCTGCCCTCCCACCGGAGACGCACAGGCGGGCGCTCACCCTCAGTCACCCAGGGACACACGCGTGCTCTGGTGCACACCCGCCCGCACACGGCCACTCACCGTGGATGCGCGCGCGCGCGCACCACGCCCGGGGAGCCTCACTGAAGCAGGGCTGCCCTTCCACCAAGTCCTGAACACACAGAATGTCCTCAGGGCCAGCGGCCCCTCGCGGTGAGGGCTCTGAGGTGGCCAAGTTTTTCATAAAAACTGGTTACCTCTGTGAATATGCAATGGTTAGTGTTACTTTTTGAATATTACTAAATATTTGAACACATTTCTCAGTCTTAATTTCTAAGACAGCAGACAGGGATGGCTAGAACCCAGGTAAACAAAGCCCTCTGGGGGCCTGGAAGGATTGTACAAATGCGGAGGGGTGGGAGGGCAAGCCGCCCTACGCTGACCCAGCCTCCCCTCCCTCTGCTCTGCCGGCGGTCAGCGGGAAGGGCGGGCCCCCACCTGCCCCGCGATGGGCCTCTCCACACACCCCGCTCTCCACCCGGACCTTCTGCCTGCCGCACCCCCCACCCCGCCCCTGCGGGCGCAGCCCTCACGCATGCGCACAAGAGGCTGTGTGCGCTGCGCGTGCTGCTTGCGCGAGGTGTGTGCACCAGGGTGACTGTCTGTTGCAGGTGTGTGCGCGCATTGTGTCACACGTGTGGCTGCGTGTGCGTGCCGTGTTGTGCCTGTGTGTGTCGCCTGTGTGTACGTGCGGTGTGCTGTGCACGTGTGTGCTGCTGCTGCTGAGTCGCTTCAGTCGAGTCCGACTCTGTGCGACCCCATGGACTGCAGCCCCAGGCTCCTCCGTCCGTGGGATTTCACGTGCTATGTTGTATCTGTGTGTGTGTGGGGGGGGTGTGTGTGTTAACATACGTATGTGCACGTCTGCTGTGTGTGTACAAGCTTGGACCCTATGGGTGCCAGGCAATGTACATCATCCCCTCACGGCTGCCCCAGGAAGAAGACTGGCCCCCACCCCCACCCCGTATCACAGGTGACCTCAGAGAGGCTAAGTGGGCACCGGGGCTGAAGTCGGGCAAGGCTGCAGCTGGACCTGAGCTTGGCCAGGCTGGCCTGCTTGGGGTGGGCGGCCCTGGAGCAGAGAAGGGCTGCGGTCTTGGTGAGGCAGGACCCTGGGGATGGCATGCTCCGCGTCAGGCCTCGCCAGCGCCCGCGGCGGGGGCTCCTTCTGGCCCGGGGCATGTCTGGGCTGCGGGCCCCACGTGCCCCTCCGCCAGCCCGTGACGGTCTCCCTGCTCCTTCCAGACACAGGCGCAGGTGGGAGACCATCACCCTCCTGCTGCAGCGCGGCGCTGACCCCAACCTGTGCCGCGCGCCCATGCAGGTCCTCTTCTTCGCCGTCAAGGCCGGAGACGTGGACGGGGTGAGGCTGCTGCTGGAGAACCGGGCCAGGACGGACATCCAGTTCCCGCCCGAGGTGGGCTGGCGGCGGGGCTGCGGGCCGACTCTGACAGTCGCCCGTAGAGTCTGCGCTCCCTGCCTGGCTGTCTCACTTGTCAGCCACTTCGGCCTCTCCCATTCAGAGGGTCTGACTTTTGAAAAGGCTGCCAGTCCCGCTCTGGCTACTTGCTCACCTTCTGGGCCCCTGAGCTGGGTCGTTTATTTCCTCTTTTTTCTTGGGTGTAAGTGCAGGGATGCAGGGAAGTGGGATTTCAGGTGTCAGGCCCAGGAGGATTTCACAGGAACTTTTTGGGTTCACTGATTGGACTCTGTCTTTGAAAGCTCCTGGAGGAGGGCAGGGACAGTCGGTCTAATAGGAAGCTGGGCCACCAGGGCCTGTGTTCCCGTCTGTCACCCTGGTGAACGAAAGCGTCATGAATCAGAGAAGACGGGTGGGGTTGTGCCGTGTGTTTGTGGTCCCCTGTGGGCGGGCCTCTTGTCCCGAATGTCCCAGGGTGACGGGAAAGTGGTACCTTGGGGACCTGAGGCAGGCGGGGGCAGACGGCCGCGCTCTCGCCCTGGACGGGGCCCCACGGGCCTTGCTCACACAGAACCCCACCCTTGGGCTGATGCTGTCGCTCCTCAGGGAGCCGGGGCTGCACCCTCACCTGCCTGTACCTCCTCTGCAGCTGGGGGCCCTGACCCCTCTCCACATCGCGGCCGCCCTCCCCGGGGAGGAGGGCGTCAAGATAACGGAGCTGCTGCTCCACGCCATCACCGATGTGGACGCCAGGGCGGCCGACCAGGACGACGTGTACAAGCAGGGCAAGGTGGGCGTCCGCCCCGTGGAGGGTGGGGCCCCTCTGCAGGCGGTGTGAGGTCCCTAAAGGAGGGTGCCCGACGCTCTGTGAGCCGCAGGCCGGCCTGGATCCGGACAGCGTGTGCCTGGACGCACCCGCGGTCGTCTGTGCGAGCCGGAGCCTGTCTGGGGCAGAGGGAGACAGTGTGGCTTGGGCACCGAGTGGGAACACTCTGCACACAGGCCTGTAGTGTGGGAGAGGCCCGCGCACTTGATGGACGTGAGTGAGAACCTGCTTCAGGCAGCTCACAAAGCCTGGGCGTCCTCGCTGGGCAGCTGGGCCCCCGGGAGGGCATTCTGTAGGAAGCTCTGTTTCACCCCACTCGGGGGTGCCCCTCTGCCTGGAGAGGCGTCTGCCCGCGCTCCCTGGCCGGGCTCTCCCGCCAGGGGTTCTGTGTGAGCAAGGCCTGTGGGGCCCTCGTCCAGGGCGAGAGCGTGGCCGTCTGCCCCCCGCCTGCCTCGGGTCTCCCGCCTCCTCCCGGCCGCCCCTCCGACCCCTGGGCCACCTCTAGGCTGCCGCCATCTGAGAAGGCCGGCCCTGAGCCCTGTGGGCTCTGAGCTGCTGATGTCCCCGGGGAGTCGGGCTGTGGGCCTCCTTGGGCAGCCTCCGGGTCCGCCGCAACCGCAGGGAGCCTCGTGTCTCCAGATCAGGGCTCAGGGCCCAGTGCTCCCTGCCAATCTGCTCCAGCATGTGATGGGGAGGGGAATGGACCCTCAGGGAACAGGGCAGGCTGCTGGGTCGGGGGTGACGCTGCAGAAGGGCCTAGGGACCAGAGGTGGGGCTGGGAGCCGCTGGGGGGGTGGGTTCTGGGGTGCAGGGCTGGTGAGGCAGACCTTGCGTCCTGGCACATGCAGCAACTCCGCCACCTCAGCAAGGCCGTGCCAGGCCCCCTCCTCCATGCAGCCCTCCCAGCCTTCCTCCTCCAGGCTGAGACCCTGGAGCACAGCGACTCTGCCACCTCATCCTCGCATCCCCTCGAGCCTCATTCAGCCCCCAGCGCCCGAGGGTGTGAGGTTGGGAGGGGAGGGGAGGGCGGGTTTGAGGAGGACGGGTGGCTCACAGGGCACCACTGCAGGCCTGTGGGCTGGGGAGGCGATGCAGCCCTGGGGGAGCTCTGGGTGTGAGCTGCTGCCTGCAGGGGGCACAGGGCCTGGGCGGCACATGGTGGGTCTCTGCACTGCGGGGGCACGGGCTCGGGGGCCACCCTCAACCCCTCTGTCTGCCCACAGCTGGACCTGCCGCCTTCCAGTCTGAAGCTCAACAACGAAGCGGGCCCGCCCAGCATCTACTACAGCAAGCGCACGTCAGTCCCCGACGAGGGGGGCAGGACGGCCCTGCACGTGGCCTGTGAGCGGGAAGACAGCCACAGGGTGAGGCGGCCTTCCGGGTGTGCACGGGCGCCTTGAGGAGGGCCCGTGAGTGCCCGTCTGTGAGTGTGCGTGTGTGTGTGCAGGCCTGTGTGTGAGCTTGTAGGTCGGTGTGTGTGTCTGTGTGTACATGTGCACGTGTGGGGCGGTGAGCCCTCAGCCCTGGCAGGCTGAGCCAGGCCTCCCCGTGGCCATGCGAGCAGATCTGGGCGTGTCTGCCCCTGGCTGCCGTGGTCCAGGCCCGGGTCCCCCAGCTACAGGTCATCCTCCCTGAGTGGGCTCCGGACTCGGGGGACTGGGTCAGGTCGGCAGTGAACTGGGACGCGCTATGTTGAGACAGGACAGGAAGCATCAAGGAACTCGTGTGTGTGGGCGTGTTATTTCAGAGCACGTGTTGGGGACACATGTCCACACGCAGGCCTGAGTACCTGGGGGTGGGGGCCTGGGTCGCCTCGTGAAGGCGCTGTCTTGCTGCAGGCGGCGGTCACACACGTCTGTGCTGCCAGCCCACCGGCCCCTGGACGGTGACCCCATCTGGCCTCACTGCCTCCTGTCCGCTTTGGGGATGAGCTCGCACGCGGCAGGTGCAGGAACCCTTTGGAGGATGGGTGTGAGGGGCCTCAGGGGAGCTGGGGAGCCGGGCCGGAGACCCCCTGGTGCATGAAGCGCGGAACCCCCGTTTAGCTGCCTGTGCGCTGAGACAGTGGCCTGCAGCAGGCCCTTGTTACCGCCCAGGGTGGGGACCGCACGTGCCACCCCGATGAGGGCTGTGAGGGCCTGTGTGGGAGTGGCGCCTGCACAGTGCTGGCAAGAGGCCACCTGCTCCGGAGCACCCCCAGCTCACCAACGCATGCTCGGGGTGTGTCACTGCCCCCCTCAGAGAGGGGCGGCGAGCCCGGGCTGAGGCTGGGGACAGCAAGAGTCCAGAAAGGCGGGCTGCCCAAGGCCCCTGGTCAGTACATTGGAGGCCTGGGCTTGGGGCACAGCTCTGGTAGCTCACACGCCTTTGTCCTTTGTACTGATTTTGGATTTGGAAAAGTTAAGAGGAAACAAAGTCAGGAGACACCACAGGCCACATCCTCATCAGATCAAAGACAGATCACCAGTGTAAAGTCTAGTGCTAAGACGTGAGGGCTGCAGCCATCCAGCCATCCAGCCGTCACGCCTGCTTTCCAGCAGGGAGAGTGAGAAGAGGGGAGTCCTCCCACGAACCCCTCGGCACATTTCTGTGGGCTCCCCTTGGCTTGGCCAGTGAGGCTGGCGAAGAGGGTGGTCCTGCAGGGTGGCCCAGCTGGCCCCTGGGGTCTGCATGTCTGCAGAGCAGCAGGGCTTCAGCAGAGTGCTCCGTGGTGAGGAGAGTCTGGGTCAACTCCCGCGGGCACAGCCCAGAGAGCAGGAGGGGGAAGCCGATGGCTTCCTTGGGGGCGAAGGGCTCAAAGTGCCCCTGCGTTCCTTGCACCTGGTGTGTCCTGGTGCGGGGCTCGTCCTCTGCCTGCCCTGCCGTGTGCCCGGCCCAGCTGCACTAGTCTCGATACAGCGGCAACAACTCTGTTAGAGTCTGCGCCAGCTGTAGGAGAGCGGCCCCGACTCTCCTCTTTTCTCCAAACCAATGTACTCGTCACCGACATCCCTGTTTTCCATCTGAAATGATCGACGTTTGGAAAGCCTCTTCTCAGCTTGTGGATCCACCAACCCCGTTCACTACCCAGTGTTCAGGGCACTTGTGTGGGCCAGGCAGGGCCCTAGTGTGAGGGAGGAGCCGTCAGTGGCTGGGCTGACCGCACGCTGTGTGAGATCCCCCTGGAGGGGAGGCGCCCCTGTAACCCGCCATCCTTCTGCCATTCTCCCGCCCAGTGTGCCAGGGACGTCGTCCGGCTCCTGCTGGCTCATAGAGCCAACCCCAACTCGCTGTGGAGCGGCCACTCCCCGCTCTCCCTGTCCATCGCCAGCGGCAACGACCTGGTGAGCAAGTCCTACTCCACTGGTGTACCTCCCTGTGTCTGTCTCGTGCTCCAACGCAGGCTCNTTGCTCTTTATAGTATCAGACCTTGCTTCTATCACCAGTCACATCCACAGCTGGGTGTTATTTTTGCTTTGGCTCCATCTTTTCATTCCTTCTGGAGTCATTTCTCCACTGATCTCACAGGCATTGGAGGGACTTGTGAGGAGATACTGCCATGTCCAAGGACAAAGGAGAAGCCATAGAGATGGTAGGAGGGGCAAAATCGTGTTTGGAATCGTCCCCATACCTGCCAGAGACACTTAGAGGGCTCAGACATACCTTGTGCACACCAGGACCCAGAGACCCCACAGATACTGAGCCAGAACTGTCTTTGAGTGTCTCCTGTGGAGGTACGGGTCAGCATGGCCTGCTACGGGGCAGGGGCTCTGGGTGCAGCAGACCTGGGTACGGCATAAGCCCTCTTGGAGGAGCTTGCCATTAACCGCACCGTAGAGCTGCCAGAACTTACCCAGGACTGAGCAAGCAGACTCTTCAAGGGCACAAACAGAAGCTTGTGTGCACCAGGACCCAGGAGGAAGGAGCAGTGACCCCACTGGAGGCCGACCGATGCTTGCCGTGAGTGTCCAGGAGTCTCCGGCAGAGGCATGGGCTGGCGGTGGCCTGCTGCAGCGTCAGGGGGCACCGAGTGCAGCAGTGCATCTTGGGACCTTTGGAGGAGGTCACCGTTATCCTCACCACCTCCACCATAGTTTAGCCTGAGGTCAAACGACAGTGAGGGAACACAGCCTGGCCCAGCAACGGGAAATTGTATTAAAGATTCACTGAGCATGGCCCTGCCCATCAGAACAAGACCCAGTTTCCCCCTCAGCCAGTCGCTCCCATCAGGAAGCTTCCATAAGCCTCTTATCCTTCTCCATCAGAGGGCAGACAGACTGAAAACCACATCACAGAAAACTAACCAAACTGATCACATGGACCGCAGCCTTGACTTGACTAGGACCCAAGACAGATGGGTCATGGTGGAGAGTTCTGTCAAAACGTGGTCCACTGGAGAAGGGAACGGCAAACCACTTCAGTCTTCTTGCCTTGAGCACCCCATGAACAGTATGAAAAGGCAAAAAGCAGGACNTCACAGAAAACTAACCAAACTGATCACATGGACCGCAGCCTTGACTTGACTAGGACCCAAGACAGATGGGTCATGGTGGAGAGTTCTGTCAAAACGTGGTCCACTGGAGAAGGGAACGGCAAACCACTTCAGTCTTCTTGCCTTGAGCACCCCATGAACAGTATGAAAAGGCAAAAAGCAGGACCCTGAACGATGAACTCCCCAGGTCAGTAGGTGCCCAGTATGCTACTGGAGAAGAGTGGAGAAATAACTCCAGGAAGAATGAAAAGTTACAGGTAAGCAGGTGAAAACCATGGTGTAAGAAAATCGTTTGTAGAATCTGAGCACAGCCTCGTACAGTCTCATCCAGGGTTGCTTCCTAAGCACGCTAGCAAACTGGGCCCTCAAAGACAGGACGGATGGAGTGGACCACAGAGCAGACATTTCCACGTGGCCAAGTTCAACCGGGAGGAGCCCTTCCCATGGGAGTCGGAGACGGGCTGGGGTGTGCTTTAGGGAGCCCTCGCAAGTCAGGGAGGGCAAACTTCCCTGGGAGAAGCAGGCAGGAGGGAAAACAAGTGCAGAATCGACGTGTGGAAGCGAGCTGTGAGCTGAGGGGTGCAGCACCCCGGGGACTGGACAGCTGACACCACCAGAGCCCAGGGCTGGGGGGCAGGGGAGGGAGATGACCAACGACCTCCAGAGGGCGAGCCGCGGACGCAGAACAAAGGTGTGAAGAGCTAATCCCCGTGAATTTGGACAAAGTGGAGAATGGGCCAACAGCGTGTGTGCAGTGGCCTTGCACATGTGGACGGTGAACCTACATGCCCATCAAAGGGGCATCAGGCAGACACGCTGGGGTTCCTGTGTGGAAGTGACAGGACCCCTCAGGGCACTAGGAAGGCAGGTTAAGGTTCAAAGTGAAGCTTTCTGTTTTGATGATGGATGGACGNGAACAAGTCACAGGTTCCCTTGCTCATTCCCCAAGGTGGGGTGAGCTTGTTCCTATATGGGGTGAATGGAGGAGTGTGTCCAGGGGTCAGTCTGGAGGCTTAGGTGGTCTGCCCACCCTTTGGTGGTGTTGAACGCAGGGTGTGTGCACATACCCTGCTTTTGCTCCCGGGCCTTTAGAAGTGGCAGCTGGGTTTCTGATCTTTATGTATCTTGTTGTCCATAATCTGCCTCCACTGCACCTGCACCCAGCTATTTTTAGTCCATTTGGTTTCTTTGTGTTTGTTTCCGAAGGAGACATTTGTCCAGGTGCAAGCACTGCATCAGGGTCCCTGGTCCCAGTCTGTCTCAAACAGACCGCTTGGGGTTTGCCCTCCTAACACTTACAACTAGTGGAGTGGGACCAGACCTCAGCAGGGTGCCCTGGGGTGCGGTTGGGTCAGGGAGGGCCGCCCGAGGAGCCGGCCAGCCCCCAGACTTGACCTTGCTCTGAGGACACACCACTCTGATGTCTCGTCCGTCTGTCTTGTTTGTCTTGCTGACACTCCGCCCATCCGAGAGTTTGGCCCAGCTGGGTCACCCAGGGGGCAGGAGCCCGGCCCTGCTCTCCTGCTGCGGGTGAGGGCCCCCTGGTAGCTGGGGCAAATGCGAGCCTTTGACGTGGGCTCTTGTTCTCCACAGATTGACCGGCTCATTAATTACGGGGCTGACATCCTGAACCCTGTGACACTTTCACAGGGGGACAAAACGGCTGTGGGCACAGCGGTCGACTATGGGTATTTCAGATTCTTCCAGGTGGGTTGAGTCTCTCATTGGTGATGGGGGTGGAGCTGGGGCTTTTAGCAACTCTTGGGTGAGGCGGGCCGAAGATCCCTCATCCCTCTGACCAAAGTCCTCCCCTAGCTTCCTAGAAGGGAAAATCCAGGCCCCCCAAGCATGTGCTGCCAGCATGGCTGCCTATGTGCCAGCCCTCTGAGCGTTATCCTGGTCTGTCCTCACAATCATCTCACGACCACAGTGTACCCCCAACAGTGTGGGCCGTGGGCCAGGGCTGCTGGGCCTGCTCCCCCGGGGGCTGGGGGCTGCTGGGCCTGCTCCCCCGGGGCTGGGGGCCAGGTGCCCGTGCACAGAGGCGGTGACGGGCGCTGGGTTGCAGGACCGGAAGATAGCCCACTGCCCCTTCCACATGCTGATGCCCGCAGAGCGGGAGACATTTCTGGCCCGGAAGAAGCTCCTGGAGTACATGGGCCTCCAGCTGCGGCAGGCTGTCTTTGCCAAGGAGTGCCAGTGGGACCTGAAGGTGCTGCATCTGAGCAAGAGAGGTGGGCGTGGCGGGCGCTCAGGCAGGGTGGTCGCGTGGGCGTGGTGGGCAGCCAGTGGGGTGGGCAGCTGCGGTGGGCTCCTCAGGCAGCTCAGAGCTGACCCGGAGGTGGGCCAGGAGAGGACATGCCTGCTGGGCCAGTGTCCCCCTGGCCCTCAGATGTTCTGCCAAGGACGTCTGCAAGGGGAACTGAGACGGGGGTTCTTGGGCTGGGGAGGCGAGCCTGGGAAGAGAAATTGGGAGGTCCCATCACAGGTCTGGGAGTGTCACCTTTGCCCAGTGTCCCAGCCGTCCCCACCTCCTGCCTGCCCTGCTGCCACGGTGGGGGACATGACCCGAGGAGGGGCGCCATGCCTGCACCGGGGGTGGGGGCGAGGGACGCTGCCCTGCGGTCTGCTTGGTGAGCTGTGCCCTGGGGGCAGAGCTGGTAGACAGCCTGGTCTAGGGGTGAAGCCCTGGGTCACCCTCTCTCGAGGGCCCTGCCTGGTCTAGCCCCATGGCAGGGCAGCCTGAGCTGCAGTCTTGGGTGAGAGCCAGGCGGGTCCTCGGGCATGGGCGAAGGATCCATAACCCCATGGAACACAGACGGGGAGTTTGTCTCCTGGCTCAGCTGGTGAAAGAGAGTGGACTCCCCGGGAAGCCCACGGGCCCAGGGGAGGGGCTGTGCCTTCCAGGAGNAGCCTGAGCTGCAGTCTTGGGTGAGAGCCAGGCGGGTCCTCGGGCATGGGCGAAGGATCCATAACCCCATGGAACACAGACGGGGAGTTTGTCTCCTGGCTCAGCTGGTGAAAGAGAGTGGACTCCCCGGGAAGCCCACGGGCCCAGGGGAGGGGCTGTGCCTTCCAGGAGATGGGGGTGGGGCAGGGCATGGGGCGAGCCTGAGGCACGGCTGCCTGTGCAGGGGGCCGGGAACCAGTGGCCTCTCCTCAGCCAAACCTCTGCTCCCGTCTGCTGCCCGGAACCTGCACCGCGGGTGAGGGGAGACACAGGCAGTGCTGAGGGTGCTCACAGAGCAGCTGGGAGGGGCGACCCGATGCCCCTCCGCCCCGCGCAACTCCCTTACATGTACCCTGCGCCCTAAGCCCCCCAGCAGCACCCCCGCCCTGCCCACCACCCACACACGTGCTCACACACACATGGACCAGCCTCCCCACCTCCCCCACCTGCCAGGCCCCCTCCAGACACGTACATACACACACAACCCCCAAGCCCACACCCACCCACCTTTCCACACACCGCCTGACTGTCTGCACCCCGCAGCCCCAAGATGCCCACCTTCCATACACAGCGCTCCTCACTGCTGCACACACACACACACTCACACAAACCTGCCAGACCCTCAGCTCCTCACCCACCTGTCGCACACACACCCCCCAATATCCAAACTTCCATAAGAGCCCCGTTCCCCAGCCCACAAATAGTTACTAACCAGATGCCCACCACCCGCTCACACACATCCCTACCAACTGCTCACCTCCACCACCCCTCACACCCCTGTCCTCACACACCTGCTACCCCAGCCCAGGCCCCACGCAAGCCCCCAGGGACCAACC
>SJYA01000386.1:767578-785743 GCA_006410615.1 Neotragus moschatus
CTTACCCCCCCCACGCACCCACACCACTCCTCCCCACATGCACACTCATCCCGTCCTTCCCCACAGAACCACCTGCACACTGTCACACACAGATACCCACCATCCATCATACCCACCCCGCTCACCAGCCCACCCGCAGCCATGCACGTCCATTCACCCTCACACCAGCTCACGGCTGCCGACCCCCTCGTAGCTGCATGCCTACACATGACCCCCCCTTACCATCGGGTCAGGGGCTGTAAAGGTACCGCGGCCTGAGTTCAGCAGGGCGAGAGATGCTTAGTCAACAAGCAGGTATTGGCTCAGTTCAGGAGGCTGGAGACAGAACTCCGGGAGCCAGGAGCCGGTATGGCCGGTTCTGAGGAGGGCTGCTTCCTGGCTCCGTCTGCCTGTCCTGTTCTCACACGGGAGGGAGAGTGTGCACTTCCTCTTTTTACAGGGTACTAATTCCACCAGAGGGCTCTGCCCCCATCACCCCAAAACCCCCATCCAAGTCCTGTGGCACAAACACGAGCCTCCCCTACCCTCTCACCTACACACCACCCAACGCACAGATAACAACAGTCAGCCCCGGAGTGGAGGGGATGATGGGAAATGAACAGGTCCCCAGTGAAAAGTGGGCACCACTGAGCACATCCACGTGGGTATAATGGAGAGAGGGGAGCGGGGAATGTAGTGGAAGACACCATGATGAAAACGTCCGAGATCTGTTGAAAATCGTCAACCTGTATATCCAGAGAGCTTAGTGAACTCCCAGGAGGATAAACACAGACACCCACAAACAGACACACGATAGTTAAAATGCTGAGAACCGAATGATTCATCACAACGGGACCCCGGTGAAGTCAGCAGTCGGGCCCTCGTCAAGCCACGGATGCCCGGAGGCAGTGGTATGGCGTAGTCAAGCGCTCAAGGCGATAAGGTTCGGCTGATGATGCTGGATCCAGCAACGCCGGATGAAGGCGACAGACAGGCATTCCCGAAGACAAAGCCCGTGAGGAGTTGTCCCTCGTAGTCCTGCTTTACAGGAAGCGCTAAAGCACGTGACTCCGGATGGAAATCCGGTCATCCGTGTGAATAAAAAGCACTGGCAAAGCTAACTGGGAAAATAAAAAGTAAATGCATGTTTTCGTGACAGATTTAAAAAGAAATGTGCATGACTTATAGAAAAATTACTATAAGCATATATATGTATGGATTCTATTTATTGTAATCCTGGTGGCTCAGCTGCTAAAGAATCCACCTGCAATGCGGGAGACCTGGCTTCGATCCCTGGGTTGGGAAGATCCCCTCGAGAAGGGAACGGCTACCCCCTCCAGTATTCTGGAGAATTCCATGGACTGTGTGGTCCATGGAGCTGCACAGAGTCAGATGTGACAGAAGTGAGTTTCACTTTCACTTTCAAGGAAATAACAAAAGTATAGTTTAAAATAGTTGAAGAAATTAAACATCACATTTGAAAATATTCACTTAGTGCACAAAAGTAAATAAAGGAGGAGTAGAACAGAAATGGGAGACACATAGAAAACAAAGTGTAAAACAGCAGATGTAAACCCAGCTACGTCAGTAATAGCGTTAAGTATGAGTGGACTGAATAATACAGTCAAGAGGCAGAAACCGTGAGATTGAATAAAAATAGGAAAAATCCATTTACATGCTTCCCACAGGAGACACATTTTAGACTCAGTGATACAAATAGATTGGAAGTAAAACGATAAAAGAATCTTGCATCATGAAAATAACGACCACGAGAAAGCTGGGATAGCTGTACTTAGATTACCTAAAAATGGACTTTAAAGCAAAAATATTACTGACAATCAAGAGGTACAAAATGATG
This sequence comes from Neotragus moschatus, assembly GCA_006410615.1. Lineage (NCBI taxonomy): Eukaryota > Metazoa > Chordata > Mammalia > Artiodactyla > Bovidae > Neotragus > Neotragus moschatus. Next base: position 769,416 of record SJYA01000386.1, read on the forward strand.
AAAGAGTCAGTTAATCAGGGAGATAAAGTAATTATAAACCCATGTGCACCTAACAGCACACAGCCAAATAACCAAAGCAGAAAAGACATGCGTGAAATGCAAAATAAAAAATTCAACAATAAAATAGTTAGAGATGTCAGTTCCTGATGTTCAATAACTTGTAGGAAATCTAGGCACAAAATTATAGAGAAAAGAAGATTGAGCAATACTGTTAGACTACAGAGGAAGGAAATCCTGGCATGCTACAGTCCATGGGGTCACGAAGAGCTGGACGCGACTGAGTGACTGAGCACGCACACACATCAGGCCATGAGACCTGATGCATGTACGGAGCACTACGCCCACCAGACGCCAGACACGTATTCTTCTCAGGTGCACGTGGGCCGTTGTCCAGGGCAGACTGTGTGCTTGTTCATAAGAACCATCCCACACACAGAACTCCTAACACATTTATAGGCATATCCAGAATGCAGATGCTCTGGCCACAACGGAGCAGAAGTAGAGATGAGTACAACTGGAGGACATTTGGAGATGTCGCATAAAACAGTACACTTCCAAATAACCAGGGGTCAAAGAAGAAAAAGGCAATTAGAAAGCACTTCAATGTGAATGCGGAAGAAGACAACACACCAAAACTCATGGAATGCCGCGGAAGCAGTGATCACAGGGGAATGTGTGGGTGGATGAATGTTCAGCTGAGAATGCCCATATTAAAGAGAAAAGCAGCCTCAGTCAATGACCTGACCTTGCTCCTTAAAACACTAGCAAAAGAAGAGCTCGCTGAACCTAAAGTAAGCTAGTTTGCCAGCAAGATGGATGTATGTGCGTCTTTTAGAGAGACTATTAGTGAAACAGAGGATGGAAAATGATAGAGAAAATCAGTAAACCTTGGAAGTGGTTCACCGAGAAAGTCAGGAAAACTGACACATTTGGCCAGATTTCCCAGGAAAAAATGAAGACTCAAATGACTGAAATCAGAATTGAAAGAGTCGACATTGCTACCAAACCTTTAGGGGTGAAAAGAATCCTGAGAGAATATTATGAACAACTTTATGACAACGAGTTGGGGCACCGAGATGAAATGGGCAAGTTGCTGGAAACACAGCGTCTACCACAACTGATTAAAGAGGGGATAAAAAGCTGCCCAGATTTATAACAATTAAAAAGATTGAGTAGGTAACAAAAAACCTCCCAACAAAGGAAAACCCAGGTACACATGGCTCCATTGGTAAACTGTACCGAACATTTAACATGGAATTAGCACAAATCCTTTTCGAATCCTTTCAAAAATTAAAGAGAAAAGAACACTTCCTAACTTATTTTATGAAGCCTCATTACTGATTCCAAAGGCAGACAATAGCATTATAAGAAAACTAAAGACCAGTATCCTTTATGAACATAAATGCAAAAATCTGCAGCAAAATACCAATGAGCTGGGACTTCCCTCACAGTCTAGTGGCTAAGTCTCTGTGCTTGCAGCGCAGGGGCATGAGTCCCATCCCTGGCTGGGCAACAAGGACCCCACATGCTGCGTAGTGTGGGCAAAAATATACATACAGTAGCACACCAAGCTCAGCATCGTGCCAAAGAACTGTCTACCACGACTGAGTGGGATCTACTCCAGAAATGCAAGGATGGATTAACGACAAAGTTGTCAGTGTGATATACTACACTGTTAAAATGCAAGAAGAAATTCTATTGATGTAAAAAAAAAAAAAACCTGATGTAGCAAATCCAACATCCTTTCATGACGAAACACATAGCAAAGCACAGAAGGGCATTTCTTTAACCTGAGGAAGAGCGCCTGTGAGAAAACCCCAGCCAGCATCGAGTCAGTGAGGAGAGGCTGGGCACACGCTCACCCCAAGGTCAGGAGGAAGACAGAAACGTGTTCTCTCTCCACTTCTGTGTGACAGTTTGCTAGAGTTGTAAACTATGCGATTAGACAAGAAAAATGAATGAACGGCATCTCATTCGGAAAGGAGAGTTAGAGTTACGTCTTGCTTTATCGCCAGCTCCCCCAGAAGCATCACTGGCGCGAGGTGGTTCGGGAGGGTACTTTGGCCCTGCCCACTCTGTCACTCACAGAGCTGCTTGGACCCCGCAACAGCATGGGGAGTGGTCCTGGGGGCTAGGGGGCATGAAGAGTGGGGAAGGAGGGTCTCCCACATTCTCTACTCTCCTGGCCAACGGGTGTTTCTTTGTGGGGTCCCTGCGTGTTAAGGGGTGCCGGGGTAGTGGAGGATGGTGGCCTTCCTTGAGANCCGCAACAGCATGGGGAGTGGTCCTGGGGGCTAGGGGGCATGAAGAGTGGGGAAGGAGGGTCTCCCACATTCTCTACTCTCCTGGCCAACGGGTGTTTCTTTGTGGGGTCCCTGCGTGTTAAGGGGTGCCGGGGTAGTGGAGGATGGTGGCCTTCCTTGAGAGGGCTGACACATTGTCTAAGCACAGGAAAGCAGAGGGCTGTGGTCGAGCATCAGGTGATTACTGCGGGGAGTGGGGGCTCGCTGCTCTCCTGTCCCCCAGCCCTCTGGGCGTCCTGCCGCCAGTGGCCAGAGATCAGAGCCAAGGGTCTCCAGACTAGAGGGGCGTGTGAGCTGGCCAAGGCCAGAGGGAAGCTGGTGCTGCCCTGTGGCCATTAAAGGTGGAGTCAGGAACCTGGAGCTGGGGCCGACAGCCAGGAGGCTCGCAGAGCGTGGGGTGTGGGTGCAGGAGCAGAGGGACACAGCCCGCTCTGCGCCCTCGGACCTGCTGGGGGCCACTCAAGGGCGGTGCTGCCCACCCCGCCGGCCTTGCAGGGCCGGGGAGGGGCTCACCAGGTGGTGGAGGCGGGCAGCACAGTGCCGCCCTCCACAGGTGGGCATCACGCATGACCGGGGGCCGTGGAGGCTAACGCAGGTCTCTCTCGGTGCAGCGGAGCTGGCCCCCTGCGTCCGGCTGAAGCAGAGGGGCAGCATGGCCAAGGGCCAGGACTTTCCGGAGCAGGAGCAGTAAGTGGCTGGGTGGTGCCCGGCTGGGCGGTGCTGCTGAGCCTGCCGCGACCTCCCTGCCTGGGACAGCGTCGCTCCCCAGAGGCCCAGCTCTGCCACGAGCCATGGCTCAAGCCAGGATGGGGGCAAGGGGGGTTGCAGGCTCACTTGTGGACTGGCCTGGGTGGCTCTGGGTGGGTTCCACGGCCCCCGGGGAGGGGGGAGTGGCCAAGTGGGGGTGACCCCAGCTCTGCTGCTCGGAGATGCCCCCACCCCTGTCAAGCCGAGGCCCTCCTTGCCCCTCCACTGCTGGCCGCTTGGGCCCCAGCTCTGCCCCACCCTGCTGTTAGGGGCAGTCCTGCATGCCCGGTGCTGTGTTATCCCCATGGGCATCCCAGATAGTTTCTGCCCAGGACACCCTGGTGGGCAGGGNTGATCTCCTTTAGGATGCACTGGTCTGGGGACTCTCAAGAGTCCTTTCCAACACCACAGCTCAAAAGCATCAATTCTTCAGCACTCAGCCTTCTTCATGGTCCAACTCTCACATCCATACGTGACTACTGGGAAAACCATAGCTTTGACTGTATAGACCTTTGTCAGCAAAGTGATGTGTCTGCTTTTTAATATGTTGTCTAGGTTTGTCATAGCTTTTCTTACAAGCATCTTTTAACTTGATGGCTGCAGTCACCACCCACCGTGACTTTGGAGCCCAAGAGAATAAAGTCTGTCACTGTTCCCACTAGTTCTGTATAGACTCTCAGGTGAAATCAGAAGCACACACCCCACAGTGTCAACCGTGGTGATTTCCAGGTGCTGGGGTAACTGCTTTTCCCACTTCTTACTTTTGTGTATACGTGTTCTGTAACTTGTAAGAAGTCATCGTGAGGAAAGTTTTCCTTCTGGCAGATGTAGTGGGAGGCACCCACGTCCCCCTCCTCCAGGAAGGCGTTCCACAGCCATGTCATGTGTCCCAGGGTGGCTTGCAGCCAGAACTGGCGGAGGCAGGTGCAGAGGCCCACCCAGCCTCCATGGGGAGCCCCTCGGCACAGCTAGCCCAGCTCCAGGGCGACGGCCAGGCCCTCTCCTCTGCCCAGCTGCCTTCCTCAGCCCTGCAGGGAGCAGCAGGCAGGGCGGCCCCAGCGAACTTCCCTCGAGGAAGGAGGGAGCCTCACGAGGGAGCCCGGTCCTCGACAAGACACTCCGGAAATCAGGCCAAACCAGCACGGCTGCAGAGACCACCCGGACCAGCGGGAAGCCTGCTGGGCTGGGGTCCTCCCCCGCTGGGCTCCAACCACCCCACCTCCTCTGCCACTGCCCACCCCGCCACCATCCTGCTCTCAGCAGCAAGCCCCTCCCTGGAGCACCTACCACCTTCCTGCTGGAAGATGGAGTCCCTGGCCCTCACCACCCCTCCTCCCGCCCCTCCATGGGGCAGACGCGCCACCTGGGGACCCCCCTTCCTGGCTCATGGTCACCCTCTAGTTTCCCCTCCATCAGTTGGGGGCGATTCTCACATCCACCAGCCCCCCTAGAACAGCCCTGGCAAAGCAGACGCTCAGTAAGTGTGCATTGAAGAAATGGATGCCCTGGCCACTAGTGGACAGCCTGGAGCCCGCGGGCAGGAGCAGGAGGTACCGCCCCACCCGCCGTGAGCCGTGATGAGCCCAGACACCCCACCTCTGGTGGCACCTCCAGAGCACACTCCAGTCCTGACGCACACCCACCACCCTCTTCTCCCGACAGACAGCCGAGGCCAGGGGGCCAGCGAGACCACTGGCCAGACGCAGGGCCCCTGGCCCGGGCAGGGGTGCGTGCGCGCTGCCGATTTAGTCGTGGCCGAGTCCTTGAGCTCCCACCAGGCTCCCCTGTTCATGCGGTTCTCCAGGCAAGAACACTGGAGTGGGTTGCCATGCCTCCTCCAGGAGACCTTCCCCACCCAGGGATCGAACCTGGGTCTCTTATGCGTCCTGCACTGGCAGGCGGGTTCTTTTACCANGACAGACAGCCGAGGCCAGGGGGCCAGCGAGACCACTGGCCAGATGCAGGGCCCCTGGCCCGGGCAGGGGTGCGTGCGCACTGCCGATTTAGTCGTGGCCGAGTCCTTGAGCTCCCACCAGGCTCCCCTGTCCATGCGGTTCTCCAGGCAAGAACACTGGAGTGGGTTGCCATGCCTCCTCCAGGGGACCTTCCCCACCCAGGGATCGAACCTGGGTCTCTTATGCGTCCTGCACTGGCAGGCGGGTTCTTTTACCACCAGCGCCACCTGGGAAGCTGGGTCGGGGTGGAGAGGGTTAAAACCCCTCCAGGGGGGCTGCTTTATTTCAGGGTCAGAGAGCAGACTCCCACCTTAGAGTCCTCGGGGCCAGCAGCCCAGAAGCGGCCCCGCAGGCGGGTGCCAGCTGAGGGGCCAGCGGCCCAGCCCTCCTGGCCACGGAGCCCAGCGCCACTTCTTCACTGAGATCCATCCACCCTCCAGGACTCCTCTTCCTGCTGCTCCCCTGGACAAGAAACTGGCAGGGAGCGAGGAGCCTGGAGGTGAGGGGCCGGGCCGTCCCCGAGGAGCCCACGGGCCCGCGCAGGCCAGTGGCCGCTTCTGGAAGCACCGCCTAGAGCAGTCTCTGCTCCCGGCCCCGCCGCGTCCCACCGCAGCANTCCTCCTCCTGCTGCTCCCCTGGACAAGAAACTGGCAGGGAGCGAGGAGCCTGGAGGTGAGGGGCCGGGCCGTCCCCGAGGAGCCCACGGGCCCGCGCAGGCCAGTGGCCGCTTCTGGAAGCACCGCCTAGAGCAGTCTCTGCTCCCGGCCCCGCCGCGTCCCACCGCAGCAGGGGCGCCCAGAGCCCAGGGCCTGACGTGGGGCGAGCGCTGCACAGCCACGCCCTGCTCAGAGCTCACACGCGTGCGGGATACACGGCGAGAACAGCTGTCAGGGCAACTGCTCCTCAGAGATGACCCAGGCCTCTGTCCTGCAGCCCCCGAGGTGAGGGCACTGTGGCCAGATCCAGGGTGCCCCCACAGCAGTCTGCTACTAAAAGACCCATTTCACAGAGTGGGAAATGGAGGTGATGCTGTGGATCAGAGCTCCAGGGGCACGGGCCCAAGGGCAGGGGTCTGCCCAGCCTCTCCACTGGAACCGAGGACAGAGTAAGAAAGAGCAGGACACCCTTGCTTCCCCCCTCCCGACCCCAACAGGGCCCAGGCTGCCTGGCCATGTCCCAGGGGACAGCTCTGCACACCACCCCGCCCACCAGCAGCCTCGCCAGAGCAGCAGGGCCAGGGAGAGTCACCGCCCTCAGCCCCAGCCTCTCCCCACTGTGTGCCTCCCTGTCCCCACACAGGCCCCCTCCCCGAGAATTCCACAAAGTGGCTGGAACTGGGGAGATTTCGGGGCATGACTGGGGTCACCCTCCCGGCCCTGCAGCAGCTCAGCCTCCTCCTGGACTCACCGATGGCCATGAGGGCGTTGCAGTCCTTCTTGTGGAAGTCGGACCAGGCCTTGGTCTTGCAGTACTTGCTGCAGGTCAGGATCCCATAGCAGCGGGTGCAGGGTGCCAGGCGCACCCCAATGGAGCGGCCGCACTGGTAGCAGAACTTGAAGAAGGGAATCCTGAAAGGGAGCGGGCGGGCAGTCAGGGGGCTCCCGGCACGTGTGCCTGAGGCCCTGGGCACCGGGACCCGCCGCGTCCTGCACTCAGAGCGGACAGCTCACGAGTCCTGGTCTAGGCGTGTCCAGCCCGGTGCTATCAAGAACAGTAAACAAGCCCCCACCCTGTGCTGGCCNGGGGGTCACCGTGGTGATGGGAGAGCGTGCTCTGTCAGCCCTCGTCCGTCCGTGCCCAGCTCCGTCCCGAGGGTCCTCCCTGCCGACGCTCCCCTCCCTCGTTGCTGTCCGCAGAGACTCGGGCTGGAGCAGATTTGCAGCCAAGCGGACGGCCGCCCCCTCAGATCCCAAGTGCCCAGCTGGTTGGGATTTTGGATGCAGGGACGGCTCAGGCTGGGCTCCTCTCTCCCATGGACAGGCTCAGACTGTGTAGGGGCCTGGCACTGCCAGTGTGAGTGGAGCAAAGTGGATGTCACATATCCCGGGGGCTCCTGCAAAGCCAAGCTTCCTTTCCAGAAAGTTCTGTGCTGTTACCAAGGCCCTCCTCCCGCTTCTGCCCTCTGAGTGAGAGGAGGCGCCCATATCCTGCCTCCCTTCTCTGGCTGCTGGGCGGGCCACGTGGCCCCTTAGCTCTCTGAGGACTTGGAGCTGTGGTCACTCAGGCTGCAAGAGGGAGGGCTCGCAGCCACCAGGGCGGCCCCACCTGTCCCCCCATGGCCTGGGCCCCAGGGGAGCCTGCGGACCTGCCCTTGTGGCCCCAGGGGAGCCTGCGGACCTGCCCTTGTGGCCCCAGGGGAGCCTGCGGACCTGCCCTTGTGGCCCCAGGGGAGCCTGCGGACCTTTCCTTGTGGCCCCAGCCCGTCATTGTCGTGGGGGATGTCCTGTCACCTGCTAGAGGCAGGTGGGTGGGGGACATGCCGGGTCCCTGGGTGGCCATGCTCGTCTGCTCAGGCTGCCTGCCGGGGGCTGGGCCGAGCACCGGCCTAGTCTGATCCCTCGGGTGCTTGCTGAGCGTCAGGTTGAGGGGAGAGCCAGCCCACCAAGAGGCAGTGGGGACCACACGACAGTGATAAGCAGAGGTCAAAGTGAATGATGGGGGTCAAGGTTTGGCCAGGGAGGTTGCAGGGGTCAGAGTTCAGTGCAGAAATAGTGTGTCGGAACATCTGGGAGGCAGGGCTGCGGAGAAAAGTGGGGAGGGGAAAGGGAAGGGGAGGGAGGGACAGGAGAGGGGCCGCCCGCCCACAGACGCAGGAAGGGAGACCGGGCGTGGCGGGTTGGGGTTTCTCCTGCCCTGTTCAACTGAGATGGATGTGTGTGTGAATGTGTGCATCCACCTGCGCCTGTGAGTGTGTAGAGGGTCGTGCCACGTGGCTGGAGGGCCGGGTTCCCTGGGGCCGCCTCTCCAGACAGCTGCTGAGGAGTCAGTCTGCGGGGAGCGAGTGGCCCGAGGCCCCCTCCGCTTCGCCCCTCTCCTCCCCCTCCCGGTGCCCCTCCCACTCCAGCTTGAGTGTGCCCGATGCCCCCTCACCCCGCCCTCCAGGACCCTCACTCCCACCTCTCTGCCTTCGAGGCTTCTCTCGTCCACTCACCTGGACTCCAGCCCTCCTTCGGGCTGTGAAGAGAAGCCCTGGCCTCTGCCCCAGACCCGCCCCGAGGGCAGCTGAGGTGGGGCAGGTGGAAGGCAGGATGGCGGAGGGCGCGGTGTCCCAGGTGACAGTGGGCGACTGTAGAGCGCAGGGCCGCGGTGGCCCCCAGAGTCCAGACTCGGTCATGAGGGGAGAGGACGGGGGACAGACGGGGGTGCAGGCGGTGGGGACAGACGGGGATGCAGGCGGAGGGGCCAGCGAGCAGGCCTACCTGAGGTGAGCAAGGGGGGTGGGAAGAGTGGTTGATGGGCCCCTTTTCGAGCAGGGGAGTCAGGGCCTGGGAGCAGGCCAGGGGGACGCTACATGGGGAGCCCATGTCCTCAGCGTGAGGAGAGCGGTGGTGCTGGGGATGGAGGCTGGGGCTTGGGCCAGATAAGGTCAGGGGTGCCTGGGGAGGAAACGGCTGGGGAGCTGGAGGTGGGACGGTCAGGGAACCTAAGACAGGTACAGCCTGGGAGGCAGCTTGGGATGGGCAAGGGCAGTGGCATTGGGCCTGGAATGTTGCTGGTTGACATAAAGGGCCTGGAATTTGTGGGTGTCGGGATTCTGCCCAGAACCCAGCATTCTGTGTTCTGCAGAGGTGGGGAGTGGCAGGGTGAGTCTCAGGAAGGATGCAGAAGACAAGTTTGTGTGTCCTGGAGCTTCAGGTGTCCTTCCAGGCCGCAGAGCCCCCCAGCTGTAACTGTGGCATGCTGCAGTCCACGGAGTCGCAGAGTTGGACACCGCTTGGCGGCTGAACAGCTGCAACAGTGTTCCATCGTATAAACAGGCCACACTTCCTTTGCGTTCATCTGTCAGTGGGTACTTAGATTGCTTCCACATCTTGGCTGTTGTAAATATTGCTTCTGTGAATATTGGGGTGTTTTGTCATTGTTGAGTTGCTAAGTTGTGTCCAGCTCTTTGCAACCCTGTGGACTGCAGCACGCCAGGCTTCCCTGTCGATCACCAACTGCTGGAGCTTGCTCAGACTCATGTCCATCGAGTTGGTGATGCCATCCAACCAGCTCATCCTCTGCCACCCTCTTCTCCTTTTGCCTTCCATCTCCCCAGCATCTTTGGGGTGCATCTTCTTTTCAAATTAGGGTTTTCCTTTTCTTTGGACTATAAATACCTAAGCGGGACTGATAGGTTGTATCGTAGTTCTCCTTTTAATTTTTAATCCATGCTGTTTTCCATAGTGGCCACACNCTCCTTTTGCCTTCCATCTCCCCAGCATCTTTGGGGTGCATCTTCTTTTCAAATTAGGGTTTTCCTTTTGTTTGGACTATAAATACCTAAGCGGGACTGATAGGTTGTATCATAGTTCTCCTTTTAATTTTTAATCCATGCTGTTTTCCATAGTGGCCACACCAATTTGCATTCCCACCAGCAGTGCCTGAGGGTTCCGTTTTCTCCACATCCCTGCCAACACGTATTTATTGTGTTTTTGATGATGGCCGTTTTGACAGGTGTGAAGTAGTATCTCATGGAGTTTTTGATTTGAATTTCCCTGCTGGTTAGTGACATTGAGCATCTTTTCATGTGTATGCTGGCCATCTGTCTGTCTGCTTTGGAAACATGCTTATTCAGGTCCTCTGCCCATTTTAAGATCAGATTGGGCTTTCTAAAACATATTGACTTGTATGAGTTGTTTATGTGTTTCGGGTAGTAATGCCTTATCAGACATATCATTTACAAATATCTTCTCCTGTTCAGTGGGTGGCCTTTTCATCTTGGTGATGGTTTCCTTCACTGTGCAAAAGGTTTTTAGCTTGATGTGGTCCCATTTGACTCTTTTTGCTTTTTTAAAAGCCTTTGCCTGAAGAGACGGATCCATAAAAATATTGTTAAGGATGATGATATCAGAGACAGTACTGCCTGTGTTTTCTTCTCGGTGTTGTGTGGTTTCAGGTCCTAACTTTCGAGTCTTCAGTCCCTTTTGATTTCTTTCTGTGTGCGGTGTGACGCAGTGGTCCAGCTTGGTGATCTTACCCGTGGCTGCCCGGTTTTCCCAGCACCACTTTTTGAAGAGTCCGCCTTTCCCTCGTCGTGTTTTTTTCTTCCTGTTGCAGATTAATCGACCCTGTGTGAGTGGGCTTATTTCTGGGCTCCTCCTTCTGTTCCACCATCCATGTGTCTGTTTTTGCCAGTACCATATCTGTTTTGATTATTACAGCTTTGTAATATAGTTTGAGGTCAAGACGTGTGATGCTTTCTTTCTTCTTTCTCAAATCGCTTTGGCTATTTGAAGTCTCTTATGGTTCCACACACATTCTGGAATCGTTTTCTCTATTTCAGTGAAAAAAAAAGTCATTGGTCTTTGACAGAGACTTTGTAGACTGCTTTGGGTTGTACGGTCATTTTAACATATTAACTCTACTAATCCATGTGCAAGTGCCAGCTTTCCACTTATATGTATGGTCTTCAGCTTCCTTCTTCAGTGTCTTACAGTTTTCACAGTACAGGTATTTTCCTTTCTTGGTTACATTTATTCCTAGGAGCTTTATTTTATCTGACTTGACTGTGAGATTGTTTTCTTATTTTCTCTTTCTCACTAATTATTTCTCACTAATAATTCATTATTAGTGTATAGAAAAGCAACAGAACTCTGAATATTAACTTTGTATGCTGCAAATGTACTGTATTTATTAATATTTCTAACGGCTTATTGGTGGCATCTTTAGGGTTTTCTCTGTATAGCATCAAGTCATCTGTTAACAGTGACGGTTTTCCTTCTCTCCTCCAGTTGGGATGCCTTTTGTTGTCTGAGTGCTGTGTCTTCCAATACTGTGTTCAATAGAAATGGTGAAAAGAAAAGCTTTTGGATTTTCACCATTGACTATGATGTTAGCTGTGAGTTTGCCTCAGATGGTCTTTATTATGTTGAGGTATATTCCCTCTATAGCAATTTTGTTGAGAGTTTGTCTTTTTTTAAATTCACAAATGGGTATTGAATTTTGTCAGATGTTTCCTGGTTGGTTATTTACTGAGATGATCACGTGGTTTCTATCCTTCGTTTTGCTAATGTGGTATTTCATGCTGACTGATCTGCGTATACGGAGCCGTCTTTGCGTCCCCGGATGTGGTGTTTCATGCTGACTGATCTGCGTATACGGAATCGTCTTTGTGTCCCTGGAATAAACCCTACTTAATAATGAGGTATGATCATATTTATTTATTGTTGAATTCAATTTGATAATATTTTGTTGAGACTGTTTGCATCTTTGTTCATCAGGGATATTAGTTGGCAATTTTCTCTTTTTGTAGTGAGTTTGTCTGGTTTTTATATCAGAGTGAGGCTGGCCTCATAGAATGAGTTTGGAAGTGTTCCCTTTGCTTCAGTTTTTTGGAATAGTTTGAGAAGGACAGGTGTTACTACTTTTAAAAATGTCTGATAGAATTCACCTGTGATGTCATTTGGCCCTGGAATTTTATTTACTGGGAGTTTTTAAATTACTGATTCAATTGCATTGCTAGTAGTCGGTCTGGTCAGGTTTTCTATTTCTTCCTGATTTAGTCTTGGAAGATTGTGTTTCAGGGAACTCATCCATTTCTCCTAAGCTGTGCAATTTGTTGGTATGTAACTGTCCATAGTATTTCCATACGATGGTGTGTATTTTTCAGAGATTGGTTGTAACTTCTCTTTCATTTCTAAGTTTTAAAATTTGGGCCACTCTTTTTTCCCTTGATAATTCTGGCTACAGGTTTATCAATTTTATCTTTTAAAAAAACCAGCTATTATTTTTATTGATCTTTTCTAACACTTTTTGGTCTCTATTTTATTTATTTCCACTCTCATCTTTATTATTTCCTTCCTTCTGTTAAGTTTGGACTTTGGTCTTCTTTTTCTAATCTTTTAAGTGGAAAGTTAGGTAGTTTATTTGAGAGCTTATTTTGTTTGTTTGTTTCTTTGCATAGAGCCAACTGGAGCTGACTCTGGCTCAGATTATGAACTCCTTATTGCAGGGTACATCATGAGAAACGCTGAGCTGGAGGAAGCACAAGCTGGAATCAAGATTGCCGGGAGAAATATCAATAACCTCAGATATGCAGATGACACCACCCTTATGGCAGAAAGTGAAGAGGAACTAAAGAGCCTCTTGATGAAAGTGAAAGAGGAGAGTGAAAAAGTTGGCTTAAAGCTCAACATTCAGAAAACGAAGATCATGGCATCTGGTCCCAACACTTCATGGGAAATAGATGGGGAAACAGTGGAAACAGTGGCTGACTTTATTTTGGGGGGCTCCAAAATCACTGCAGATGGTGACTGGAGCCATGAAGTTAAAAGATGCTTACTCCTTGGAAGAAAAGTTATGACCAACCTAGATTGCATATTCAAAAGCAGAGACATTACTTTGTCAACAAAGGTCCGTCTAGTCAAGGCTGTGGTTTTTCCAGTGGTCATGTATGGATGTGAGAGTTGGACTGTGAAGAAGGCTGAGTGCCGAAGAATTGATGCTTTTGAACTGTAGTGTTGGAGAAAACTCTTGAGAGTCCCTTGGACTGCAAGGAGATCCAACCGATCCATCCTAAAGGAGATCAGTCTTGGGTGTTCACTGGAGGGAATGATGCTGAAGCTGAAACTCCGGTACTTTGGCCACCTGATGCGAAGAGCTGACTCATTTGAAAAGACCCTGATACTGGGAAAGGCAGGAGGAGAAGCGCGGGGTGGGGAGGGGGAGGCGTGGGGGGACAGACGATGAGATGGCTGGATGGCATCACTGGCTCAATGGAAATGAGTTTTGGGTAGACTCTGGGAGTTGGTGATGGACAGGGAGGCCTGGCGTGCTACAGTCCATGGAGTCACAAAGAATCGGACACAACTGAGCAACTGAACTGAACTATTGCAGAATTCAGGCTTAAGTTGAAGAAAGTAGGGAACACCACTATGCCATTTGGATATGACCTGAATCAAATCTCTTGTGATTACACACTGGAGGTGACAAATAGGTTCAAGAGATTAGATGTGGTGCACAGAATGCCTGAGGGACTATGGACAAAGGTTTATACCATGATATAGGGGGCAGTGACCAAAACCAAAGTGTTTGTCTGAGGAGGCTTTACAAATAGCTGAGAAAAGAAAAGAAGAAAGCCTAGGGAGAGAGGGGAAGATACACCTAACTGAATGCAGAGTTCCAGAGAATAGCAAGGANATGGACAAAGGTTTATACCATGATATAGGGGGCAGTGACCAAAACCAAAGTGTTTGTCTGAGGAGGCTTTACAAATAGCTGAGAAAAGAAAAGAAGAAAGCCTAGGGAGAGAGGGGAAGATACACCTAACTGAATGCAGAGTTCCAGAGAATAGCAAGGACAGATAAGAAGGCTGTAAGTGAACAATGCAAAGAAACAGAAGAAAACAATAGAATGAGAAAGAGATCTTGTCAAGAAACCTGGAGATAGATACCAAGGGAACACTGCATGCAAAGATGGGCACAATAAAGGACAGAAAGGTGAGGACCTAACAGCAGCAGAAGAGATTAAGAAGAGGTGGCAACAATGCACAGAAGAGCTGTAAGAAAGGTCTTGATGGCCTGGCTAACCACTCACCGAGAGCCAGACATCCTGGAGTGTGAAGTCAGGTGGGCCTTAGGAAACATTACTGCAAACAAAGCTAGTGGAGGTGATGGAATTCCAGCTGAGCTACCTAAAATCCAAAAAGATGATGGTATTAAAGTGCTGCTCTCAATNAAAGGTCTTGATGGCCTGGCTAACCACTCACCGAGAGCCAGACATCCTGGAGTGTGAAGTCAGGTGGGCCTTAGGAAACATTACTGCAAACAAAGCTAGTGGAGGTGATGGAATTCCAGCTGAGCTACCTAAAATCCAAAAAGATGATGGTATTAAAGTGCTGCTCTCAATATGGCAGCAAATTTGGAGAACTCAGCAGTGGCCACAGGACTGGACAAGGTCAGTTTTCATTCCAATCCCAAAGAAGGGTAATACCAAAGAATGCTCTACCTACCACACAGTTGCACTCATTTCACATGCTAGCAAGGGCATGATCGAAATCCTTCAAGCCAGGCTTCAGCAGTATGTGAACTGAGGACTTCCAGATGTACAGGCTGGATATAGAAAAGGCAGAGGAACCAGAGATCAAATTGCCAACATTCCTTGGATCAGAGAGAAAGCAAAGAATTCCAGAAAAACATCTACATCTGCTCCATTTCACTGTGGGGATCACACCAAACTGTGGAGGATTCTTAAAGAGATGGGAATACCAGACCACTTTGCCTGTCTCATGAGAAGCCTCTTTGCAGGATAAGCAGCAGCGGTTAGAACCATACATGCAGCAATGGACTGGTCAAAATTGGGAAAGGAGCACATCAAGGCTGTATGTTGTTGCCCTGCTTATTTAACTTATATGCAAATTGCAGCATGCAGAATACCTGCCGGGATGAACCACAAGCTGGAATCAAGACTGCCAGGAGAAATATCAGCAACCTCAGATATGCAGACGGCACCACTCTAATGGCAGAAAGTGAAGAGGAACTTAGGAGCCTCTTGATGATGGTGAAAGAGGAGAGTGAAAAAGCTGGCTTAAAATGCAACATTATAAAAACTAAGATCAAGGCATCCAGTCATGGCAAATAGAAGGGGGAGAAGTGGAAACAGTGACAGCTTTTATTTTCTTTGGCTCCAAAATCACTGTGGACAGTGACTGCAGCCATGAAATTAAAAGGTGCTCCTTGGAAGGAAAGCTATGATAAACCTAGACAGCATGTTAAAAAGCAGAGGTATCACTTTGCCGACAAAGGTCCTTCTAGGCAAAACTATGGTTTTTCTAGTAGTCATGTACAGATGTGAGTTGGACCATAAAGAGGGCTGAGCCCTGAAGATTTGATGCTTTTGAATTGTGGTGCTGAAGGACTCCTGAGAGTCCCTTGGGCAGCAGGGAGATCTAACCAGTCAGTCCTAAAGGAAATTAACCCTGAATATTTGTTGGAAGGACTGATGCTGAAGCTCCAGTACTTGGCTACCTGATGTGAAGAGCTGACTCATTGGAGAAGACCCAGATGCTGGGAAAGATTGAGGGCAGGAGGAGAAGGGGATGAGACCGAGGATGAAATAGTTGGATAGCATCACCAACTCAATGAACAAGCGTTTGGGCAAACTCCAGGAGATTGTGGTGGACAGGAAGCCTAGAGTGCTGCAGTCCGCAGGGTTGCAAAGATTTGGACAGGACTTAATGCCTGAACAGCAACAAAGGCCTACGTTGCTATAAATTTCCCTCTTAGAACTGCTTTGCGTCATTCCGCAGATTTTGGAAAGTTATGTTTCTATTTTCATTCATTTTGAGGTGCTTTTTACCTTTGATTTCCTCATGGACTCTTTCAGCAGCATGTCGGTCAGTCTCCGTGTCTTTTGCCCACTTTCTTCCTGTGGTAGAGTACTGATTTCATACCGCTGTGTTCAGAAAAGATGCTTGATGCCATTTCAGTCTTCATACATCTGTTGAGACTGGTCTTGTGGCCTAGCGTGCCATCTCTCCTGCAGAACACTCCCCATGCGCTTGAAGAGAAGGTGTATTCTGCTGTTCTGGGATGGAGTGTTCAGCAGACACCTCTCAAGCCTGTTTGGCCGAGTGAGTCATTTAAGGCCCTTGCTTCCTTGTTGATTTTCCATCTGGATGAACAGTCCCTTGACGTATGGCAGGTGTCACTGTACGGCTTTCTTTGTCTTAACATTTGCTTTATGTTTTAGGTGCTTCTGCATCAGGAGCATATATATGTTTATGAACATCATCGGAGAAGGCAATGGCACCCCGCTCCAGCACTCTTGCCTGGCAAGTCCCATGGACGGAGGAGCCTGGTGGGCTGCAGTCCATGGGGTCGTGAAGTCGGACCCGACTGAGCGACTTCCCTTTCACTTTTCACTTTCATGCATTGGAGAAGGAAACGGCAACCCACTCCAGTGTTCTTGCCTGGAGAATCCTAGGGACGGGGAGCCTGGTGGGCTGCCGTCTGTGGGGTCGTGCAGAGCCGGACACGGCTGACGCGACTCAGCAGCAGCAGCAGCGGTTGTAGGGTTTGCTTTGCTGTGACCGGGAGGTTCATATGTACGTCTCTGTGTAGCTGAGTCTGTATCTGTATCTCTAACTTGTGTTACCCTGAGAGCCATACTTTAATTCAAACAC
>SJYA01000386.1:813505-826774 GCA_006410615.1 Neotragus moschatus
ACCCCCCCCTCCATCTTTGCTTCCGGATCAGGCAGGAGCGAGGTGGGGGGGCGGGGGGCTAAACTTGGCCTGAGGTTTGGTGGGGTCACCCACCCTCTGGGGTCTGTCACCTGTAAAGTCGGCCAGACCGTGCGATTCCTCAGGGTGGGATCAGTGCGCCAGAGCCTGGAGGGCCGCTCTCACATGGCTGGCGTCCTGGAGGTCGTGGTCGTGGGCACAGCCCCTGCCCGGCCCCTCCCAGGTGTGTGCTGACTCCATCACGTAGAGGAGCCTTCACCACCGCCCCTGAGGTCCTCTATTCTTTCCCCTTCAGAGCCAGGGTCCTTCCACTAGTGAGGATCTGTTCCCAGGCAGTTCTGACGTCTCATTGCCAAGACGTGTAGGGGAGCCCGGCAAGCGAGGGCTGCAGGCCCCCCTGGAAAATAGCTGCGAGGGCAGCTGGGTGTGGCCGCCGGGCCCCCCTACCGGGAGCTCAGGGCTCCGCCCCACGCTGGGGGGCTTCCTGGGGAGGCGGCAGGGCGGCCAGGGTACGGTGTAGGCTGAGGACCTGGGTCCCCCTGGGCACACCCCGCCTCTTCTCCACCCCACGGGTACCGTCTTTCCGGCTCTCCATCACCAGGTCATTCATTGAAGGTGACAGAAAGCGGTGGGAGGGAAAGCCCATGCTTTGTCTCAGCACCAGCGGGCTCCCTGGTTCCATCCTGGAGTGAGAGCAGCAGACCCGAGCTCAAGTTCCGGCCCCACACTTGTCGGCCGTGTGGCTGCAGATGCGGCCCTCTCCCTGGTTCCGTGTCTCCTCTTGGGGACTGAGGGCGGGGCCCTCGCAGGCTGGGAGCTGCTGTAGAGACCCAGTGCGGGGCCTGTCCTTGGGGCCAGGGGACGCTGTGGAGGGCCTGGTGTCGGCCCGTGTCCACGGGGAGGCAGGGGACTGTCCGCCTGGCTCCGGATGGGTCCAGCACCTGCCAGGAGTCTTGTGGCCAGGAGCTGGAGGCCAGGCGCGGGGGTAGTTGACTGCTAGGCGGCCGTGGCTTGGGGTGGTTCTGCTGAAGGCAGCAGGTCACAGGCCTTGGGGCCTGGAGAGGAGGTGCAACCTGCACCCCCATGTTCCTTCCTCTCTTCCCTCCCCGTCCTCTGGCCTGCAGAGCCTCCCTCCTTGCTGCCTCACCCAGGGGCGTGCTCTCTGAGTTCAGGTGCCGACACCTTACTGGGCAAGGGAAGGGGCCCGGTTCGGGGTCATAACACCCCAGTGCCAGCTGCTGGGAGTCCACTGCTCCCGAGAGACAGCTGCCTGTGCCCGGCCCCCACTCATGGCCCTGGGGCTGCTGTGCAGACTGAACGCCCCCGTGGGAGAACACACAGCCTGGGTCTCCGGGACCTAGGGCCAGGTTGCACTGGGGAGGGCCTCCTGAGCCCACAGGTGGCTACTGTGGCTCCGGCCAAGACCACCATCCTCTGCTCTGGAGTCCCGGTCTGCCAGACGTGTGGGCACAGATGTGTGAAGGGAGGAAGGCGTGAGTGGTTTGCTCATAAAGATAAACAGCATCATCCCCGTCGAGTGGGTGTGTGACGGAGGCTGGATTTGCCCTCTGCTGACACCAAGTGCAGGCTGAGAAGAAAAGGACCATTGAGAGTCATCTCAGAAGGGGGCATGTGCTCTCCCACGAGGAGTGACCCTGAATCCCGGAGGGCAGCGCCCTGCCCCCCACTTCCTGTTTCTGACCGGTGAGGGGCTGGCAACCAGGGTTGCTCAGAAGCCATGGGAGCCAGCTGTTAGGGCTGCGGGCCTGCCAGGCTCCACCCCGGACCCTGCAGGCTGGGGCTCCCCCTGCAGTTGCTGGGGAGTAACGGGGTTTGTGTTCTGGTGGGCATCTTTTGGGACCCCCCCCAAGGCAAGTGCCCAAGTACACTGAGCAGTTAAGGTCGCCTGCATCCACAGGACTGTCTCTGCCGCTGTGTCCCCAGTGAGACCCTGTCCTGCTGGCAGGACATGGGCGGGGTCGGGGGCGCTGGGCCCAGGACAGCTGGGCTGCCGCTGACCTGCTGGGGCCCCAGAGCTGCTGTGATGCCCCGGGGGTCGGCGGAGGACACGGGGTCCCCCCACCTCCGTAGGGCGCTGGGGACCGCTGGGCAGCAGGCTGAGAGGGAGTGGGGGCCCCGGGCATGGCCGGAGGAGACAAATGGGACTGGTGGAGCAGAGGCTTCTGTGGGCAGGCGTCATCGGGGTCCCTGATGACTCCCCGAGCCTGGGGGTGAGGGGGACGCCCTCCTGGGCCTCGTGGCTGCTGCTGGTTTGCTCCCGCTCCTTGCCTCTATGGGGAGGTGGGCAAACGCTTCTAGTCGCTCACACATTCCTTTGGGAATGCATCTCTTGTCCTTATAAAAGATCTCGCCACCCGTGCAGAGTCCCCAAGGTGTGGCGCCAGCCTGGGCTCCGCCCAGCAGCGTCCTGGAGGCCCCGCAGGCGACAGTCCCGTCCCCAACCCCAAGAAGGCTGACTCGGCTCTGAGTTTGAACTACTCCCCCAAACCGGAGTGGGGGATGCCCCTCAGAAGCAGAGATGGTGGAGCAGGCCCACGCTGAGCACGGGGTTGCAGGTCAGATGAAACAGGGGTGCCATCGTCCCCCAAGGGTGGTCCTGCCTGTCCCCCGTCCCTTGCTCCAACTCCTGCTAGGGCTCGGACCTCAAGGCAGACATCCTGGCAGCCCGCTCAGCTCTGCGGGGGCCCTTTGATCAGCCAGAAACCTGGGCAGGCCTCCCAAGCTCGTGAGGCTCAGGCACACGGGCGGGGCTGGGCAGGGGCTGTGGGCATGTGCCCGAGTGTGGGGTCCGCGCACCCCCAGGAGCGGGTGGCCATGTGCTCAGGTCTGGGTCCACCTGGCACAACCTCCCCTGAGCCTCCTTCCCTGCCCAGTTCCTGGCCTGGCCCCGGAGGAAGGGCTGAGCTGGGACCCGGGGCGCCCAGGCACCGTCTGACGTGTTGGGGCGAAGCCCTCCTGGTGTGCCGGGTACGGGAGCTGCTGCTTTCCGGGGGCCCCGCCAGCCCTCCCTGCCCACCTGGCTTCTGTCTGCCCGTCCTGCACCATTTCCAGTCCTCCACGCCTCCTAGTGATGTCAGAGAGCTCCCAGCCACTCCTCACCTCGCAGCCGACCAGCCCATTGAACCAAACCAGGCCACCCTCTCCTCCCCAGACGTCTGTGGTGTGTCCTGGAATCTTCCACTCGTCTCAGGCAGGTCTGAGGTTGCTTCCAGCTCCAGAGGTTTGGGGCCCAGAGCGTGTGTGTCCAGGCAGGGGCGGCACCTGAGGGTCTTGGTGAAGGCGGTCTCCTAAATGGGAGGTCTCCCGGCGTCTCTTCATCACTGTTGCCCAAAGGGTGTGCACAGCCTTCTGGATCCCCCAAACAAAGAGCAGTTTCCAGGGCCTGGCCAAGTTCAAGGCGCCCTCTGAGAAGCCAGTGGAGGACTCGCCCTGGGGCAGAGCTGGCCCAGAAGGCCCACCATGTGGCTGGAGGAGACCCGGGATCCCAGCTGTCACTTTTGGGAAGACACAAACCCGCGTCTGAAACAAGCCATCCGCTTGTCCCCGGGAGGGGACCTTGCTCGCTCACTCAGGTGTGCCCTGGGCGCTTGCAGGCGAGATGCCAAGTGCCTGGGATGCGTGGACTCCGCTGGGCCGCGCAGCTGTGGAAAGGGGCCCAGGAGCCGACCCTGGGACCCTGGCTGCCTGGCCCCACCTTTGCTGCTCCTGATGAAGGGGCCGCGGGGGCAGAGCCATGTTTCCGAGGGTCTTCTCCGGGGAGGGTGTGGGAGGGGGCCGGGGTGGGGCCCTGGTTAGCTGGCCCGGGGGGAGCCGTCCCCCCTGTTGGGAGCCAGGCGCCACGGACTGGTGAGTGGGAGGTGCCCGCGGCCTTGGCGGGCAGCCCGCCCGCACGCCAGGCTGCGAAGGACTCCACCCGTGTGGCGTCAGGGCCCAGAGCCGCCTGCCAAGTGTAATGCTGGGGGGCAGAGCAGGGCCTCCTCCGGGGTGGAGTTGGGTGTTGCTCTGCAGGGTCCCAGGAGCAGGATCTTGTGACCTCGGCAGGAGGGCTGAGGCCTGGGTGCAAACTAAGGGCTCTTCTGGACCTTGAGGGGAGGCATTGGCAAGTGAGGCTGCAAGAAGGTTCCAGCCCCACGGGGTCTGCCGCTGAGACTGCTGAAGCCTGACTGTGCAAGAGGAAAGCCCTCCAGAGTTGGGGGGGACATCAGATGCTGAGCCCAGGACCCCCAACCCAGGAGAACGGGCTGCAGGCAAGACGCGGGGGCCCTGAAGCCCGTGGAGGGCAGGGGGTGCTTCCAGAGTCAGGGTTATGCTGCAGGTCTTGGGGGAGGGGGCTATCGTGGGTGCAGCCCAGGGTCGGGGGTCCCGGCCCCAGCACTGCTCGTGGGAGGCCACGGCCCCTCTGTCCCCCAGCATAGCCGGGCCATCCCACACGTAAAGAGGTGCCTGCTGGACGTGAAGGGGAGGCCTGGGGTCACAGCCTGTGCCATGACTGGCCATGGGGTCAGCCCTACGGCCGAGCTCAGTCCGAGTGCCCAGCCCCAGTCCGTTCTGGGTGAGCGGGACAGGGCAGTGGTCCACCCTTGCTGGGAGGAGGGGCACTGGAGGTCGAGTGTCCCCTCCCCAGAGGTGAGTGGTCGCTTAAACCAGTGTGCGTGGCTCCTGACACCAGCCCTTCAGTGAGTCTGGCCCTTCCCTTCTGATCCCCTTCTGGGGGTCTGCGGCCTGTCGGCTTCCCCACGGGTGCTGAGACTGTTCACTGAGAGCAAGACTGGTGCCTTCAGCGCGTGGTGCTAGGCCGACGAAGGGAGGCCCCTGCCCCACACCTCACGCAAAAGCCAGCCCTACATGGGCCAGAGGCCCAAATGAAGAGCTAAAGCCATACAACTCCGAAGAGGACGGGCCAATCTTAATGCCCTTGGATTTGGCCATAGGTTCTTAGACAGGGCGCCAAAAGCCCAGGCGATGAGAGGAGAAATGGATGCGCTGGACTTCATCAGAGCTAGAAACTCCTGTGCGGCAAGCGAAGAGACAGCCCTGGGACGGAAGAGAACGTTTGCAGTTCACGCTCTGCTGAAGATCTAGCGTATATATAACATGAACAGATTGACAGAGATGGGCTTGAGAGACGCGTATATGTGTAGATGGTCTCCTGCTGCTGCTGCTGCTAAGTCACTTCAGTCGTGTCCGACTCTGTGTGACCCCATAGACGGCAGCCCACCAGGCTCCCCCATCCCTGGGATGCTCCAGGCAAGGACACAAAGTGCATAAAAAGAGGCCCCGCGTCATTGGGCCGTTAGGGAAATGCAAATCAAAACCACAACGAGGCACCTTTTCATACCCATCAGCGTGGCTATAATAAAAAGGTAACCGACCTTGTCGAGGCTGCCGAGAGTTGGAAAGGCCACGCTCTGCTGATGGGCGTGTGTAATGGTGCAGCCACTGGGAAAGCAGTTTGGCGGGTCCTTAAAACGAAGAATGGAAATACCGTTTGACCTAGCTCGAGTGCTCCTAAGTACATGTACCTCAAAGAAATGAGAACAGCGATTAAGCAAAAGCTTGCACACGATTGTTTACAGCAGCGTTATTCACAGGAGAGAAAAGGTGGGAGCAACCCCGATGTCTCCCCACTGACGACAGCGTAAACAGGGGCAGTGCTGACTCAGCTGACAACCGGGCTGAACCTCGAGGTCGTGAGGCTCCGCGAAAGAAGCAGGTCACAGGAACGCCCTCCTACGTGAAACGTCTGGAGGAGAGAAATCCCTGGTGACGGCCAGCAGGTTGGTGGGAGCCAGGGGCTGGGGGCGGGGAGACGTGGGCTGACTGCTCGTGAGGCCACGTGGGGGTCCTTGTTGTTGGGGTGATGAGAAGAGTTTTAGAACCAAGGAGAGGTGGCGGTTGCACCGTGTTGCAAATGCCTCAGATGCCGCTGGGTCTTTAAAGGGCTCATTTATATTGTGTGAACTTTCCTTTCCCACCCCTCCCTCCCCAAACCAGGGCTGTCATCCTTTGTATGTCTGGTTAACTTGTGTGAAGCCTGAGGGTGTGCCTGGTGTGAGCGATCCCCTGGGGCGTCCCTGCGACGAGCGCCTTCCAGGATGGGGAGAGCGCTCCAGGAGCGTGTCCACCGTGGCTCCAGCCCTGACGGGGACCTGCGTTTGTCACCTAGGAGCTCCCCCAGCCCCTGAAGGCAGGTTCCCTGGATGGAGAGAGGGTCGGGGTGGGCGGGAGCAGCGCCTTCCAAGAGGAGAGCTTCTCAAACTGAGTGTTGACTCTCCCAGCCCCCAAGGATGGAGCGACACTTTTGTAACAGACTAGAGCCACATCCTTGCAATGGCAAGTTGCCACAGAGGCCGCCCCGTGTGCCGCTGACCCGTCCCTGCCAGGCTGCGGGCCACGGGGGCCTGGAGCTCGCAGGGGAGCTGAAGCGCCCGCTGCTCCTCCAGCCGCAGGTGAGTGAGGCTGCAGCCCCTCCTCTTCTCCCCTGACCCGGCTCTGGCTGCCCAGCTCAGCAGCTCCTGGGGGCAGTCACCTCCGCCCTGAACCCGCAGGCTGGCCCTCTCGCGAGTGTTTACCCTGCACGCGGGCCCTGTGCTCTGGTCCAGACCAGGAAGGCCCCCAACATGTCCTGCTTCTGCATCCTCGGGGCCTCTCCTGTGGGGAGGGGATGCCCCGCTCAGAGCCATTCAGAATGGGGCTCGGAGCCATGGCCTCCGCCCAGTAGGCGTGTCGACCCTCTCGTTGCCCCAGAGAGACAGCTAGCCTCAGGCTCCTTCCCAACCCGCCTGCAGATTTTCCCAGAAGGAGCTAGTCTCGCCAAAAAGCCGTTTCTACGTCTGCACCTTCAAACTGTCCAGGTGGGGTATTTCGACTAAATTGCAGTTGTAGAAAATACACTTCAAAAACAGAGCCCTCGCCCACTGCCCTGGACCCCAGCCCTGCAGCGGTGGCCAGGGCGCCCCCGCCTGGGTTGGGTCCAGTCAACACGCAGAGTGCTGGCATGTACAGGGAGGCCGGTGGGCTGGGACCCTGGGACTTCCAGGTGGCACACCTGGTTTGGACAGGTGACAGGCCTGCCCCCTCAGGAGGGTCTCAGGCAGGGGGAGTGTTTGCTGCAGCCCCTGCCTGAGTGGGCGGAGGCCCCAGTAGGCTGAGGGCCGCTACTCTCAGACAGGATCCAGTTTGCATGACCAACAGCCAGAATTTAAAACTTTCTAAAAACTTAAAAAAAAAAAAAGGTCTCTAGTAGTAATGTGTGCGTGATTGCTACAACTCCAAATTGAGAAGTGTGAACAAAAATAGTCCCCGTTCACACCTCAGATCACACTCTCCACCCAGAGTATTGAGGTTGGCGCTGCAGGCGTATCCTTCTAGAACTTTCTGTGGGTCGTCTCTGGGCAGCCGAGCGACCCTAGTAGTTTAGGTCTATTAGGCACATTGTCATGGTGCATTGTTAGCTGAGCCCTATGTCCTTCCCTGGTGGCTCAGGCAGTAAAGGACCTGCCTGTAGTGCGGGAGACCTGGGTTCCCTCCCGGGTCGGGAAGATCCCCTGGAGGGGGGCACAGCACCCCACTCCAGGATTCTTGCCTGGAGAACCCCACGGGCAGAGGAGCCTGCTGGGATGCAGCCCACGGGGCCACAAAGACTCAGACACGAGACTAGCACTTCCCCTTCCATGTCCTGGTGGTCCCCCGTGTTCCTTTCCACTTGTTGCCTGATTTCCGAAAAAGGGCCGCATCTTCCTTCTATTTTAAGCCCCAGAGTTTTGTTATTTCAAACAAAACGACATTAAAAACCCGCCAGGCACTCTGTGTGAGCATGGGAATTCTTCTATAGAACACATGGTCAGAAAAACATCTGCTGAGTTATGTGGTGTGTGTTTTAATATTTTAAATGAACATGGCCAAATTGTCCCCCCAGCACGCTGGGCCGGGTGAAGCCCCTTGTCCTGTGCCAACCTGGACGACGGGTGAACCTCCCGAGTGATTCTGTCCGTGTTCCCCACGGACCTGGGGGTTAGATGCTCTCATTTCACACCCAGAGTTTCCCAGGGTCCGACATCCCCGAGCCCTTTGCCATTTCCCACTTTTGCTGTTGGTCTTCCTGTGTTGATATTTTTTTTCCTGGTAGTCAAATTTATTAAGGTATCATTGCTCTACATTTTAAGTTTACAGCTTGTTGAGGTTTGACGAGGGTTTGTGCTCATGTAAATATCAGCCAGGTCGTGATACGGAAAACTCCCATCATGTCAGAAGCTTCTCTCTTTGTAGTGGATCTCCTCCCGAACCTTACTTGACCCAGGAAAACACTGATCTAATTTCTGATACCGTGGATTCGTTTTGCTTCTGCATACATTAAGTAAACTTTCCTGCTAGGTAACCTCTTGTGTCTGGCTTCTCTCCCTCAACTGTGCCTGCCGATATATTACGTGTACTGGCAAGTATTTCATTTTTACTGATGAGTAGTATTCCGTTGTGGACATACCACAGTTTATCCATCCACCTACTGATGCCACTCACATTATTTGCCCATTAAGCTGCCATAAACGTGCAAGAGTCCTTTGGTGGTCATGCTTTTTGCTTGTCCTTAGTAAACACCTAGAAGTAGAATCTGAGCTGTAAGTTTATGTGTTTAAGAAGGTGCCAGACTGTTTTCCTGTGCTGATATTTGAGGAGCTCTCCGTGGATCAAAATGCAGCCTCTCACCTGGAGTCCCGGAAGCAGTTACCACCCCTCCCCCACGTGAATTAGTCCGGATGATTTCTGACCCACACGGGTGCGTCCCCAGATGCCCATCCTCCCATCTCTGCAGATTTCCATCTGGACCAAGACCTCATCGCAGTTTCGTGGGACACACTTTTTTTTTAGCTTAGTTTTTTGTATTTTAGCATTTATTTTGGCTGTGCTGGGTCTTTGTTGTGGCACACAGACTTCATTGTGACCTGTGAGATCTTTGTCCCCCGGTCAGGGTCTGAATCTGGGCCCCCTGCCTCGAGAGCATGGGGTCTTATTCACTGGGCCACTGAGGGAATCCTGGACACACGTTTCTTAAAGTTCAGAATTTCTTGGCTCTTCTTTCGGATGTTGTCCTCTGTAAGAACTTAGTGCTCAACCTGTTAAGTCTCATCAATTGCCCTGAATTTGTAGGTTAGTTTTGGAAGAAATGACTTTTTTTTTTTAAATCAAAATTGAGAATCCTATGTATTGCAAATTTCTCACTTCATTCAGGTTTTTCAAAATTGCTTTTCAGTGAAGTTTTATAATTTTTACTATCTAAGCCTTTTAAGCTGAGCACCAAAGAATTGATGCTTTTGAACTGTGGTGTTGGAGAAGACTCTTGAGAGTCCCTTTGGCTGCAAGGAGATCCAACCAGTCCATTCTGAAGGAGATTGGCCCTGGGATTTCTTTGGAAGGAATGATGCTGAAGCTGAAACTCCAATACTTTGGCCTCCTCGTGCGAAGAGCTGACTCATTGCAAAAGGCTCTGATGCTGGGAGGGACTGGGGGCAGGAAGAGACGGGGACGACCGAAGATGAGATGGCTGGATGGCATCACTGACTCGATGGGCGTGAGTTTGGATAAACTCCGGGAGTTGGTGATGGACAGGGAGGCCTGGTGTGCTGCGATTATTGGGGTCGCAAAGAGTCGGACACGACTGAGCCACTGAAGTGAACTGAACTGAAGCCTTTTACATTTTTTAAAATTTATTTTTAGATTTTTGGGGACTCTGGTAAGCAGTAGTTTTGAAGATGTATTTTTTTTAAATTTATTTTTAGGTTTTTGAGGACTCTGGTAAGCAGTAGTTTTGAAGATGTATTTTCACTGGTCATTACTTGTACAAGAAAGTTAATGACTACTGAATGTTGCTCTTTGATCTCACAACTTGAATAAATATGTAATTAGTTCTAACAGCTTTTCAGTTGGTCCACTTCTGAGTTCTCAATTAGTCATGGGTTGATCTTTTTATTTTCAAACGTTTTAGCCTTTCAGTTCTTTAAAGTACATTTATTGATGCCTTGACTATGATATCTAGTATAATACTGGTAACAGATAAATGTTATCAAAAATACCATAAACGGTGAAGAGCCTCGTCTGTTCTCCTGACTGTAAAGTGTTACTCAGTCGTGTCTGACTCTTGGCGTCCCCATGGACTGTAGCCCGCCAGGCTCCTCTGTCTTCGGGATTCTCCAGACAAGACTACTGGAGTGGGCTGCTGTTCGCTTCTCCAGGGATCTTCCCGACCCAGGGATGGAACCTGAGTCTCGTGCATCGCAGGCAGAGCCTTTACCGTCTGAGCTACCAGGGAAGCCGCCCCCTCCCTCTGACTGCAGGGGTGCTTTTAAAGTTTTCCTGTTAATTGCAACTTTGGCTGAGGGTTTCTAGAAGAAGTCTTTATCAAGGCGGGCGAGTTGGCTGCGTTCTTTTTTTGCTGAGAGCTCTTTTCAGAGTTTTTGGTAGGAAAGGATCTGGAATGGTTTCAACACCTTCCAGATGATTGTGTCACTTTTTTCCTCCTCACTGAGCCTCATGGGTTATATTTATAGATTTACTGACACTGAGCATCCTTCCACCCCAGGACTGAACCCTATGTGAATGCAGGCATTTTCAGCCCCATCCTGGCTGTGGCTTGCTGCAGCCAGCCCCGAAGCTCCCCAGTTCTGATGGTCTGGGTGAATTCTCCCTCCTCGCTGGGCTGAGGGTAGGTGGCCACTCTGTTGGGACTAGTGGGGTGGGAGGGGCTGGTGGGCGTCCGTGGCTCTGTCCCCCGTGTCCCTCTGGCTGCTGTTTGGCCAAGGTGTGAGGGATGCTGTCTGTCGGGCCTGGCCTGCCTCAGCTAGCTTCCGGCCCCGAGTGTCCCCCAGTCTGGAAAGCGCCCTGTAGAGCCCTGGACCGCCCCCCTCATCCTGCCCTGGGCTCCCGTGGCCCACTCAGTGTCCCTAGTCAGCACCATCTGTGCTCACGGTGGGCCGTCCTACCTCGGGAAGCCTGGTGTGGCCTTCCTAGGGACTGCCTGGAAACGGGTGTGGGCCTGCAGGAGGGACTCTCTGTGCCCCACCTGCTCTGGAGGGGGGCTCCTGACTGAGCGAGTCTCTGAGCAGAAGCTCCGCGGAAGGCCTACAGATCCAGAGCCTTGTGCACCCTAAGTGGGCGGAGTCGCCCCCACCTTCCCGTGCCCATCCTCTGAGACCCAGGGGCCTGCGGTCTCTCCTCCCGTGTCTTCCTAGTTGATCCTCTGGAATACTGAAGCTGGGGTGCACAGCTGAGGGCTGTCCAAGGGCTGGAGTGTGGAGGCCTCCCCTCTTGAGGTCTGGGTGTCAGCCTGCACCTGGCTTCGTGGGCCTGCTGTGCCCAGTGGGCCGGCGCCCTGGGTAAATCCACAGAAGGGGCCACGCGGCAGAAATGAAACCATGCGACTCTTATCGGACTGGAGACCGCAGCTCAGAGATGGGGACCCTCGGCTCCCGGATCCGTGAACGGGCTAGTGCCCTGTCATTACCCATGGACGTGTAGCTAGGCGGCTCCCTGGGGCCTGGCACCTGCCCCTCGGCAGCTGTCGGGGGGCCTGCCGGATCCCGCCTCCCCTGAGGGCCACAGAAAACCTGCCAGTGAAGGACACGCAGTGCGGGGTGAGCAACCTGACAGTGAAGGCATCTTCGGGACCCTGCCTGCCCGTCCTGAAATAAAGTCCAGCCAGGGGTCCCAGCCCCCGGGGTCCCAGGTCTCCAGGGGTCCCAGCCCCTGGAGTCCCAGCTCTCCAGGGGTTCCAGCCCTCTGGGGTCCCAGCTCCCGGGTCCCAGCTCTCCAGGGGTCCCAGCCCCCCAGGTTCCACCTCTCCAGGGGTCCCAGCCCTCCAGGGTCCCAGCTCTCCAGGGGTCCCAGCCCCCCAGGTTCCACCTCTCCAGGGGTCCTAGCCCTCCGGGGTCCCAGCTCTCCAGGGGTCCCAGCCCCTGGGTCCCAGCTCTCCAGGGGTCCCAGCCCCTGGGTCCCAGCTCTCCAGGGGTCCCAGCCCCTGGGTCCCAGCTCTCCAGGGGTCCCAGCCCCTGGGTCCCAGCTCTCCAGGGGTCCCAGCCCCTGGGTCCCAGCTCTCCAGGGGTCCCAGCCCCTGGGTCCCAGCTCTCCAGGGGTCCCAGCCCCTGGGTCCCAGCTCTCCAGGGGTCCCAGCCCCTGGGTCCCAGCTCTCCAGGGGTCCCAGCCCCTGGGTCCCAGCTCTCCAGGGGTCCCAGCCCCTGGGTCCCAGCTCTCCAGGGGTCCCAGCCCCTGGGTCCCAGCTCTCCAGGGGTCCCAGCCCCTGGGTCCCAGCTCTCCAGGGGTCCCAGCCCCTGGGTCCCAGCTCTCCAGGGGTCCCAGCCCCTGGGTCCCAGCTCTCCAGGGGTCCCAGCCCCTGGGTCCCAGCTCTCCAGGGGTCCCAGCCCCTGGGTCCCAGCCCTCCGGGCTCCCAGCCCCCGGGGTCCTAGCCCCTGGGGTCCCAGCTCTCCAGGAGTTCCAGCCCTCCGGGGTCCCAGCCCCTGGGGTCCCACCTCTCCAGGGGTCCCAGCCCCCGGGGTCCCAGCCCCCGGGGTCCCAGCCCCTGGGGTCCTAGCCCCTGGGGTCCCAGCTCTCCAGGGGTTCCAGCCCTCCGGGGTCCCAGCCCCCGGGTCCCTCTGCCTGATGCCTGCTTACCCAGGAGGCCGTCGTTCTAGCCTTTGATTGCCTCAGAGGACAGGATGCAGGTCAAGCACAGCCGTGACCCCACGGCCTTCATCTGTCCTTCCCCAGCCCCTCCCTGCTGCCCCCAGGAGCGCTGAGCAGAGTCCCTGGGGGCCCTCCGGGCGCTGTGGGTGGTGGCGGCCAGTCTGTGTCTGACCCGGTACGTGGAGGGGCTCTGCAAAGTGTGTGTTGGGTCCCTGACCTCTGAAGTGGACAGGCTGACTGAGGGTGGCTGCTCACAACCCAGGATCCCCTCATCAGCTGTCCCCACCCCGCCCAGGGTTGGGGTCTGGCCTGCTGGCTCCCGAGGACCAGTCCTCGAGCCTGGCCGCCCTGGGGAGGGGATCTTGGCTCCCTGTGGCCTGGTCAGCTCCTAATGCCCTGCAGAGATAGTGCCTCACTGGTGGATTAAAACTATAAAATAGAAAACGAACAAAGTTGGGGAAAGGCTCTGAGATGCCATTGGACCCAACACCCATTCTCCAAACCGTGATTTTGATGACGTGGCAGAACCCGCCGGCAGACCACGTTTCCCTTGAAATGCAC
>SJYA01000386.1:831666-852015 GCA_006410615.1 Neotragus moschatus
ACGCAGGCGCCTGTGTTCAGGGTGGCACGTGGACCATCTCCAGTGCCTCCCCCAGCACGCTCGGGACCCCCGGGACAGCAGCACAAGTCTCCCGCAGGAGCTCCGGGAGGTGGTGGTGCTCAGTCAGCCGGTCCTGTCCAACTCTTGTGGCCCCGTGGAGTGTAGCCCACCAGGCTCCTCTGTCCATGGGATTCTCCAGGCAAGAATACTGGACTGGGCTGCCATCTCTTCCTCCGGGGGATCTTCCCGACCCAGGGATTGAACCTGAGTCTCCTGTGTTGCTGATGGTCTCCTGCACTGCAGGCAGGATTCTTTACCAACTGAGGCACCAGGGAAGCCCAGGGATCCTGGGTTTACCTGGCACAGATTGAAGGGAACCATCCACGTGATGCTGCTTCTGACATCAGTGCCAAGTGTGTGTCCCTGGGACCCCCGGGAGTACTGAGATTCACCAGAAAGACTCAGAACTCAGCAAAGCTGTTACATTCGGGGTTATGGCTTCTTCCAGGAAAGGACAGAGACTAAAGGCAGCCCGGGCAGACGCTGGGGGCAGAGCCCGGGAGAACGCCGGACAGGAAGCCTCCACGGTCCCCTCCTGGAGCTGGGATGGCGCGCCTCTCGGCACCCACGCCCCTCTGTCCTGGGATTCCCCAGTCTTCTTGCCTGGGGAATCCCAGGACCTCCAGAGGATCTTCCCGACCAGGGACTGAGCCTGCATTTCCTGCATTTCGGGTGGATTCTTTACCACTGACTCACCTGGGAAGCCCAGCAGAGAATCTGACTTCGCCCAAAACAACCGAGCCCCTGCCCCCAACTCCCAAAACAAACTTGCCACCCATGTCAGAAGTGGTCTCGCAGGGATGGTTCTGCCAACCTGTGCCAGGTAAAGCTCTGGACCCCACCCCCCAGAGCTGCTGGGGAAGACTTGTCCTACCGTTCCGGGGGTCCTGGACGTGGTCGGGGAGGATTGTCAACCCAGCCTGAGTTCAGAGGTTTTCCTGGGGCCCTTGTGTAAGCATTCATTGACTGTCCAAGGGGCTGACCTCAGGGTCCAGGCTCTTGTGAGGTCAACTGATACCACGTGACCACAAGGCAGCACCCCAAACCCCACTGGCACTATTTGGCATGGCCCAAGGTCTCCAGGTGAACAAAGGCACCCACCAGATGGAACCTTAAAGGGCTCAGAGGTCACCTCCTGGAAGCTGGGGGCAGTGGCCAGGTTGCTTTGGGTGAGGTCACATTCTCTGCTGGGCTTCCCTGGTGGCCAGTGAAGAAGAATACCCCTTCAGTGCAGGAGATATGGGTTGGATTCCTGGGTCAGGAGGATCCCCTGGAGGAGGAAGCGGCAGCCCACTCCAGTACTCTTCTCTGGAGAACCCCATGGACAGAGGAGCCTGGCGGGCTACAGTCCTTGGTGTCTCAGAGTCGGACACGACTGAGCGTCCGAGCCTGCACACACAGCTGCTGCTACGCGGGCTGGCCCTGGGAGTGTCTGGGGCCCCTGTCGGGTCCAGCATGCTTTCTTCTGAGGCGTCTTTCCCTCTCGTGTGTTTCCCCATGGTCATCCCTTCTCTGGGGCCGCCCTCCAGGGGTTCCCTGGACGAGGCTTTGAAGCCCCGTGGGCCCCTGACTGCACTGGGGTTGGCCTGTCCCTAGGGCAGGCTGTGGAGCGCCTGTCTCTTCCTCCTGGGGCAGCAGGTGGGCAGCAGCCCCTAAGCCCCGGGGCCACGACCGCCATCCCTCCTCCCTAGTCCCTGGATGCACCTCCTGGGATGAATATGGGGGCAGGCCCGGGGGGGAATGGCCTGGAGCCCCCGCCCAGGTCAGTGCAGGTGGGGGATGGAGGGGGCCACTGCAGCTTTGCGCCGCCAGCCACCTTCTGGAGAAAGCAGGAGCAGCGAAGCGGGCAGGCCTGGAGTCCTCCTGAAGGGCAGCTCCATCATCCCTGGGGACTGAAGACGGGCTGGGGCTGCCTGCCAGCGATCGAGGCAGCAAGGAGGGCGGGCAGCTTGGCGCGGCCGCGGGGGCTCTCCGCCGGTCCCTCTCCCACCTCAGCCCGCATGGCCGGCCCCCACCACGTGGTGCCTGCACAGGAGGGCGGCGCCTGGCTTTGTCCTGGACCAGCCCGGCCTCCTTCTGGGCCTTGCTGAGGTCTGGCTCCATCACTGGCCTCCAAGCTCTGCTTTTAGCAGAGAAGCCTTAATTGAAGGGTAACTCCCCGGGATCCCCACTCAGTCTATAAGGAGGACAGGCCCGCAGATCTTTGGGGTGACGTGGGAAGGGGGCCCTCACCCTGCTCTTGCAAACCCACTGTGTCAGAGAAATGAATAGGATCACCTGTTATCAGCAATTTGGGGTTTCTGGGGGCCGCCCGGGGCATGGGGGTCACTGAAGTCAGCTGACTTGGA
The DNA here is from genome assembly GCA_006410615.1 of Neotragus moschatus. NCBI lineage: Eukaryota > Metazoa > Chordata > Mammalia > Artiodactyla > Bovidae > Neotragus > Neotragus moschatus. The sequence goes on from SJYA01000386.1 coordinate 834,075, forward strand.
CGCTGGTACCATGTACAGACGCCTTTCTAGCAGCACCTGGGTTCCTATGTGATCAAACCATGTGGACCAAAGCTTAACCGAGCTGTCACGTGAACTGATCACTGCTCAGAGGATGCCTGGGCTCCGAGCTCCAGGACCCCCCACAGGAGCCTCTGCTGTCCGTCCCCAGGGTGGGGCCTGGGGAGGGCGGGGCAGACCCTGGGCCCACGCTCCTGCGGCTGTACACAGGAGTGGACCTGGACCCTCACCCCACCCAGCTCTGCTCCAGGACCCTTGGCTGTCCCTGGGGAACAGCCCCTTGATGACAGCAGAGAGGGAAGGGGACAGGTAGAGGTCCCCGCAGGCCCAGGACCTGTCTTGAGAGCCGCTCCCCCGCCCTCCCCATGCTGAACCCAGAGGTCCACGGCCTCCGGGGGCTCTGAACCTCGAACCCCGTCCGTGGCAGACTTCCTAGGGCAGAGGCCTGCGTGCCACTCACCTTCCACGTGAGGCCATGGCTTGGCCATGTGGCTGGTTGGGGGAGGGCCAGGCTGGGGTCCAGTGTTTGGACTCGGCCTGAGTCCTCCCAGCTGCTGCCTGCCCTGCTGAGCACGTGGAAGCCCGGCCCTGCAGTGTCCTGTGGGACCCTCCGTCTCCCCTCTTGGACTGACCCTCCCCGCCAGCATCCACCCGGTGACTGAGGCCTGGCCTGGGGAATTCTCCCGCCCTGGGGGTCATGTGGAGCAGGCGGTTGCTCCTCTCTGGCCGCCCCCACCTTGGTGGGAGGGGGAGACTGCAGGGGGAGGACCGAGCCTGCGTGTCTGAGGTCTTGAGGGCGTGACTGCTGTGACCTTGTGGTCCCTGGACCTTCGGGAGTGATGGCAAAGATGAGCTGCAGTGGGGAGGTCGCAGCAAGCCCCTCACCCACTCTGCCCAGACGCGGGGACGGGACACGGCCGCATCCCGGGTGGGAAGCAGGGGTGGCTGCACTGTGAGGGGGTGGGCCAGGCCCCTCGGGAACCTGAGGCTGGGCCCAAGTTCCTGGGGCAGCCTGCTGCGGCGGTGGGGGGGCGGAGCGGGGGTGAGTACAGCCGTGATGGATGCCCCTCCCGGGGTCCCCCCTCCGCCCCCCTACCTGCTCCCCCTCCCTCCACAGCCTAAGACCTGGCGGAAGGAGCAGCCATCCCCAGCCTAGAAATGAGGACTTGGAGGTTGAGGTGCCTGGGGCCCCGGGGAAGGGGCGCTCATGAGTCAGGGTGGCTTTTGCTTCAGGTCTCAGGGAACTGTACCCAGTGAGGGGTGGGAAGGGGAGGAAGGCAGAGGAGCAAGGGTGCCCTGTAGGGTGCTGACCGGATGAGCTGGGGACATGCAGCCAGGGGGAGGGTTGGGACACCACGTCCTGCTGTGGTCTCAGGGAGCCTGCAGCCCCAGGGGGCTCTGTGCCCAGCTCCCCCAGCCCCTCCCGGCTGGCTGGGATCAGCGACAGGGCGAGAAGGTCTGAACAGNCAGAGGAGCAAGGGTGCCCTGTAGGGTGCTGACCGGATGAGCTGGGGACATGCAGCCAGGGGGAGGGTTGGGACACCACGTCCTGCTGTGGTCTCAGGGAGCCTGCAGCCCCAGGGGGCTCTGTGCCCAGCTCCCCCAGCCCCTCCCGGCTGGCTGGGATCAGCGACAGGGCGAGAAGGTCTGAACAGGCCACAGGCTCCCGGGCAGGGCCAGCGGGCCCTTGGTCCCACCGTGTCTGACCTGCCCGTCCTCCTCCTAGAAGGACCCCCTCTCCTTTTCCAGCCGGGCACGTCCTGTGCAGCTCCGGGGTCTGCAGAGAAGCTCTCTGGTTGGCCTGGGCAGGGGGGAGGGCAAGAACCAGAGACGGGGGCTCGAAACGCAGCTGTCGACTCGGAGGCAGNGTGCACAGATTTGACAAGGTAGCCAGTTCTTTCTCCTCGCAACGTGTGTGGGGCGGCTGCTGTCAAGCGGCTGCACTCCTGGAACGTTCCTGTTTAAGAGCAGAAGGATGCGTCTGAGGTGGAGAAGTGGGGGTGTTGTGCATCACAAGTGCAGCCGCTTTGGAACACAGTCCCATGGTTCACTGGAAGGTTAAACACGGCGTTACCTCGTGACCCGGCAGCGCCACGCCACTGGAGTGTGTGCTCAAGAGAAATGAAAACACGTGTTCCTGCAGAGACTTGTACATGGACGATTACAGCAGCGTCATCCACCGGAGCCGAAAGGAGGAAGCAGCCCAGCGGCGGATGTCCGACGGCAGCGGCACGGATAAGCAACCTGTCGTCCATCCATACAGTGGAATGTTACTCGGCCACAGACAGGGCTGCAGCTCTGATCCGAGTTATAACATGAGCGCACCCAGCGCACACCATGCTAGGTGAAAGAAGCCAGTCCCACGGGGCCCCAGGTTGCATGATTCTGTTTACGAGACAGCCAGAGACGAATCTAAAGAGACAGACCAGGTGTGTGGCTGCCCAGGGCTGGGGCAGTGTGGAACGAAGCTTCTTTTTGGGACGATGACCATCTTCTAAAGTCAGATGGCGGAGACGGCTGCACGACTCTGTGAAGGTGTTAAAACCATCAGACTGGGTGCTTTAGGTTGAGTGGACTTCACGGTTATGTGAATTATAGCCCAGCAAAGCCAGTGCAGTGGGGGAAAGCAAACAGCCTCAGCACATGGGTTTCTCATCCGAACAGGCAGAGACGAGCCTTGGAAGGAAGGCTCGGGGGTCATGTGAAGCAGTGCATTGTGCCCGAGTAGGAGCCTTGAGGGAAATGGACACACAGCAGCGTTTTGGAGACAAATCTCCTATCACGTAAAACAGGAATTTATTGAAAATGCAAACAATATGTAGAGAGTCAGTCTCAGCAGAACCCTCCACTCTCATCCCTGCATCTCGGATTCCGACTTTGTTAATGGTGTGGCCGGCAGACTTTCAGACTCCCCGAAGCCTGTCCTGGGGTCTCTCAACCTTGGCTCTGTGGGGGACATGCTTCTTGGGAGGGTGCTGTCCACCCACTAGACGCAGGAGTCGTGACACCCACAGCGTCTCCAGATGTGGCCATGTCCCCGGGGCGTGAGGGTGGTGTGGGAACCCAGACCTGGCTGAGAACTGCTGCTCCGTCCTAACACAGCCGAGATCTTGCTATAAATTCTGGAACCCAGGGGCAGCTCTCCCGGCCACACGCACACAGTGAACCCACCCCACCCTGTGAGGAGACCATTTATCCCCTCCACCAGCCGGGTTCCGGGGGCCTTTTTGCTAGTTTTTCAAATTGTAGCAAAGGTTCCTGCCATACACATCTTTGCACAATTATTTTCTTAAAAACAGTTCTCAGAAAGGCAGGGTCAGAGGTCCGCACGTTTTAACTTTGGACGAGTTTCCAGGAGTCCTCGAGGAAGAGCTGGTCACAGTTCCCAGCCAGTGGAGGCACGCAGGACAGCTGGACACTCCGGGCAAATGCTGACTGTGGGTTGTCATTCAGTTGTCCGACTCTGTGACCCCCATGGACCGCAGCAGGCCAGGCTTCCCTGTCCTTCACCGTCTCCCTAAGTTTACTCAAACTCATGTCCATTGAGTCAGTGATGCCATCCAACCGTCTCATCCTCTGTCGTCCCCTTTTCCTCCGCCTTCAAGCTCTCCCAGCATCAGGGTCTTCTCCAATGAATTGGTTAGCTGTAGGTAGCCAGTCTGAATTTTGATTAATGTATCCGAGAAGTAAAGCCCCGGCGTCTGATATAAAAGAACAGTTTCACAGCAAAGGATCACACCGGGTGTTAAGACAAACTTTTGTAAAATCTCGTTCCTTAGTTTTTTCAGTCTTTGGCACGTGGAATTGTTTCCCACGTCTCAGACGCTTTAATTACTCAGGGTTACTTTGTGTGTTTTGGAAACAGCTTCGCGGCGGGATCTGACACGTGCGCGTCCCACCCTGGCCGTGCGCGCCCACACTCCAGGTGCTCCGTCCACGCTGCCGGCTCTCCAGGGCTGCACCTGCCGAGCGGAGCGAGCGTTCAGCGCTCACGTTGCCCAGTCGCCTGGGAGCTGGGGCGAGAGGGCTGGCGGAGGCTGGGGTGCCCCCCAATCCAGGGCCGGGCATGCCCTCTGGGGCGGGTGCATGAGGAGCCGGGTGGGGGGATGGGGGAGGTGGAGGCGTGGGGAGAGCCCCGCGGGGAGGCAGCCAGGAGGAGAGCGGGGGTGAAGCTGGGCTCCGGGGGTGCCGGGCTGGAAACCGAGGCTTTGGATGTGGGGTTCCTGGAGAGAAGACGCGGGGGTGTGGGGCCAGGGTGGGGCCTTATCTTTGGGGAGGTCCCTGGGGCGCAGGGGGCAGTGTCTAGCCTCTCCGGAGCCCCCAGGGCTGGTCCGAGGGCTCGTCCCCCACTCCAGGCTCTGACTGAGCGTCTGGGCCTGGGGCGGCCTCTGGGGTCCGAGCGGCTCCCTGCCACGGCTGTGCTGCGAGCCTCGGGGGCGCTGTCCGCGGGCGGGGTGGGCGCTCGTGGTCCAGGGGACCGTGAGGGGCTGGCGGAGGCGCAGGGTGGGAGCCAGGGCCTGTCCGTGGCGGGCGCCCGCGCCGAGCGGAGGTGTGCGGGACTCCAGGTGCGCGGCCAGCCCCGCCACGTCCCGCCTGTCCGCTCCACCTCCACCCCGCCAGCCCTCTCTGGCCTCCGTCTCACCCCTGATTTTCCTGAAGTGTGAAATCGTCGTGTCCGGTGGCTGAGTTTTCACAATCGGGACACACCCAGATCACATAGCTGAGCGCTTCCAGACCCACCATCTCCCTGGGTGACACACCCTAGCCCCCAGGGGTGGGCGCTCCTACCCCCACCCCCACTTAGCTGGGGGCGGGGCGGAGCAAAGAACACAGCCCCAGCTCCTTGCTGGCCTCCCCTGGGGGCCGACCCCCCAGATCAGTGGCTGAGGCAGCATTTGCATTCGCTCCAGGTCAGAGGTCAGAGTCCACAACCTCAGGGTCTGCAGGACCCGGTCCTCTGGGCCCCTGGGGGGCCACAGGGTCCCTTCCTGGCCTACTCCAGCTCCTGGAGGCACCTGCGCCCCGAGGCCCCCTCACCCTAGCCTGGTTCCTTCTCTGGCCCTTGGGGCTCCCTCTCACGAGGTCCCCCGTGGGGATAGTGGACCTCTGGGGCCTCCACATAGTCCCACCGGCAGTGTGCTCTCTCCTGGGGGGACACAGTCGTGGTTTCTGGGTCTCAGGATGGGGATGTCTTGCAGGCCGGGTTCTGCCATCCCTGGGGGCTGCTCCCAGTGCGTTCTTGCCTCAATGTGGAGCCCATGGGCCGCTGTCCGCTGGGGTTGCCCGGTGGGTAGCAGGGCTGGATCAGCTTCCTGGGCGGGCTCCTGGGGGACTGGGCAGCTGGGAAAGTGGCACCCAGACCTCCTGCTGCCCCTCCTGGTGTCCCCTCCCTCCCAGACGCCCGTTCCCCCGGGGGGAGCCCCTGGCCTGCCCGCTAGGCACAAGGCAGTGTGTCTGGATAGCAAGTGACAGCCCTGCTCTGGGTGGTCAGACAGGCAGCTCGCCCGGCCAAGGACCCCGGCACCCTCACGCCCTGTCCACAGGTGAGGGGCGGCGGATAGGGGGCCCCCAGACCCTCGGGTGCTGCGGTCTGACCCGCCACCTGTCCCCGTGGGTGCCTGTGTGTGTGTATCAGGGGTCAGGGCTAGGAGCGCCCACGTCCAGGCACACGGGGCACCTCTGGGGCAGGCAGGGTCTCCCGGCTGCGCTCTGGAACATCTGCTTGAGGACCCGCGTGTGCTCCTTGGAGAGGCCGTTCGGAGGGTGGGCACTCCCTGCGGCAGCTCACCACCTCGAGGTGGCACCTCCCACGGAGAGGGCCTCTGGGCAGGCCCCACTGGCGGTGGCCTTGGCCCGGGGTGGGGCTGGGGGGCTGGGCGCCCTGACTCTCGGGGACCAGCTCTTCATGGCCCTCCGTGCTCCAGCCTGCCTTGCTCTGAGAGGCGCAGCCTCGTGCCTTTGATGTCTGCGTCCCGGGTCCCGCCCGGCTGGGCCCTGTCTGGGCAGGCATGCTGGCCCCGCCTTCGGGCTGTGGGCGCAGCAGCGGCAGAGACCAGGCTGGGCCTCCCCTCCCAGTTCAGACCCTGCTCTCCTGGCATCTCAGGTCCCTCCGCCCACCGCCCTCTGTCCTCAGAGAAGGCGAGCCTCTGGTGGGTCGGGGGGGCGGTGTTGGGGGCAGACGGCCTGGGCAGGGACCTCCTCCGACTCCTGGCGTCATCTGGGGGACTGGATGCCTGGTCTGCGGGGCCAGTGGTCACGGTGGTGGGGGCTGGGGAAGCGGAGCTTTTTCACAGCGGCTCCTTTAGTCCTCCCCAGATCCCGCGGGCCAGCAGGCATCACCCCGCAGACCAGATTCAGAGGTCCAGCTGCCGGCCTGAGTGACCCGCTCGGTAANGAGTTGGTGATGGACAGGGAGGCCTGGCGTGCTGCAGTCCATGGGGTCACAAAGAGTCGGACACGACTGTGGAGAGCTAGCGGGTTGCCCCCAAACTCCTTTACCTAATAATATGGCTTTGCCTCCCTGGGAGTGAGGACGCTGACACTTAGCTTTGCCCTTGAGTTTAGGTGGCTGTTGGGAGGGTCTTATTCTCCTGACTCCACTTCACTGCTCTTGGGCGATGGTGATGACAGCTCAGGGTCCCTTCTGGACCCATGTGTGGGTTAATTTCTGGCCAGGAGTCTAGACTTGAGTGATTTGGAGTGTGATCTGGCCAAGGCCTCCGCCAAAATTGCCAGGGATGCCCTCCAGGCAGCTAAAAAAGTCTTTAATAGGAAGAACTTCTTTCCATTTCAGAAAAGCGTTTGCTTGTTTTAAACAAGGCAGAGGACACAGACACGTGAGCTGATGCCGCCTTGATCTTGGCGCTTCCCAGTCCTGTCGCTGTGGCTCCTGGCACACTGCCCTCCTGGCCTTTCCCTGCTCCCTGCATCCAGATGAACACAGGAGAGAGTGGGATCAGACTGTGCGCGCTGTTTCCGGGCCTAGCGCTTCACCAGCGTGGTGCCAGGGGGCCTTCCGTGTCGTAGTCATGCGTCCCGGGGAACAAGCTCACTCAGAAGGACAGAGCAGATAGTGGAGAGCAGTTCATTGCACCGGTGGGCCCAAGGCAGAGTCTCCTCTCAGCCAAGGACCCCGACCAGCATTTGTGAGAATCTTTTATACCCCATGTGCACGTGTCTGAACCCTCCCCAAATTCCTTGAGACTGACATAAACCAAGGAAGATACAATCCCAGTAACCCCATCATTCACGTCTGTGTGCTCATGTGCTCAAACCGTCAAACAACTAGCCGATAATCAGTAAGCCCGAGGTTACACTCCGATAGATAAAGAAAAACGTATGGCCTGTCTGGAGGAAGGGGTGATCAGTGTATGTCTTCTCTTAGGCGATGAGTAGCCTAGATACGCTCTTCGAGGTTCCCCTGTCTGGAGGGCTCTTCTCCTTCTGTTGCTGTTTCCATAGTCATGAACAGAGTCCAGAGTCCCCTGGAGAGGTGGCCGAGCATGATCAGCATGAAGAGGCCTAGGGTGGCGTCCAGGCCCCGTGAACTCCTTCTTCCGTGCCGCTGTGCCCACAGCGCTGCCCTGTTGGTGCCCGAGGCATCTGCAGGTGGCCACCCACGGCTGGGCCCATTTCTGACAGCTGCCCACCAGGAGCTGGAGACGGAGGGCACTCTTAAACACCGTCTCTGCCCAGTTCTCGGGTGGTTTGCTTACAAGAAATTCCTAAAACTGGAATTTATGGAACAAAGGGAATTCAACCCACAAAGACCTTTCACATTTCCTGCCAAAGGCCCGCCCCCTGCTCCCCCAGAGCAGGATCAAACCTCAGGCCCCGGTGTGCAAGGTCCCCTGGACCCCCCGCCCCCATTAAGGCTGTGGCCATTTTCCCACTGACAGGACGCAGAGGACATGTCGTGTGGCTTTGATTCAACTTGTAGAAGTCCCAGCAAGGGAAACATCCTTCTGGAAGTTTCTGACTTCCTTCACTGCCTCATTCTCAGCAGTTTCGCTTCAATCCCCTCCCCCTGGAATCCCCTCGGCCCCGCCCACTGTGGCCTCCTCAGCTCTTCCCAGGGTCGCGGCCATGCGGGTCTCTCTGGGCCTCTGGCTTCAGGGCCCGTGTGCACACCTGGGGGCCTGCAGTCCACCTGCGTTCCTTCCCTTTTCTTCAGTGTTTCTGGGACACTGTTTTCAAGGCAGACATTGGGGTCACCCTCAGGCTCCCCACCTCACATTTGGGTGCTGGCTTAGCTGACCTTGGAATTCTAGGTTGATTTACTCTCCTTCAGATCTCTGAAAACACTGGTTCGCAGAGTTTCACGGGGCCGTTGGANCACTGTTTTCAAGGCAGACATTGGGGTCACCCTCAGGCTCCCCACCTCACATTTGGGTGCTGGCTTAGCTGACCTTGGAATTCTAGGTTGATTTACTCTCCTTCAGATCTCTGAAAACACTGGTTCGCAGAGTTTCACGGGGCCGTTGGATCATCTGATAGCAGCTGTCTCGGAGGTTTACAGCTTTTCTGAGACCATCTGGAGTTCTGTCTTTCTCTTTGGTGTCCCCGACCTCTTGGTAACGTGCATGCTGCCTCGTCTGTTTACCCTTCCAACCCGAGGCCGCTCACCCTCCTGTGCGATCGTGACATTCTCCTTATCTGACTCTTGAGACGCGCTCCCCTCTGCGTCCCCGCCCCGCCTCTGGCTCTGGCCCAGATCTCCACCCTGACCCCTGTGTGCCTCGCTCCTGTCTCTGAACCTCCCCCCGGGTTCCACTCTACTCCGGCTCCTCCTCGGTGCCTGTCTCCACCTGGTCTCCCGTCTCAGGAGCGTGTCCCCGATCCCGGCCCAGGCCTCCCTCCGGTCAGAGTCCCGCTCCGGGTGCCCGGGGCCCTCCCGGCTCGTGGACGGTGCTCCGGAAGCCGGCTGCTGGTTCTGGCTGCTCGGTGAGGGTGTGCTCTCTTGGTACATCATTTCCCTGCTGCGTTCATATTCCCGGGGGTGGAGTGGGGTGGAGCCCCGTGGGGGCGGGGAGGGCAGAGTGGCTGCTGCCCGGGACGGGGGTGGAGGGAGGTGAGCAGGGCTGAGCTGCTGGCTGCTCCCTGGCCCCTCGCCCACCTGGGTGCCCTGTGCCCCGGGCTCAGGCTGTGGTTCTGCCTTCATCTCCTTCGGCTGCAAGGGCTCTCCTCTCCCAGGATGCGGGCCCCCGCTCCTGCTCAGCCCCTCCAGCCCTTGGGCACGGACTTCCGCTCAAGTTTGCGATGCTCACACCAGGGAGGGTGCTGGCGGCTCCCCAGATTCCGCCCTTCCGGCTCCCATGGCCCGCACCTCAGGTCACGGTCAGAGCCGCACGCCCCTGCCGCTGCAGGCAGGCTGAGGCCCCTGAGGTGGATGGCAGGGGACGGGGCATCTGTAGCCGGAGGGCTGCCCGGAGACACTGGCCAGGGCTGGAGGGCCAGCCCGCGCCGGCCACTTCTGGGTGCTCAGCCTGCTGGCACCTGTGACTGCCTCCAAAAGCCACCCCACCTCCAGGGAGGGGAGCCTCGGGAGGGGTCTGCAGGGCTCACATGCAGTCCTGGCGGTTCGGGGCATCTCTCCTCAGTCCTCAGCTCTGGCCGGCTGCCCTCTCCCTCCCAGGCCTTGCAGAGCCTCTCCCCTTTGACCTTTGAGTCAGCGTGCAAAGTTCCCTGTTTGGATCTAACCCAAGGTCCCCCCAAGTGTGGCCTGGGTTGTAGGATGGGGTGCCGAGTCACAGGTCAGCCTCAGATCAGGACTCCAGTGGTCCTGGGGGATCCACACCATGCCTTCTGCAGCCCCCCAACCCCAATTCCCAAATGTCTCGGGAGAAAGGCTCCGACCAACCACAGAGGCCAGGGATGGGAAGTTTCCCACAGGACCATGTGGGGATCCCAGTGACCTCTGACCTGTGCCGAGGCTTTGCGGGACCCCTGGGAGGAAGGAAGATGGGGGTGCTCTGGACTTGCCCTCGGGGGACCCCAGTTTTCCTAAAACAAGGGATCGCTCACAGCACCAAGCAGGCCACAGCGGAGGCTGACCTCGGCCTGGGGCTGTGCGTGAGGACCCCCGTGGAGGAGGAGGTGTCCTGGGAGGGCTGGGCCTCTGGGGCAGGGCTGACTTGGACTAGGGGCAGCAGCAGCGTGGCTCCACACGTGGCGGAGGTCTGGGCTTAGGCCACGTGGCGGAGGTCTGGGCTTAGGCAGAGGGCTCTGTTGTTGATCTGGGCTTGAGAAGTTCAGAGTGTGTGCCTAAGGCTCCAGCAAAGCCGCTAGGGCCCAGGGCTGGGAGGCCGGGGGAGGATGGGGAGAGGCCGGGGAGGAGGAGCCTCCTTCCCATCGCCTGGGGTCCCCCCCCCCCACCTCATTCAGAGACTCCACCCAGGCGGCTCTAACCTGGGCAGCCTTATGCCTGTGCTGGCTGAGGCTGTCCCCTGAAGGCCTAGCCCAGCGCCCCCCTCCCCCCCGGCCCCTGGCTTGTGGTTACACTTGCCGGGCATAAGGCAGGGACAGTGCTGGCTTCACCGCTAACAGCTCACAGCCGCCAGGGAGCTTTGCATCCTTGGAGAGTGGGCGACACCTGAGGAAACTGAGGTTGGGGACCACCAGGGACACCCCAAAGTCTTCCAGCTAGTAACCCACCAAGTGGGGTGCCCGAGGTCAGAGTTGGGGCTCTGCGCCTCCCACCCCCTCTCAGAGTGCGCTTGGTTATCTTGTGCTCACCAGGTCGGTGGGTGTAGAGAGCAGGCACCGCCCGCAGAGGAAGCTGGCAGCCCCGTCCGTCCCAGGGATGCTCCGCCAGGGTACCTGGACCCTGTCCCGTCTGTGGCTGGTCCCTGCAGCACCGCCGTCTGTGCTGAGGCCTCTGGGACGTGCCCCAAGAGGCCAGTCACCCGGACGAGAGCCAGAGACCATCTGCGTACAGCCTTACACGGGGCACAGCAAACCCCGGGGCCTCTCTGACCCGCGGTCTTTTCTGCCTCTTCTGGACTCTGGGAGGCTCCTGCACGTGTGTGTGCATCTGGGGCTCAGGACCCTGGTGGCCCTGCTCTGGGATCTGCTGTCAGCTTAGCTGGAACTTGTAACTGTGGCCCCTGACTCACAAGCGGAACCATGTGGTTTCAGCGGCGAAGCTTAGAGACCCCGGTGCGGGTCCCGTGATCAATGCAAAGAATGCATACCTCCCTGTCTCGAGAGCAGAAAGGAGCAGCCACAAATTATCCACAAATTATCGAAGCCGTCGTAAAGCAAGGGCATGAATTTCGCGGAGAAGACAAACGTTAACAACTCTCTGGGTGATTTCTGAGTCTTGTCAGGAAGAGGAGTCCGGCTTCAAGTCATGCTGAATTAAGATGCTGAGCTCGCGGCGACCTGGTTACACACTTGCACCAGCCGCTTGCAACACGAAGCGGATGATGGCGGTCAGGTGGAGAAGGCTGCCTGCCAGCAAGAGGCCAGGACGGGGCCGTGCACGCCACCCGAACGTGGCCAGAGTCTACAGCCCACCAACCCTGCGCTTCCTCCGCCAGTTCTGTGTGGGTGTCCCACCTTTGTTTGCATGCCTTGCTTGACTGTAGGCTCACTACTTCACAAAGAATGCGCTTATGTAGGAGCCTCCCATAGTCGCTCCTCAGGGCTACTGGCGAGTCCAGCAGAGTCATCTGGACGCCACGTGCCAGCAGGTTTCACATGCTCTTCTTAAGGGGATACCAGCGGGGTGGGGGAAGGGGGAAGCCTTGGGAAATGAAAAAACCTATTCTAAAGAGCCGGGAGCTCCTGCTTACTAATCTCCAAAGCACGCCTTTTACTGGTGGTAGGGTATTTAGAATTTGGCTCTTGGAAATCACGCCTTTACCGCAGGCAGGGGAGCAACACCTCTTGAATCTCATTTCAGTGTGAATCCTCTTGCTCTGTTCATCCTGGGGACCCCAGAGCTCCTGCTCAGCACCTAAGCCTCACATGCCCACTGGGGATGGCCCCCACCTGTCTCTGGCCACCCAGTTGGGGGCGCAGCCACCCACGTGCGCTTAGCCATGAAGGAGCAGCCACATCGGGGGGAGACGCACAGCCAGAGGAGCAGGTTTCAGCAGAGAGACAGCAGCTGACACGAAACAGGCACGGCTTGTCTTCAGCAAGGGCTTTGCAGAAAGAAACCCAGGCCGGATCGGATTCTAACAAGATGCAAACAGTTTGCACATGACCATCGGTGGGAGGCGCTTGACAGGACAATGGCGGCTCTCGAGGCCGGCTCAGAGGAGCCCGCCTGCAGACAGCTTGGGGGAGCCCGCCTGCACAGACGATCCCCCAGAGCCGGCCCTGTGCTGCTGCGATTCATTTTTTCCAGAGTGGTGCATGGACTGAAACGATCTCAGTTGTAAACTACTATTAACATGCCACAGTCCCCACATGCCTTTTTTTTTTTTTTTTTTCAGAAAAGTAATTCAGCACAGATGTGGCTGTACCAGGGGCAGGAAGCTTGCACGCTCGGAGGCTCAGCGGATGCGGAAGCTCCCAGTGCCACCTAGTTCTTGTTACTGTGTGCTCACGGGAAATGCAGCCAAGAGACACTGAGGTTCCACCGCCAGCAGAGTTTTCGAGGCCCTCAGGGCTCCGGTTTTCCTTCAGCATAGTCACCATCACCGTCAGGTGGCCTGCAGAACGCTCCCCACGCAGAGGTTTCCCGTGGCTGCTGTAACAGGTGGTCACAAGCGCAGTGACTTGAAACAACGCAAGTGTATCGTCTTAGTTCTGAAGTCAGAAGTCCTGAAAGCAAGGTGTCTCCAGCACTCCCTTCCTTCTGCAGGTGCCGAGGGAGAAGCTGCTCGTTTGCCTTTTCCGGCCTCTGGAGGCGCCTGTGTTCCTTGGCCTGTGGCCGCATCCGGCGTCTTCAAAGCCCCTGGCAGAGCTTCATCATCCCCGCTTCTCACCCCGGCTTCTGTTTCTGACTCCAACCTCCCACTTCCCACTTCCCCTTGGAAAGATCCTGGAGACGACACTGGGCCCACCCTCACAATCCAGATCTCCTGATCCTTCCCTTAGATCACATCTGCCAAGTCTTTTGATGTGGACGGTCACACAGTCACGGGTTCTGGGGACTGGGGCGTGCACACCTTGGTGGGAGGCATTATTCTGCCAGTTGTGACGGGAAGGGGCAGTGCGCTCATGGGACTCTTTGCAGCTTTGGGGCTGGTATGTGCACTGTGGTGCTGTGAGACTCCCTGATCATACAGTGTGTCCATTCGGCTATTAAGCCACCACTGATGCAGAGCCCTGAGTGGCGAGTCCTAGACCCTGGGTGTTGCTCAGAGAGCACACAGTCTGCTCTCTGTGACCTGCGTGTGCCTGCCCACCGAGATCCTTTCGAGGATGACGTCCTGCCAAAGCTGGAGCTGAGAATGCAACATTCAGAAATGAGGGAGCCGCAGAGAGGTTTCAGCACAAAAACAACCACACACAGCGATGCAGGGAATGGGCCGGAAAAAAGCACCAAGTCAGGTAGAAAGCGAATAGCAAAATGACAGAAGTCAGTCCCTCCTTATCAGTAACTGTTTTACACGTAAATGGGTTAAACTGTCCAATCAAAACACAGAGACTGGCAGGATGAACAAAAAGTCATGATCTGACTCTATGCTGTCTACACGAGACTCACTGGAGGTCTAATGACACAGATATTAATAGAATGGAAAAGGATGGAGAAAGGTATTCTGTGCAAGTAGCAGCCGACAGAGGGCAGGGGCGGCAGCCGACAGAGGGCAGGGGTGGCAGCCGACAGAGGGCAGGGGCGGCTGTGCCAGTGCCCGCCACTAAACCCTGAGCCACAAATACTGCAAGAGACGAAGCAGGACATCACACGTTAACAAAAGCTCCGCAAGGAAGGAGGATTCAATAGTCAACACGCTCCCAACTGACCATAGAATGTCAGATGCAAAACCCGTCAGAACTGAAGGAAGAAATGGACAGTTATACAACAGTAGGCAGACTTCACTATCTCACTCTCAGTAACGGATAGAACAGCTGGACAGAAGATTCGTAAGCAAGTAGAGGACTTAACAATAACCTAACCAGCTCCAACAGACATGCGCAGAACACTCCACCCAACAGCAACGGCATACGTGTTCTTCTCAAGTGCTCATGGGACGTTTCCCAGGGTAAACCATCTGTCAGGCCACAAATTAAGACTCAGTAGGTTTTAAAAGACAGACATTATACGAACCATCCTCTCTGACCACGATGCGATGAAGTTAAAATCAATAACAGAAGGTCAACTGGAACATCCACAAATTGTGGGAATTAAACAACACAGACTTAAACAACCAGTAGGTCAAAAAAAGGAAATCACAAGTGAAACGAGAAAATACCCAAAGATGGAAGAAAATGAAAGCTTGGCATGCAAAAACTTACAGGATGCAGCAAAAGCAGTGCCAAAGGGGAAACTTATAGCCATGAACGCTTGCACTACAAGACAGATCCCAGCGCCACTAATCACCAGACAAATGCCAAGCAAAGGTAGTGAGCTTAGATGGTTATCACGAGCAAGGCAGGAGGTAAGTGCTGGCAAGGAAGCAGAGAGAAGGGAGTCCTTACACACTGTTGGTGGGAACACAAATCGGTGTAGGCACTATGGAAAACACTGCGGGGGTTTCCCCCCAAATTAAACACAGGGCTACGGTGCGATCCAGCAGTACCGCTTCTGCCATATACCCAAAGGGAAGAAAGTTGCTACGCTGAAGATGTCTGCACCCCCGTGTTTATTGCCGCATGAGTTACCATAGCCAAGACAGGGAAACAGCCTCAGTGGCCGTCCAGTGACGAATGGATAAAAATGTGTACTTAGCGAAAATTATACAGCCATAGAAGGAGATACTGTCATAAGCAGTGATACGGATGGACTTTGAGGGAATTATGCTGACTGAAATACATCAGACAGAGAGAGATGAATACTGTATGCTCTCATGTACATATGGAATCTAAAAGCGTGTGGACTCCTAGACACAAGGAGCAGACTGGTGGTTGCCAAAGGTCTGAGGTGGGGGCTGGAGAACGTGGTGAGAGTGGTCACAAAGCACAGACTTCCAGTTACCCGATAAGCAAGCTCTGGAAGTGTCGGGCACCGCACAGTGATTGTACTTAACGCTTCCACAGTGCATGCTGGAAAGTCACCAAGACTGCAGAAGGGCTCCCTGGGGCTCAGTGGCCAAGAATCCACCTGCAGTGCNCGACTCTCTGTGACCCCATAGATGGCAGCCCACTAGGCTCCTCTGTCTCTGGGATTCTCCAGGCAAGAATACTGGAGTGGGTTGCCATTTCCTTCTCCAATGCATGAAAGTGAACAGTGAAAGTGAGGTCGCTCAGTCATGTCCAACTCTTAGCGACCCCATGGACTGCAGCCTACCAGGCTCCTCCATCCATGGGACTTTCCAGACAAGAGGACTGGAGTGGAGTGCCATTGCCTTCTCTAATGGGAAAATCTCTAGGATATTGCAAAAACCTCCAAACTTATAGGTCAAAGGAATTAACAAGGGAAATGTTAAATTGCTTTGTTTCACCTGCCCTAAATTAGTATTCACCACACCTCACAAGAGAAAACAGCTATTATTAAGACTTTCCCATTATTTTCAAAATAGTTTAGACATGTATTAGACTGTCAAATTAAATAAAGTTATTTTTGGATGTGTATCAGACACTTAGAAAATGCTTTAACTCTTCCAGTAAAAATTTAATGATTATACAATGGTCACAGTTGGTTTAGATTGTATAGTGTTCTAAGGATAACATCTCAGAGAAGGCAATGGCCACCCTACTCCAATACTCTTGCCTGGTAAATCCCATGGATGGAGGAGCCTGGTAGGCTGCAGTCCGTGGGGTCGCTAGGAGTCAGACATGACTGAGCGAAATGACTTTCACTTTTCACTTTCATGCATTGGAGAAGGAAATGGCAACCCACTACAGTGTTCTTGCCTGGAGAATCCCAGGGACGGGGGAGCATGGTGGGAGGCCATCTCTGGGGTCACACAGAGTCAGACACGACTGAAGTGACTTAGCAGCAGCAGCAGCAAGGATGACACCGAAATGGAAACAGATTAATAATTCAGGAGATAGTTTAGTTTAATATCTGACTGTAGCACTTACCCTCTTAGTGTTTAAATAATGAAACTATCATTGTCCATTAAATAAATCCTCATTAACACTCAGTTCAGTTCAGTTCAGTCACTCAGTCATGTCCGACTCTTTGCAACCCCATGAATCGCAGCACGCCAGGCCTCCCTGTCCATCACCAACTCCCGGAGTTCACTCAGACTCACGCCCATCGAGTCAGTGATGCCATCCAGCCATCTCATCCTCGGTCGTCCCCTTCTCCTCCTGCCCCCAATCCCTCCCAGCATCAGAGTCTTTTCCAATGAGTCAACTCTTCGCATGAGGTGGCCAGAGTACTGGAGCTTCAGCTTCAGCATCGTTCCTTCCAAAGAAATCCCAGGGCCGATCTCCTTCAGAATGGACTGGTTGGGAATATATTTTTAAATATATTTAAAGAATGTAAGAAAACAAATTTTATTTATATATTATATCCAGAGCTGTTTACTTTCTTTTCTATCTAAATTTGCATCTGATATCATTTCCCTTCAACCTAAAGACTTGAGTCTGCTGGCAATAAATTCTCTTTACCTTTCATTTTCTGAAAATATCTTGACTTTTATTATCTAGGGATAGGTTATTTTCCGTGGATAAAAAATACTTTATTGATAATGTGTTTTTTTTTCTGTTAGCACTTAAAAAATATCATTCTATTTTCCTTTTTCTTTTGAACATTAATCCTTTATCGATAACAAAGCAGCAATTTGGGGGCATGTTTCCAGGACACCAAGAGCAGGCTCCTGTCACCATGCTGGTGTGTGTGTGTATTGTCTGATGAGAAGTCTCTTAGGTCCATTTGTTCTCTTGTGTGAATGTGTCTTTTTTTCCTCTGCCTTCTTTTAAGATTTTCAGCAGTTTGTGAAGTATCTAGTCTATCTTACTTGGTGTTCACTGAGCTGACTATCTGTGAGTTGAAGTTTTTGATCAAATTTGGAAACTTTACAGATAGTGTATCATTAGACTTTTTTTCTGTCCCCTTTCCTCTCTTTCCTCCTGAAATCTCAATTCTGTATATTAGACATCTTGATTCTGTTCTACAGGTCACTGAGGCTCTGTCCATATCTTTCCAAACATTTGTTTCTCTGTGCTTTCCCTTTCTGTTTTTTAATGTAGTTTTATTTAGTATAGTTGAGGTATCGTTGAGATGCAGTGTTACATAAGTTTCAGGTATACAGCATCGTAATTCACAATTTTTAATTTCTTAATGTGGTGTGTCACTCTGATGGATTTATAGGTGTAGAAGCATCTTTGCACCTCTGGGGTAAATCACACTCAGTCATGGTGTATGATTCTTGTACATTGAATTCAGCTTACTAATGTTTTATTAAGAATTTTGCTTCTATGTTCATCAATGATATTGGTCTCTGATTTTATTTTTTTTGTGATATTTTTGTCTGGTTTTGGCATTAGGGTGATGCTGGTCTCGTAGCATGAGTTCAGAAGCATTCCCTTCTCTGCAGTTTTGTGGAATAGATTGAGAAGGATAGGTGTTAACTCTTCTCTAAATGTTTGGTAGGATTCGCCTGTAAAGCCATCTTGTCCTGGACTTTTGTTTGTTGGGAGTTTATTATTATTACTATTATTACTGATTCAATTTCATTATTGGTGTTTGATCTGTATACATGGCTAAGGTAGAAATCAAGTCACTGGACAGTAGGAACAATATAATTCCATTTAGCAAAAATACAACTATATGGAGCTGCTGCTGCTACTGCTGCTAAGTTCCTTCAGTCGTGTCTGACTCTGTGTGACCCCATAGATAGCAGCCCACCAGGCTCCC